>CM046668.1:141099051-141393584 GCA_025594165.1 Tamias sibiricus
GAGAGGCAGGGGAGTGGGAGGGAGAGAGAGGGGGAGAGGGAGGGGAGAGGGGGAGAGGGGGGGAGGGAGAGGAGAGGGAGAGAGGGAGAGGGAGGAGGGGAGGGAGTGAGGAAGGGGGGAGAGGGACTGGGAGGGGAGGAGGGACAGGGAGGAGAGAGGGAGAGGGGAGGGAGAGAGGAGGGAGAGAGGGAGGGAGGAAGGGAGAGAAGGGGAGAGGAGAGGGAGAGGGAGGGAGGGACAGGGAGAGGGAGAGAGGGAGGGAGAGAAGAGAGGGAGGGAGAGGGAGGGAGGGACAGGGTGGAGAGGGAGAGGGAGAGGGAGAGGGAGAGAGGGAGGGAGAGAGGGAGAGGAAGGGAGAGAAGGGGAGAGGGAGGGAGAGGGAGGGGAGGGACAGGAGAGGGAGAGAGGGAGAGGGAGAGAGAGGGAGAGGGAGAGAGGGGGAGAGGGAGGGAGAGGGAGAGGGAGAGGGAGAGAGGGAGAGGGAGGGAGAGAGGGAGAGAGGAGAGAGGGGAGAGGGAGGAGAGAGGAGGAGGGAGAGAGAGGGAGAGGGAGGGAGACAGGGAGAGGGAGAGAGGGAGAGGGAGGGAGAGAGGGAGAGGGAGGGAGGAGAGAGGGGGAGAGGGAGAGAGAGGGAGAGGGAGGGAGAGAGGGGGAGAGGGTGAGAGAGGGAGAGGGGGAGGGAGGGGAGGGAGGGAGAGAGGGAGAGGGAGGGAGAGAGGGGGATAGGGAGAGAGAGGGAGAGGGAGGGAGAGAGGGGGAGGGAGGGGAGAGAGAGGGAGAGGGAGGGAGAGGGGAGAGAGGGAGGGAGAGAGGGGAGGGAGAGAGGGGGAGAGGGAGAGAGAGGGAGAGGGAGGGAGAGGGAGGGAGGAGAGGGAGGGAGAGAGGGGGAGAGGGAGGGAGGGACAGGGAGAGAGGGAGGGAGAGAGGGAGGGAGAGAGGGAGGGAGAGAGGGGGAGAGGAGGGAGGAGGGAGAGGGAGAGAGGGAGGGGAGAGAGGGAGGGGAGAGAGGGGAGAGGGAGGGAGAGAGGGAGAGGGAGGGAGAGAGGGAGAGAGGAGGGAGAGAGGGAGAGGGAGGGAGAGAGAGAGAGGGAGGGAGAGGGAGAGAGGGAGGGAGAGGGGGAGGAAGAGGGAGGGAGAGGGAGGGGGAGAGGCAGGGAGAGGGAGGGAGAGAGGGGGAGAGGGAGGGAGAGAGGGGGAGAGGGAGGGAGGGACGGGGGAGAGGGAGAAAGGGAGGGAGAGAGGGAGAGGGAGGAAGAGGGGGAGGAATAGGGAGGAGAGAGGGAGGGGGAGGGAGGGAGAGGGGGAGGAAGAGGAAGAGGGGGAGGGAGAGAGGAGGGAGAGGGAGGGGGAGAGGCAGGGAGAGGGAGGGAGAGAGGGGAGAGGGAGGGAGAGAGGGGGTGGGAGAGGGAGGGAGGGACAGGGAGAGGGAGAGAGGGAGAGGGAGAGAGGGAGGGAGAGAAGGGGAGAGGGAGGGAGAGGGAGGGGGAAGGGAGAGGGAGAGGAGAGGGAGAGGAGAGAGAGAGGGAGAGGAAGGGAGAGAAGGGAGAGGGAGGGAGAGGGAGGGAGGGACAGGGAGAGGGAGAGAGGGAGGGGAGAGGGAGAGGGGAGGGAGAGGGAGGGAGGGACAGGGAGAGGGAGAGAGGGGAGAGAGGAGAGAGGGAGGGGAGAGGGAGGGAGAGAGAGGGGAGGGGGGAGGGAGAGGAGGGAGAGGGAGGGAGGGACAGGGAGAGGAGAGAGGGAGAGGGAGAGGGAGAGGGGAGGGGGAGAGAGGGAGAGGAAGGGAGAGAGGGAGAGAGGGAGGGAGAGGGAGAGGGGAGGGAGAGGGAGAGTGAGAGGAGGGAGGGAGAGAGAGAGGGAGGGAGGAGAGAGGGAGGGAGAGGGAGAGGGAGAGGGAAGGGGGAGACAGAGGCGTATCTGGGGTCTCCTTTATAAGAGTCTCACTCATGCGGACTCTGCCCTGGTGCCCACCTCCATCATCATCACATGAGGATGACGTTGGGATATCAGGATTTTAGGATGACACGTGGGATCTCAACACACGGTGGCAGGGCACAACACGTACCAACTAAATGCCAGACTGTCGGGGTGAATCCAAAACCAAGCCCTAACTGTCTGCTATCTACAGAGACTGACTTGGTTAGGGTCACATGCTGATCAAGAGCCGTGGAGCAGGAAGGGATCACCCCGCGACACTGAGCCGAGAAAGCAGGCGCGGCTGTGTTGGTCTCACGCTGAGGAGACCATGAGGAGAGGGGGAGAGGCACGCACATGACAAGCGTCCAGCTGCAGGTTGGCAGCAGTCCTTCATGTCACACACCAGCCACGCGGCGTCAAGACACCTGAGGAAAGCCAAGAGGGATTCCGGGGAAATGGTGCAGCCAAGGCATCAGGAGGCTCTCTCCAACAGCAGGCGCACTGCAGTCGGTCTGCTGGGACCTCTGGGGACACTGCAGTGTCTGTCTGCTGGGACCTCTGGGGACACTGCAGTGTCTGTCTGCTGGGACCTCTGGGGACACTGCAGTCTGTCTGCTGGGACCTCTGGGGACACTGCAGTCTGTCTGCACTGATGTCTGGGGACTCTAGAGTCTATTGAAAGCTTCCAGCTTTCCAGGGCGGGGGTCACTTTGGTATCTGAATGTCCCTCGGGCTGGGCCCCCAGAGCACCAGCGGTCAGAGTGGGCTTGACTTCATGGCTTGCTCCCGGGGGGTCACGACTGAGTGGGCCATTGAGAGGCGGTGGAACTGGGGCAGTGGGGCCCACGGGAGGAGGCGGGTCACTGGGGTGTGCCCTGGAGGGCCATCTTGTCCCCAGCCCCGTCCCCAGCTTCTGTCTCTCTCTCAGCCGCTGGCCCCCACGAGGGCAGCAGCTCTGCCCGGCCGCGCACGCCCAGCCTCGCTCAGTGCAGAGGGAGGCTCCCACGCCCAGCAGCAGAGAAGAGGACTCGGCACTCACCGGGGGAGGCCGCGAGCCTGGGCACAGCGCAGCCTCCCCGCAGGATGAGGACCCTCAGTGAGCCCGGAGTGGGGGGAGCTCGCCCAGCTGGAGAGTGTCCGCAAAACCCACCCGGAAAAGGAGAAGCTGCGATGCGCCCTCTCAGCCCCGCTCTGCAGCACCCTGCCGGAGTGAGGCCACCGAGGCACAAGGAAAGGAAATAAGACGCACTAAGACGGGGGAAGAGGCGATGAAACTGTCTTTTTTGACATGTTATGGCTATCTATGTAGGAAATCTGAAAGGTCCCAACTAGAAAGTGATTATAGCAGTTTTGCAGAAGACAAGGTCAAGGTAACGACAAAAGTTGATCCCTTTTCTATAAACCAGTAATAAATAAGTGAATTTTGCAACTGAAAACACATTACCACTCTCCGATCACTTTGCACCTTTATACCTGACAGTTCAAAACCACCAAGAACTTCCAGTTTCATTAAAAAATGGAGGCTTCTATTGCTTTTTATTTATTTATTTTTTGAGATGTCCTTTAGACATTTTAATTGGAGGTGTCAAGTGAGCAGCTGGTACAAGAGCACGGAGCTCTGGAAAGAAAGGGCGCAGGTTCTGCTTAGAGTCACAGGATCAAACACGATCACACAGACAGCCTGTACAGGGAGAAAGCCCAGGACTGACAGTCAGATGTCCAACAGAGACGGAGGCAGGAGGCTGGGAGGGCAGGGAGCGGGAAAGCGCAGCCTCCCGGAGGAGCAGAGGAAGGGTTTGAGCTCAGCTCACGTGTGAGAGGGAAGCGGGCCTGGACAGAGAGGTGTGTGCACTGCCTTTGCTGAGACAGAAGTGATCATGACCTTGACCACAGCAGCCTTTCGGGGGTGACGGTGTCCAGAGGCTTAAGAGGAGAGGCCGGGAAGGACATGTCCTGCCCACCACCTATCCTCAGTACCCAACAGTCAACACAATATGCAATACTCTCCTGAAAGGTCTGGTGCAAATGCCCTGCGGTGCCAGAGTCTCTCCCGACAAGAGCTCATCCAGGCCGACAAACCACCGTCCAGGTCCTGCCTGTCCCACAGCCTTTCCCAACCAAACTCCCCGCTTTCCATTAAAAGCTGATCCCAGAAAGCAAGCAAGCAGGGAGACCTAATTATAGTGCAAACTATTGTGCATTTTCTATGATAATAACTGGGTAACATATTAATATATCTGTGCAAAAGAAACTGAGAAATTAAAAAGCTGTCCTAGGGTGGTATTATTATAATACTTTAACTTACACTTTTGTGATGTTTTGATTACATGCATCTGTCAAATAATAGTGAAAGACATGGGAAGAACTTGACTCGGGATTTCAGCCGTCTTCACTTCAGTGTGGTTGAGTATAAGGAAGGTTGCTGATGCTAAGAAGCATGGATCATCTAAAACTGCAGAGTCAGTGGGGCAAGATCCAATGCAGCCAAGATCACGCCTGGCATGTAAAGAGCATTGAGACGGGTTCGTCTGAGAAGGATTTTTGGAATCTGATTTTTCAGAGCTAACACTATCTCCGTGCAGAGAAAGGACTGTGAGTAGCTCGATTTGGGCACGATGGGTTCGGTTTAGGATGTCTTCATGGATTCTTGTGTTCCTTCTGCACGTGGTATTTTATGTCTGGTGGGAATCCAGCCCCGCTGGTTTATCAACTGTAGGTAGTGGGACCTAGTGGTCACTGTGTGCGGTGTGACCCAGGTAAGCATCCATTCCATGCTGTTGTGGTTGGATATGAGGTGTCCTCCCAGACTCCGGTGCCAGTGCAGGAGGTGAAGTGACTACAGATGACAGCAGTGACTCCTCAGTCCGTCCCAGTGTAATGAACTAACTGGGTGGTGACTGTAGGCTGTGGGGCCTGGTTGGAGGGGCCACTAGGGGTCACTAGGGGGTGACTGGGGGTGTGCCCTGGAAGCGTGCATCCTCCCCTGTCCCCTTGCTCTCTCTGCTCCTGGCCACGTGGGCTGGCCAGCTCTCCTCCACCACGCCCTTCCGCCACGATGTTCTGCCTCACCTCTGACCGGACAGTGGAGCTGCCCACTGAGCGCTGGACCCCTGAGACTGAGTCAAAATAAACTCTTCCTCCTCGGCTGTATTTTGGTCCCCGTCTGGCGACTAACGCATATTTGGGTCCCAGTGATGCCTATAAAGCTGGCTGACGATCATGATGTGCAGCATTGCTGGGGGGTGGGACGTGGCCGAAACAGGAGGAGGTGGAGTGTGTGAGCCTCGAGCGCCCCCTGGAACAAAGTCTCCTGTCCGGCTTCCTGAGGCAGAGCTAGTGGGTACTCACTGGAATTCATGATTCGTCCCTAACCATAGCAACAAAACCAGCTTGATGTCTCATTAAGAGGAACTTCGGGTTTGGTCCCAAAGAAGGAGGTTTTGGGAGGAGCGTGTGGAAGGAAGTGGAGACTCTTCACACTGGAAGTGACCCTGGCATGGCCCGTCCTGCACCAAACAAACGTGCAGCTGTGAACTCCCGGGCACCTCAGTCAGAAGCGCACCACAAAACGTGAGATCAGCTCTGACACACGCACTACGTCATTCACCTCATTGGCGACGTGATCGTCTCAACACGTGATCCATATTTAAGGATCTAGCTGTTTGCCTTTTTTGTGCTGAGTCCTGGAAACACCGTCTGCGCTCTGCTCTTCCGACTCGTGCCAGTGGGGACGAGCCGCGTTTCACGTGCTTGCTGAAGCCAGTGGCTGCCGTATGGGACAGCAGAGCTCTTAGATCGTTCTTTTCCGAAGGGAAGCAAAGGCTGTAACTAAAATCTGAAAGCATCGTGTCAAAAGTTGGCGGACCATCCAAATGCAAAGCAGGGTCTGGTCCGTCTGCCGCAGGAAGTGCACCGTGGAGCTGAGGAGCTCTGTGGCCGCCGGACGAGGGCCGGGGTTCACTGGACGGAGACCTGCTCTCTGCCTGCAGGGCCGCTCCATCAGCTGTGAAGTCTGGGCACTCCCTCTCCCGGGAAGGACCGCTGGTATCTTTCTCACTTACCAAGTCAAGGCCTTGTTTCCTGGCTCACCACAGGCCCCGCGTAGCGACTAAGGTGGGCCTTACGAGCCTCTTGGGAGCCTCAGGAATTCATCGGAGCCCCGTCCAGGGGTGACACTGAGCAAAGCAGGATGGACGCCCAGCTGCCCTGTCCAGAGTCTTCACTAACTTCTCTATTAATGGATTCAAACAATGTGTCCCTCCGTGTCACACTGCGCCAGGCCTCGGGGAGGGGAAAGCAGGTACCGAGACGACCACTCGCCGACCCGCTGCAGGCTGGGCTCGGGGTCTGTTGGCTCCATTCAGTGACCGAGCGCTCGACGCCCCGAGAGAGGCCGGGTCGCAGCTGCTGTGGGCTGCTGCCTGCAGCCCCCGGGCTCCTCAGCCAGACCGCGCCGCGTCCGTGCTGGGTGTGCAGGGGAGCCCCAGCCGCCTCCGGAGCATCGCCACGTCATCTTCTCTCTGGGTGGAGGGTGGCGGCGCGGCACTTCCCACCTGGGCTCAGGCTGCAGGTGCAAGGCCAGCTGTGTCCAGTCCCTGCTGCGGCCACATGACCAGCTCTGTGTCCAGTCCCCGCTGCAGCCAGCGCAGCTGCGAATCACACCCGCCCGCCTGCCTGCCAGCAGCCCTCTCCCACAGGCCTGTCACACTTCTAAAAAGGTGACATTTTAGCAGCCTGTTTATAAAACTGCCAAAGGAACATTCATCACAAGGTGCAAACGAAGGAGGCCGGGAGAGGCGTGTTCCTGGGCCCTGCAGAACCGGAGCCGTGTTTCTCAGAGCACCAGGGACACTCCGCTCCTCCCAGCCCTGCACATGGGCACAGCACAGTTCAGCCCACCCGGGAGGGCAGGCCAGGAGTCCAGCTGGTGGAGTGTGCAAGGCAGTGCTAAAGGAACACACCAAGGGGACATTTCTCTGACAGCAGTAGGTGACAAGAATTCAAGAGATCAAGGAATTGCTGACTTTAAAGACCCCTGACTGACTGTATTTGCCCCCAAATTTCTATTAAAATTCAACAGGCCACTCATGCTTGGAAATAGGCGCGTCCTTCAAGGAGCCCGTGACAAACCACCATCCACCAGGGGCCACGGGGGAGCGCGGGCCGGGGTAGGAGGCAGTCCCGCCAGGGCCTCTCCTGCGAGCTGGCCGGCGGCTTTCTGAACTTCTCTGAGGAAATCAGAATCAGAAGTTAATGTACCGAAGAAGCCGCCATCAGAAGGCCATTCATTAACAGAGAAAACCTAAAAATAATCAGAAAGATCTGGCTGCGGCCATCGGGGCAGACACGTGTGGAGCCTGCGGCCGCTCACTCTGGAGGTCACAGGCCAGGCCATGCACGCCACGGTCAGCGTCCAGGCAGTCAACTCCACTGGACCAACCAGTCTTGGGCTTCCCCTTTCCGGCTCAGAGGGGGCAGAACTGAACAGCGCTCTGAGCAGCTCAGGAGGCTCCACCGCCCACCCTCTCCAGCCTCGCACGGGCCACGCGCAGCCCACCCCCACCCTCTCCAGCCACGCACGGGCCACGCGCGCCGGCACCCACCCCACCCTCGCGGCCCACCCTCTCCAGCCTCGCACGGGCCCACGCGCCCCCCACCCTCTCTCCAGCCACGCACGGGCCACGCGCGGCCCACCCCCACCCTCTCCAGCCACGCACGGGCCACAGCACACCCACGCGGCACCTCCAGCCACGCGGGCCACGCACGGCCCCCCCCCCCACCCTCTCCAGCCACGGCACGGCCCGCGGGCCCAGCGCGGCCCACCCCCACCCTCTCCAGCCACGCACGGGCCACGCGCCCCCCCCACCCTCTCCAGCCACGCACGGGCCACGCGAGGGCCCACCCCCACCCTCTCCAGCCACGCACGGGCCACCCCCCCACCCTCTCCAGCCACGCACGGGCCACGCGCGGCCCACCCCCACCCTCTCCAGCCACGCGCGGCCCACAAAGGCCCCACCAACAACCCTCTCACAGCCACGCACGGCCCCCCTCCCCCACCCCCCCCCACCCTCTCCAGCCACGCACGGCCACGCGCGGCCACCACCCCCACCTCTCCAGCCACGCACGGGCCCCACCCCCACCCTCTCCAGCCACAGGCCTTCGGGCCACCGCGCGGCCCACCCCCACCCCTCCAGCCACGCGCGGGCCACGCGCGGCCCACCCCCACCCTCTCTCCAGCCCTCCCCCACACGCGCACGGGCCACGCGCGGCCCACCCCCAGCCCCGCGGGCCTCGCAGCCTCCAGCCTCGCGGCCGGGCCACGCGCGGCCACCCCCAACCACCCTCTCCAGCCACGCACGGGGCCACGCGCGGCCCACTCCCCACCACCCTCTCCAGCCTCGCCTCGGCGCGGGCCACGCGCGGCCAGCCTCGCGCGGGCCACGCGCGGCCCCCCCACCCTCTCCAGCCACGCACGGGCCACGCACGCGCGGCCCGGCTCCCTCGCGAGGGCCACGCGCGGGCCCCCCCCCCACCCTCTCCAGCCCACGCACGCGGGCCCCCCTCCCCCACCCTCTCCGCCACGGCCACGCGCGGCCCACTCCCCACCCTCTCCCCCACGGGCCACGCGCGGCCCACCCCCCCCTCTCCAGCACGCACGGGCCTCGCGGGCCCACCCCCACCCTCTCCAGCCACGCACGGGCACGTCGCGCGGGCCCACCCCCACCCTCTCCAGCCACGCATCGCGGGCCACCCCCACCCCTCGAGCGGCCCACCCCCCACCCTCTCCAGCCACGCACGGGCCTCGCGCGGCCCACCCCCACCCTCTCCAGCACGCACGGGCCACGCACGGCCCCCTCCCCCACCCTCTCCAGCCACGGCACGGGCCACGCGCGGCCACTCGCGCGGCCACCCCCACCCTCTCCAGCCACGCGGGGCCCACCCCCACCCTCTCCAGCCTCGCAGGGGCCACACACAGCCCCACCCCCACCCTCTCCTCTTCCCCCCTACCTTGTCTCTGTCTCCCAGGAAGTGGGAATTGAGGCCTGGAGGCAGAGCAGAGTGCCAGACACATTTCGTGGTATCCTGGAAACAGATGAGCTCCGGGCCTCTACCAATTTAAAGGCACTCTGAGGAGGCACTTTCTGCCGGGGTAGGAGGTAGATGAGGGACTTAAGGAAAGTCTAACATCTTCATTGAGGGACTGGTTCTTTCCTGGGTTGTGTGAAGGAAAGAGCTATCTATGTGTTAAGGTCGGCTTTTAAGACAGTAGGTATTGTTTTTTCTGATTATGAAAGAAATACATGATCATTGTAGAAAAAAAAGAATGTGAAAAAATCTCTTTTCTTCATTCAGCTTTTGGGTAGTGTTTTGAACAAAATAGGCACTTAGCAAAATTGTTGGTGTGGGGAGGGATGAAGGAAGGGGAGAAAGCAGAAGTGAGGGTACGCATCGACCGGGACGGCGACCTTTCCTATAAAGGGCACCTAACCCAGCAGTGGCCACGTGGGGACCACAAGTCATAGATGCTGAATCTCTAAGTGCCCCGTGTAGGAGCAGAGGCTGCCTGCAGCTCTGGCCGCCGCCCTGCCGCTGGGCTCGGGAATCCACAGGACATGTACAGTGGATTTGTCAGAGAACAAGGAACAAGTTGTGAAGGAGCCCTAATAGGAGATGGTTAATTGCGGTTAGCTGACGGCCATAAGAGATGTTCTGGTTTCCATCTGAAAGAATCTTTGTATGCCCGTGAACTATGTGACGCACCTGTGGTCCTTGTTAAAGCTAAAGATATGTAACCGGGTGAGGAGTCAGACTAGGATAGAGAGAAGAAGTAGTTGCTGGTCGGAGTCAGGCCAAGGCTGCCGAAGAAGAAAGAAGAAGAAGCTCTCGCTCGCTCTCTCTCTCTCTAAGCTCTCTCTAAGAAAGTAAAAGTAAAAGAAAGTAAAGAAGTAAAGAGTCAGTAGTCAGAAGAAGTAAAGAGTCAGAGAGGTTGCTGAAAGAGCCAGTGTTAGAGTTTTGAGAGATTGCTAAAGCCGAAGAATAAAAAACCTTCTTTCATCTTCATTCTGCCTCCGAGTTTTTCTCCCGCAGCGTTGTTGCTCCAAGTCAAGAAGCAACAAAGTTGGCCCAGGGAAGAGGAGCCCTGGACATGAAAACCAGCAGGGAAACACTATGCTGCCTTGTAAAAGGAACGTGTGCTCACTAGAGAAGAACGGAGAGCATGAAGGACTCCGCCAGAGACACAGCATTCTCGGAATCCTGTCCACCAAGAGGGGTCACGGCATGTGGCAGGTCCACGTAGCACTGAGAGACAGAGCACACCGAGCGCTGAGGGCCAGGGGCCCGGTGAGCAGGCGGGTTCCATGCAAGCTTTGAAAATGTGGGGGTGTCCTGGGCCCAGATGCAAGAGGAGCTGCTACGTGGCCCGTGGTCAAGAGGTTTGAAACACTGAACCCTATATTTCTTTCTGCTTGTTTCATTAACTGGCTTATCAGAACATACTTAGAAGTTATTGCATATTAATGAACATGTCATCATTACTATCCTGACATGCCACCAAGAGCGTGCAAGAGGACCTTCAGTCTTTCCCTACCACTGGGCATTTACCTCACTTCATCATCATAAGTATCATGGAAAAAGATTCCTGCATATTTTTTATGCTTTTAAAACTAGGTTGCAAAACAGTGAGGTTTTGTATCAAAGGATACGGTCACAGCAGAGATGAAGTCTGATAGGCCACCTGAGACAAATGCAGTCTGTGAACCTCCTCGTCGCTGACCTTAGCTGACCCCACTTCCCTCTCTCCTCATTCACGGAAGACCTAATCTCTGCACTTGCAGTCAGACTCTCCCTGCAGCCTTGAGCTGTGCTTGGGTCATGCTGCTCTGCACCCTCCGCCCACAGCCTCCAGCCCGGGAGAAGCGGAGGCAGGAGCAGGCACAGTCACCTCCTGCCTGGGGGAGCTCCCTGTGTTGTCACTCCTCCCCTTGGTCACTTTGTCTCTGTTGCGTCCCCGTGCCCTTGAGCCAATCCTGCCCACACACCCTGGCTCCTCTGAGCGCAGGCCGGGAGCGTCTCCTGGTCTGCTGGCTGGGTGGCACTGCCACCCTCGTCCTGGCCCCTGAGCTCAGAACTCTCCGCGCCCCTCTTGGGCCAGCCAGGGCTGCAGGGTGCGGGGAGCCCGCCTGCCTCCGCCTCTCCCGGCCAGCACTCGTCCAGCGACGGCCTGCCGTGGGCCTGGCTCCCCGCACTGCCGCCGCCCCCGGGCTGCTCCCTGGGCACCACCGATGGTGTCCCTGGCTCGGGCGCCGCCACATGGATCTGGGTTTTCACTCCGAGGTTGGTGCCAGACACGAGGCTCGGCTCTCCCTGCCGGAAACACGCCTCGACGTCCAGAGGCAGGAACCCGCGCAGCCGGCAGGGCCGCCCGCTCCTGCACCCATGGCTCTCCATCAGCCTGTGGGCAGAGGCTGCACTCTGCCCACGCAGGACCCAGCCAACAGCCGGGCACCGTGGGGACGCTCAGGCACGGCCCCTGCCAAGTCCAGGCCTCCTCTGAGGGGCAGCCTTGCTCCAGCGCTGGCCGCGGTGGGCGGAGGCTCTCCCTCCTCTGTAAGCTTCCTGGTACCGAAAACCCGGGAGGAAAAACTCTCGGAGGCAGAGTTAAGCTTTTGCTACTTTTACTTCTACTTTCTTAGAGCTTAGAGAGGGAAAGAAAGATCTTTTGTCTTGTCTTAGAAAGAAAGATAGAATAGAGCTAGAGCTTCTAGAGTAGAGTAAAGAAAGATAGAGCTTACCTTAGAGAAAGATTAGACTTCTTCTTTCTTCTCTCTTCTGTCTTCTGTCTTCCTCAGGAGCCTCGGCCTAACTCTGACCAGTCATTTACTTCTTCTATCTGGTTTCTCTTCTGTAACCGCTCTGCCTACGTTCTGGCCGCTCTGATTCTTCTGACCGACCGAGTGTGACTGCCCGGCTGACTGAATTCTCCGTTCTCCTAACTCGGACCGCTTTCACCCCGTTATATACCTTCAGGTTTGCGGGTGCCTACAGGTGCGTCACATACATATCAGGCGGAACCCATGGCTTCCAGCTAGCTACAACAGCCCTTCCTAATTAGGGCTCCTTCACTCCTCCCCTCCCAGGAGCTGCCTCCTAGGCCCTGCCTTCTCCCAGGTGCAAGGCTTCTCCCCGGCTGCAGGCTTCTCCTGGGTGCAGGGCTTCTCCTAGGGGCAGGGCTTCTCCCTGGGGGTGCAGGGCTTCTCCTGAGTGCAGGGCTTCTCCTAGGTGCAGGGCTTCTCCTGGGGGCAGGGCTTCTCCTGGGTGCAGGGCTTCTCCTAGGGTGCAGGGCTTCTCCTGGGGTGCAGGGCTTCTCCTGGGTACAAGGGGTGCAGGGCTTCTCCTGGGTGCAGGGCTTCTCCTGGGTGCAGGGCTTCTCCTGGGTACAAGGCTCTCTTCTCCTGGGTGCAGGGCTTCTCCCCGGGTGCAGGGCTTCTCTCCTGGGTGCAGGCTTCTCCAGGCTTCTCCTGGTGCAGGGCTTCTCCTGGGGCAGGGCTTCTCCTGGGTACAGGCTTCTCCTGGGTGCAGGGCTTCTCCTGGGTGCAGGGCTTCTTCCCTGGGGCAGAGCTTCTCCTGGGTACAGGGCTTCTCCTGGGTGCAGGGCTTCTCCTGGGTGCAGGCTTCTCCTGGGTGCAGGGCTTCTCCTGGGTGCAGGCTTCTCCTGGGTGCAGGGCTTCTCCTGGGTGCAGGGCTTCTCCTGGGTGCAGGGCTTCTCCCCTGGGTGCAGGGCTTCTCCTGGGTGCAGGGCTTCTCCCCAGGGTGCAGGGCTTCTCCTGGGTGCAGGGCTTCTCCTGGGTACAGGGCTTCTCCTGGGTGCAGGGCTTCTCTCCTGGGTGCAAGGCTTCTCCTGGGTGCAGGCTTCTCCTGGGTGCAGGCTTCTCCTGGGTGCAGGGCTTCTCCTGGGTGCAGGCTTCTCCCTGGGTGCAGGGCTTCTCCTGGGTGCAGGCTTCTCCTGGGTGCAGGGCTTCTCCTAGGTGCAGGGCTTCTCCTGGGTGCAGGGCTTCTCCTGGGTGCAGGCTTCTTCTGGGTGCAGAGCTTCTCCTGGGTGCAGGCTTCTCCTGGGTGCAGGGCTTCTCCTGGGTGCAGGGCTTCTCCTGGGTACAGGCTTCTCCTGGGTACAAGGCTTCTCCTGGGCTTCTCCTGCAGGGCTTCTCCCCAGGTGCAGGGCTTCAGGGCTTCTCCTGGGTGCAGGGCTTCTCCCCAGGTGCAGGGCTTCTCCTGGGGACAGGGCTTTCTCCCAGGTGCAGGGCTTCTCCTGGGTGCAGGGCTTCTCCCCAGGTGCAGGGCTTCTCCTGGGGCAGGGCTTCTCCTGGGTACAAGGCTTCTCCTGGGTGCAGGGCTTCTCCTGGGTGCAGGCTTCTCCTGCAGGGGTGCAGGGCTTCTCCTGGGTGCAGGGCTTCTCCTGGGTACAAGGCTTCTCCTGGGTGCAGGCTTCTCCTGGGTGCAGGGCTTCTCCTGGGTGCAGGGCTTCTCCTGGGTGCAGGCTTCTCCCCGGGTGCAGGGCTTCTCCCCAGGTGCAGGGCTTCTCCTGGGGGCAGGGCTTCTCCTGGGTGCAGGGCTTCTCCTGGGTACAAGGCTTCTCCTGGGTGCAGGCTTCTCCTGGGTGCAGGGCTTCTCCTGGGTGCAGGGCTTCTCCTGGTGCAGGGCTTCTCCTGGGTACAAGGGCTTCTCCTGGGTGCAGGGCTTCTCCTGGGTGCAGGCTTCTCCTGGGTACAGGGCTTCTCCCACTGGGGTGCAGGGCTTCTCCTGGGGGCAGGGCTTCTCCTGGGCGCAGGGCTTCTCCTGGGGTAGGCTTCTCCTGGGTGCAGGCTTCTCCTGGTACAAGGCTTCTCCTGGGTGCAGGCTTCTCCTGGGTGCAGGGCTTCTCCTGGGTACAGGCTTCTCCTGGGTACAAGGCTTCTCCTGGGTGCAGGGGCTTCTCCTGGGTGCAGGGCTCTCTCCCCAGGTGCAGGGCTTCTCCTGGGGGGCTTCTCCTGGGTGCAGGGCTTCTCCTGGGTACAGGCTTCTCCTGGGTGCAGGGCTTCTCCCCAGGTGCAGGGCTTCTCTCCTGGGGGCAGGGCTTCTCCTGGGTACAAGGCTTCCTCCTGGGGTGCAGGGCTTCTCCCCAGGTGCAGGGCTTCTCCTGGGTGCAGGGCTTCTCCTGGGTGCAGGCTTCTCCTGGGTGCAGGGCTTCTCCTGGGTACAGGCTTCTCCTGGGTGCAGGGCTTCTCCTGGGTGCAGGGCTTCTCCTGAGTGCAGGGCTTCTCCCCAGGTGCAGGGCTTCTCCCGGGTGCAGGGCTTCTCCCCAGGTGCAGGGCTTCTCCTGGGTACAAGGGGGGCAGGGCTTCTCCTGGGTACAAGGCTTCTCCTGGGTGCAGGGCTTCTCCTGGGTGCAGGCTTCTCCTGGGGCTTCTCCTCGGGTGCAGGGCTTCTCCTGGGTACAAGGCTTCTCCTCCTGGGTGCAGGCTTCTCCTGGGTGCAGGCTTCTCCTGGGTGCAGGGCTTCTCCTGGGGGTGCAGGGCTTCTCCTGGGTACAAGGCTTCTCCTGGGTGCAGGCTTCTCCTGGGTGCAGGGCTTCTCCTGGGTGCAGGGCTTCTCCCTGGGTGCAGGGCTTCTCCTGGGTGCCCAGGTGCAGGGCTTCTCCTGGGGGCAGGGCTTCTCCTGGGTACAGGGCTTCTCCTGGGTGCAGGGCTTCTCCTGGGTGCAGGCTTCTCCTGGGTGCAGGCTTCTCCCCAGGTGCAGGGCTTTCTCCTGGGGGGGCCAGGGCTTCTCCTGGGGGCAGGGCTTCTCCTGGGTACAAGGGCTTCTCCTGGGTGCAGGGCTTCTCCTGGGGTGCAGGGGGTGGGCTTCTTGCAGGGCTTCTTTCTCCTGGGGCTTCTCCTGGGTTGCAGGGGCTTCTCTTCTTCCCATGGACTTTCTCCTGCAGGGCTTCTCCTGGGTGCAGGCAGGGGGTGCAGGGCTTCTCCTGAGTGCAGGGCTTCTCCTAGGTGCAGGGCTTCTCCTGTGGGGTAGGGCTTCTCCTGGGTGCAGGGCTTCTCCTGGGTACAAGGCTTCTCCTGGGTGCAGGGCTTCTCCTGGGTACAAGGCTTCTCCTGGGGGCAGGGCTTCTCCTGGGTACAAGGCTTCTCCTGGGTGCAGGGCTTCTCCCCGGGTGCAGGGCTTCTCCTGGGTGCAGGGCTTCTCCTGGGGCAGAGCTTCTCCTGGGTACAGGCTTCTCCCCAGGTGCAGGGCTTCTCCTGGTGCAGGGCTTCTCCTGGGTGCAGGCTTCTCCTGGGTGCAGGGCTTCTCCCCAGGTGCAGGGCTTCTCCTGGGTGCAGGGCTTCTCCCCAGGTGCAGGGCTTCTCCTGGGGGCAGGGCTTCTCCTGGGTACAAGGGCTCCTGGGTACAGGGCTTCTCCTGGGGGCAGGGCTTCTCCTGGGTACAAGGCTTCTCCTGGGTGCAGGGCTTCTCCTGGGTGCAGGCTTCTCCTGTGTGCAGGGCTTCTCCTGGGTACAGGCTTCTCCTGGGTGCAGGGCTTCTCCTGGAGTGCAGGGCTTTCTCCCCAGGTGCAGGGCTTTCTGGGTGCAGGCTTCCCGGGTGCAGGGCTTCTCCCCAGGTGCAGGGCTTCTCCTCTTCTCCTGGGGCAGGGCTTCTCCTGGGTACAAGGCTTCTCCTGGGTGCAGGGCTTCTCCTGGGGTGCAGGGCTTCTCCCTGGGTGCAGGGCTTCTCCTGGGTGCAGGCTTCTCCTGGGTACAGGGTACAAGGCTTCTCCTGGGTGCAGGGCTTCTCCTGGGTGCATAGGCTTCTCCTGCAGGCTTCTCCTGGTGCTTCTCCTGGGTGGCTTCTCCTGGGTGCAGGGCTTCTCCTGGGTACAAGGCTTCTCCTGGGTGCAGGCTTCTCCCCAGGTGCAGGGCTTCTCCTGGGTGCAGGGCTTCTCCCCAGGCTTCTCCTGGGTGCAGGGCTTCTCCTGGGTGCAGGCTTCTCCTGGGTGCAGGGCTTCTCCTGGGTGCAGGGCTTCTTCTCCTGGGGCAGATGGGCTTCTCCTGGGTACAGGCTTCTCCTGGGTACAAGGCTTCTCCTGGGTGCAGGGCTTCTCCCCAGGTGCAGGGCTTCTCCTGGGGTGCAGGGCTTCTCCCCAGGTGCAGGGCTTCTCCTGGGGGCAGGGCTTCTCCTGGGTACAAGGCTTCTCCTGGGGTGCAGGGCTTCTCCTGGGTGCAGGGCTTCTCCCAGGTGCAGGGCTTCTTCTCCTGGGGGCAGGGCTTTCTCCCGGGTGCAGGGCTTCTCCCCAGGTGCAGGGCTTCTCCTGGGTGCAGGGGGGGCAGGGCTTCTCCTGGGTGCAGGGCTTCTCCTGGGTGCAGGCTTCTCCTGGGTGCAGGGCTTCTCCTGGGTACAAGGCTTCTCCTGGGTGCAGGGCTTCTCCTGGGTGCAGGGCTTCTCCTGGGTGCAGGGCTTCTCCTGGGTGCAGGGCTTCTCCTGGGTGCAGGGGGGGTGCAAGGCTTCTCCTGGGTGCAGGCTTCTCCTGGGTGCAGGGCTTCTCCTGGGTGCAGGGCTTCTCCTGGGTGCAGGCTTCTCCTGGGTGCAGGGCTTCTCCCCAGGTGCAGGGGCTTCTCCTGGGGGCAGGGCTTCTCCTGGGTACAAGGCTTCTCCTGGGTGCAGGGCTTCTCCTGGGTGCAGGCTTCTCCTGGGTGCAGGGCTTCTCCTGGGTGCAGGGGGTGCAGGGCTTCTCCTGAGTGCAGGGCTTCTCCTGGGGTGCAGGTGCAGGGCTTCTCCTGGGTGCAGGGCTTCTCCTGGGGCAGAGCTTCTCCTGGGTACAGGCTTCTCCCCAGGTGCAGGGCTTCTCCTGGTGCAGGGCTTTCTCCTGGGTGCAGGGCTTCTCCCCAGGTGCAGGGCTTCTCCTGGGTGCAGGGCTTCTCCCCAGGTGCAGGGCTTCTCCTGGGGGCAGGGCTTCTCCTGGGTACAGGGCTTCTCCTGGGGGCAGGGCTTCTCCTGGTGGTACAAGGCTTCTCCTGGGTGCAGGGCTTCTCCTGGGTGCAGGGCTTCTCCTGGGGTGCAGGGCTTCTCCTGGGTGCAGGGCTTCTCCTGGGTGCAGGCTTCTTCCTGGGTGCAGGGCTTCTCCTGGGTACAGGCTTCTCCTGGGTGCAGGGCTTCTCCTGGGGTGCAGGGCTTCTCCTGGGTACAGGCTTCTCCTGGGTACAAGGCTTCTCCTGGGTGCAGGGCTTCTCCAGGTGCAGGGCTTCTCCTGGGTGCAGGGCTTCTCCCCAGGTGCAGGGCTTTTCCTGCAGGTGGGGGCAGGGCTTCTCCTGGGTGCAAGGCTTCTCCTGGGTCCCCAGGTGCAGGGCTTCTCCTGGGTGCAGGGCTTCTCCTGGGTGCAGGGCTTCTCCTGCTAGGGCTTCTCCTGGGGTGCAGGGCTTCTCCTGGGTGCAGGGCTTCTCCTGGGTGCAGGGCTTCTCCTGAGTGCAGGGCTTCTCCCCAGGTGCAGGGCTTCTCCTGGGTGCAGGGCTTCTCCCCAGGTGCAGGGCTTCTCCTGGGGGCAGGGCTTCTCCTGGGTACAAGGCTTCTCCTGGGTGCAGGGCTTCTCCTGGGTGCAGGGCTTCTCCTGGGTGCAGGGCTTCTCCTGGGTACAAGGCTTCTCCTGGGTGCAGGCTTCTCCTGGGTGCAGGGCTTCTCCTGGGTGCAGGGCTTCTCCTGGGTGCAGGCTTCTCCTGGGTGCAGGGCTTCTCCTGGGTACAGGGCTTCTCCCCAGGTGCAGGGCTTCTCCTGGGGGCAGGGCTTCTCCTGGGCGCAGGGCTTCTCCTGGGTACAAGGCTTCTCCTGGGTACAGGCTTCTCCTGGGTACAAGGCTTCTCCTGGGTGCAGGCTTCTCCTGGGTGCAGGGCTTCTCCTGGGTACAAGGCTTCTCCTGGGTACAAGGCTTCTCCTGGGTACAAGGCTTCTCCTGGGTGCAGGCTTCTCCTGGGTGCAGGGCTTCTCCTGGGTACAAGGCTTCTCCTGGGTGCAGGGCTTCTCCTGGGTGCAGGGCTTCTCCTGGGTACAAGGCTTCTCCTGGGTACAAGGCTTCTCCTGGGTGCAGGGCTTCTCCTGGGTGCAGGGCTTCTTTCCTGGGTACAAGGCTTTCTCCTGGGGGCAGGGCTTCTCCTTGGTGCAGGGCTTCTCCTGGGGGCAGGGCTTCTCCTGGGTGCAGGGCTTCTCCTGGGGGCAGGCTTCTCCTGGGGGCAGGGCTTCTCCTGGGTGCAGGGCTTCTCCTGGGGGCAGGCTTCTCCTGGGAGCAGGGCTTCTCCTGGGGGCAGGGTTTCTCCTGGGAGCAGGCTTCTCCTGGAGGCAGGGTTTCTCCTGGGTGCAGGGCTTCTCCTGGGTGCAGGCTTCTCCTGGGGGCAGGGTTTCTCCTGGGTGCAGGGCTTCTCCCTGGGTGCAGGGCTTCTCCTGGGTGCAGGGCTTCTCCTGGGGCAGGGCTTCTCCTGGGTGCAGGGCTTCTCCTGGTGCAGGGCTTCTCCTGGGGGCAGGGCTTCTCCTGGGGGCAGGGCTTCTCCTGAGTGCAGGGCTTCTCCCCGGTGCAGGGCTTCTCCTTGGTGCAGGGCTTCTCCTGGGGGCAGGGCTTCTCCTGAGTGCAGGGCTTCTCCTGGGGGCAGGGCTTCTCCTGGGGGCAGGCTTGTCCTGAGTGCAGGGCTTCTCCCTGGTGCAGGGCTTCTCCTTGGTGCAGGGCTTCTCCTGGGGACAGGGCTTCTCCTGGGTGCAGGGCTTCTACTTGGTGCAGGGCTTCTACTGGGGGCACGGCTTCTCCTTGGTGCAGGGCTTCTCCTGGGGGCAGGGCTTCTCCTGGGGGCAGGGTTTCTCCTGGGGGCAGGGCTTTCCGGTCCTTCCACTTCTCCCTGCCTGCAGTGGTCCTGACTCAGCTGTGCCCCTGGTGAGACAATGGAGTCCTCCCTTCTCTGGCCTTGGTCCCGCTGTCCTTGCCCCAGGAGCCCCTCCTTGAGCCCGCTGGCCAGTGCTGCCTGCCTTCCAGTACCCTGAATCTTCCTAAGCCCCATCTCGGTTTTGCAGATGGAGAAAGCTGTTCAAATCCCCGAGGCGCTGTGCAGACCCTTCCTGAGAAGCAAGGGCGGCACAAGGCCCCGAGGCCCGGCCAGCGGGAGGAGCTGATTTCTCCTCCTCCACTTCCTTCCTCCTCCTCCTCTCTTTCTCCAGTCCTTCCTCCTGCCCCTTCCTTTGTGATGTTTACTTATTTCTCCCTGCATTGCCCTCACCTTTAGCTCATCCTTGGTACGTGGCCTTCGTGGCTCGTTACTGTTGTGAAGACAAAGTTAATTTCTACAACTGCGCCATCAGGGGAGCTCCTGATTGGATGTCCCCAGGACAGCTCAGAAAGTACTTACTGCAACAGGCCCTGGGGAGGCCTGGAGGCCGGGAGCCCTGGCTCATGCCTGTGATCGCAGCAGCTCAGGAGGCTGAAGCAGGAGGATCACAAGTTCAAAGGTGGCTGTGGCCCTGAGACTACATGTCCAGCAAGCCTGTAGGTGACACTGCGGACACAGTGGACCACTGGCTGCACTTTGAGTCCCAAGGACGTGGCGTATACTATAGAGCCCTGTGCCTAATGCTGAGGCAGAGACGCTGTTGGATAATTCACTCCCCTTATCCCCAGACCTTATCTCCAGTGACTCCTGGGTCTGCAAGGGAGGCTGCAGAGTGGCCCTGAGGAGAGTTACGGAGAAGCTTTGTTTCTGGGAAACCATCGTCTCTTCCAACCCGAGATGAGCGTTTCCTAGGGACAAGACGCATGGCCTTGAAATGACTTCATCTGACGGGCGCAGGTGGCACTAAACGACCTGAGTCAACCAGGGTGTCACTCCCCTGCAGTCCTCGCCCAGTCCTCCTGGCTGTGGAGGAGAAAGTCCCTGCCAGGTGCTAGTGGTCTGTGGACACCTGCCTCTCCCCCTGCGCTGGGAAGCGACTGGTGACCAAGACAGAAACCCCTCCTCAAAGGCGCTGAATAACAGAGGGAGCTGGGAGGGGACAGGGAGGAGCCCTGGCTGGCCTGTTAGGAGGCTCTGGAGCCTCGAGGGTGTCAGCCTCTCTCTCGGGCGGGCAGCTGCTCTTCCGATCGGCTGGGGCAGTGCCAGGCCCTGCATTGTACCCAACGCTGGTCCCAGCCAACAGCCAGAGGGGAAACGCTCTCTCTTCCAGGGGCTTCTCCAAGACAGCAACCCTCTTCCCCCAAAGCCTCCAGAAAACGGCCCCTTGTGTTTCATCAGCACAACCAGCTCCCGGGGCTTTTAGAACAGTCTCAATGGCTAAGAGAGCCCTAAGCCCTCGGCCCTGGTCCTTGACAAGGGGAAGAAAGCCGGGTGGCTAGAGCCAGGGCCCGCTCCACCCTGCTCTCCAGGAGGGAGCCCGCCACTCGCTGTGCGCCTGGGGCAAGCCCCGCTGCCTGCCGGGCCTGAGCAGCAACGGCGTCGTGTTTGTCTTTCCAGCCGCTTCCTCTCAATGGCAAATGGTACTGGGTTCTGATTCGCAGTGGTAAGAAGAGTTTCTAAAGGTCTCACGTTTCAGTTTTCTAAATGCAAGTGAATTTAGAGGAAAATATTAATGAATGAATAGAATGTCTGATATATGGATGGGGTCAAAAAAAAAAAAGGGGAGGTTGTGGGCCAACAAGAGGTTTGGACAGTCTCTCTGAGCTGCCTCTGCCCAGCTGCCAGGTCCTGGGCTTCCGAGGCAGGAAGGTGGGCTGCTGGGAGAAGCTCGCCGCTTGGCCCTGGAGCTGGCGACGGCTGGGCCCGTGGCCGTGGTCAGTCGCCTGAGGAGCACGCGAGCTCCACCCTCCGATGGCCACAAAGGGCTCCCTTGGGACTGGGGCACCCGAGTTTTTAAAAGCCTCCCGGGCTAGCTGGGCACGGTAGTGCACGCCTGTAATCCCAGCACTTTGGGAGGCTGAGGCAGGAGGATCGCGAGTTCAAAGCCAGCCTCAGCAATGGCGGGGCACTTAGCAACTCAGTGGGACCCTGTCTCTAAATAAAATACAAAAAAGGGCTGGGGGTGTGATTGAGTGCCCCTGAGTTCAATCCCCGGTACCACAAAAAAAAAAAAAAAAAAAAAAAAAAGCCTCCCAGGCTATTCCCCCAAGCAGCCCAGGTGACCACCACGACCGCGACTTCGAGAACCTTTTGAAGCTAAACGGTGAAGGGCAACATCCGCTTGGGCCCATGGTGGCTGTCTCCGTCCCTCTGTCCCCTGTCCACATCAGCTGGGCCTGCGAGACGGACATACGTGGCCTGCTGAGCAGAGGCCAAAAGGGGCAAGAGCGTCGTCTGGGTGGATGCATTCTGAAAGCGCCGTTCCCAGGAGCGTCCTCTCAGTGAGCTGGAGGGACGGCTACGGGTGCGAGGGGCAGCTGGTGTAGACGGTGACCCTCCACCGTGGAGTCCTCAGAAGCTGCTCTGACCCCCACGGCGCATGCTGTCACCGTGTCCTTGGTAACACGTGTTGTCACTGTGTCCTTGCTGACGCGTGTTGTCACCGTGTCCTTGCTGACGCGTGTTGTCACTGTGTCCTTGCTGACGCGTGTTGTCACCGTGTCCTTGGTGACGCGTGTTGTCACCGTGTCCTTGCTGACGCGTGTTGTCACCGTGTCCTTGGTGACACGTGTTGTCACCGTGTCCTTGCTGACGCGTGTTGTCACCGTGTCCTTGGTGACGCGTGTTGTCACCGTGTCCTTGCTGACGCGTGTTGTCACCGTGTCCTTGGTAACACGTGTTGTCACCGTGTCCTTGCTGACGCGTGTTGTCACCGTGTCCTTGGTAACACGTGTTGTCACCGTGTCCTTGCTGACGCGTGTTGTCACCGTGTCCTTGGTAACACGTGTTGTCACCGTGTCCTTGCTGACGCGTGTTGTCACCTGTCCTTGGTAACACGTGTTGTCACTGTGTCCTTGCTGACGCGTGTTGTCACCGTGTCCTTGCTGACGCGTGTTGTCACCGTGTCCTTGGTAACACGTGTTGTCACCGTGTCCTTGCTGACGCGTGTTGTCACCGTGTCCTTGCTGACGTGTGTTGTCACCGTGTCCTTGGTAACACGTGTTGTCACTGTGTCCTTGCTGACGCGTGTTGTCACCGTGTCCTTGGTAACACGTGTTGTCACTGTGTCCTTGCTGACGCGTGTTGTCACCGTGTCCTTGCTGACGCGTGTTGTCACCGTGTCCTTGCTGACGCGTGTTGTCACCGTGTCCTTGGTGACGCGTGTTGTCACCGTGTCCTTGCTGACGCGTGTTGTCACCGTGTCCTTGGTAACACGTGTTGTCACCGTGTCCTTGCTGACGCGTGTTGTCACCGTGTCCTTGCTGACGCGTGTTGTCACCGTGTCCTTGCTGACGCGTGTTGTCACCGTGTCCTTGGTAACACGTGTTGTCACCGTGTCCTTGCTGACGCGTGTTGTCACCGTGTCCTTGCTGACGCGTGTTGTCACTGTGTCCTTGCTGACGTGAAAACCCTGCAACACGGGCTGGGCTCAGTGGCAGGAGCGCTGGCCTGGCCCGTGTGGGCGTGCCTCCTCTCCCAGCCTCCTCTCACAGTGGGCTCTCACAGAGCGGGCCTCCTCTCACAGAGCGGGCCTCCCGGGGACCGCAGCTGGCTCGGGCGCAGCTGGGAGGGCAGGCGTCCCCCCGGGCTCCCTGCACCGGGGCTGCCCTGGTCCCGCCAGCGAGACGCTGACTCCGGTTTCCTCCTCTCCTACCCGCAGTCCTCAGGCCGCTGGCCCACCTGGCCCTCCTCACGTGGCCGGCCACGCCTGGCCGTCGGCTGTCTCCGCGTGCCCACATCCTTGGTGTGATCCTCAACCGTGTGCCCTGAGGACAAGCCACTGACAACGGGCCTTGTTAACACTCCAGAATCACGTCTGGGCTCACGCTCACACTCCACGCTGGAGAAAGAAGTTCCACTAAGAATTCGTAACAAGGAAAGTGTAAACAGGAAGACAAAGCTCAGAGCATCAAGGTCGTATAATGCAACCACACGTCCATCTCCTGCCTCACGCCTCGATGCACACACGTGGGTGCTCAAACCAACACCCAACAGGACCGCAGAGCCTCACCGGGCCTCCTGCCACCAAGGAGCCAGCAGACGGTCCTACAGCCTGCTTCACAGGGGACAGCAGGCCTCTAAGCCTGGCGGTGGCTAAAGTGCGAGAGCAGAGAACAGAGCACTTACTCCAGAGAGGAGCCCGGCAACGGCGCCCCCGACCAGCCCGGTGGAGCGTGTGTGCACGTGTGTGTGTGCGCGCACGTGTGTGTGCGTGTGTGTGCACGTGTGTGTGCACATGTGTGCATGTGCACGTGCGTGCACGTGTATGTGCGTGTGTGCATGTGCACATGTGTGCACGTGTGTGTACGTGCATGTATGTGCTCACGCGTGTGCACGTGTGCGCACGTGTGCACATGTGTGTACGTGTGCACATGTGTGTGTACGTGTGTGCACGTGTGCGCGCGCATGTGTGCATGCGTGTGTGCGTGTTTCACCAGATGACTGGTTTTATTCCTGGCTTCCTTTTTGACACTGTCCATTTAAATGCAGGCCTTAAATAAGTTTTCCTTTTTTTTTTCCTTCTCATAGAAGATGACACCTTTGGCAGCCAGGACAGAGAGTGACAACTGACAGGCCTGGGGACGGGCCTGACACGCCCTCCGCAGGTCGGCTTCGGTGACTGTGGTGAAGTCTGTGTGCAGGAAAGAGCGGACACATGCAGAACAAGCCCCGCTTGCCAGCTGTCCTCCCCTGCTTGACGTGGGAGGCCAGAGCTCGGGCAGAACGGATGTCCCTCCCTGTTGAAAGTGCTCTCTGCTGATGGGCATTTGAGGCCTAGTGACCACGAGGGACGTGCTTTCCGCATCCGCGAAAGCTGCCTTCGCTTAAGGGGCTCGATGTTGTGACCCCAAGGGCCGTTCACTTACCTAGTTGCCCGTGGTCAGACGGCCGCAGTCCTGGGCACTGGAAAGGAATGTCGACCGCCCAGCCCGCGACACTACATGCAGAAAGGCCTGGGAAGCCACTTGGTGCCTGTCACAGAACCCCTTTCAATCCGAGCGGCGAGAGTGCTGCTCGCCCGGCCAGCGCTGCCTTCTGTGTCTCTGCCCCCGCGGAGTTTCCCTCGGCCCCCACCACGTCTCTTAAAGACCGTGGGTCACCGCGAGTGACGGTGAAGCTCAGGGGACCTGGGATTCCAGGGCAGCTTCTGTTCTTTTCTGGACGGTCATCACCCCCTCCCGGGCACTCCCGTCACGTGGCGGGACCGCACTCCCCGGCCCACGGGAGGCTGGGGTGGCCTGCTCCAGCTCTGATGGACAGAGGGCCACGAGCTCTGGAGAGGACTGAGTGCGATTAAGCACCGCCCGTGGACTGGGAGAGGCACTGTCCCTTTTCTGTCCCCTGTGAATTCTCAGGCTGCAACACAGAGGCCTGTCAGGAGCAGCAACGCTGGGTGGAAGCTGGGACTCCGAGACGAGGGCGTCTCCAGCCCTGCTGCTAGGCCAGGTTTCCTCTACGCCTGGAGGAGGGAGACAGTAGCGAAGGGCCGGAAGGCAGCATTGTCCAGCTAAGCCTGGCGCTTGCCGCGCACCTCCTGCGTGTCCTTTCTGCTCCTGTTCACAGTCGTGAGCACGACCACGTCCACTGTGCAGAGGGGAAAGCCGGGACTTCCGTGAGGTCAGCTCTTGGCCTTGACACACACGGTCAGTGCAGGCCGGGGCTCCTGCTCTGCCTCCCTTCCTGCCCTCAGCACGCGTCCACATTCACCCCCAGGGTTCAGAGACGGCCAATGGCACCTGGGGCCTCAGAGCATGCCCTCACCTGGAGGCCATTTGCCCCCAGGGACGTTTGACAGTATCTGGAGACAACAGGAGCAGAGAGTCACTGTCAGCCTCTGGGGACTAGAGGTCAGGGACACAGCTCAACCTCTCCAGTGTGCAGGGCAGGCTCCTGGCAAAGAGATCTCTGCCCAGAATGCCAGTGCGGTCAAGGTCGGGGACTGCCCTGCCCTGCAGTGGGGTCAAGGTCAGACTGCCCTGCCCTGCAGTGCGGTCAAGGTCGGGGACTGCCCTGCCCTGCAGTGGGGTCAAGGTCAGACTGCCCTGCCCTGCAGTGGGGTCAAGTCAGGGGACTGCCCTGCCCTGCAGTGGGGTCAAGGTCACTGTCTGTGGTATCAAGGTCAGACTGCCCTTCACTGCCAGTGGTGTCAAGGTCAGACTGCCCTGCCCTGCTCGAATATTGCAATGGGGTCCGTGAAGTGCAGGAGGATGTTAGATCCCACTGAAGGGGCCAGGAGGGAC
Source organism: Tamias sibiricus (assembly GCA_025594165.1). NCBI lineage: Eukaryota > Metazoa > Chordata > Mammalia > Rodentia > Sciuridae > Tamias > Tamias sibiricus. The sequence continues at coordinate 141,124,289 of CM046668.1, forward strand.
AGTTGAAAACCCATCGGAAGACCCGTGTTCCAGCCCAGGTCCACCGATCATCGACCTCATAGCCATGAGAACGCGCTCCGGGCTTCACTCTCCTGGGAGCGGCGGTGGCATTGCGCCTGCGCATCTGCCTCTCCTGGGAGCGGCGGTGGCATTGCGCCTGCGCATCTGCCTCTCCTGGGAGCGGTGGTGGCATTGCGCCTGCGCATCTGCCTCTCCTGGGAGCGGCGGTGGCATTGCGCCTGCGCATCTGCCTCTCCATTAATTGACTGTGTCCTGTGTATCAGCTCCCGGGTGCCGGGCAGCGCCCTAGACACTGAGTATGCCACGGGCACAAAACAGGCGTCATGCCTGCCTTCAGGCACTTCGTGGGAAACAGGTGAGGAGGGCTCCGAGAGCCCGGCAGGGACACATGGCACCTACTCCCGGACGGCCAAGAAGCAGCACCAAGCAGAGGAGCAGGAGCACCTCGCTGGCGAGCCGAGGAGAAGAGGAAGGAGGCGGTGCCCTTCGCAAAGCCCAGAGGTGAGAAAAAAGAGCCAGGGCACACCGGGAGCTGGAGCCCTGTGGCCCCAGAGGGGCCTCTCAGAGGGCCTGGCCAGGCCAACAGGACACCGTCAGCCTGGAGGAGGGCAGGGGAGGTTTCCAGAGTAAGAGGGGACGCGATCACCGCCGGGCTTCAGAAGATCAGGTGGGCTGCAGGCGGAAACCGGCTCCTGACCACCTCGGGGGCGGGGCGGACGAGCTGCTGCGATTGGTCTCTGGAAGTCTGTGCTGCCCTGAAGAGGGGGAGGCAGGGGAGATCAACCGAGTCCGCCAGCGGTTCCCGTCCCGGAGCGACCGCCCCGCCGTGTCCTGCACTGGGCATGTGCCCGGTCAGCTCACCAGGCTGGGCCCTGGGCGTGTGCCCGGTCAGCTCACCAGGCTGGGCCCTGGGCGTGTGCCCGGTCAGCTCACCAGGCTGGGCCCTGCGCAGGGCCTGTCTCTGCCTCCTCACAGTGGAGCTTTGTGGCGTCTGCATAGCTGGCCCTGTCCCAGGTCTGCACGCAGCTGCGAGGGCTGTGGGCAGGGAGTCCCCGGTCTGCCTGGGAGGGCGTCCTGATGCAGCAAGGACGATTCCGAAGGAAGACAGCTCTGCTGTGTCACCATGGAGCCAGGGTGGTGCGCTAGAACCTACTAGAGAGCAAAACTGGAAATACCGTCCAAATTAAAAATATCCCTCTCCCTAAGAAACCCGCTTTTTGAAATCTGCTCCCTGGAAAGACAGCGGCCCACACAGCAGAGCGTGCAGTCGGACCTCCACACCGTGGTTCTGCCGCCCCGATCCAACCGCTGTGACTGGAAAGCAGCCCAGCACGCAACGCACACAGACATTTGATGGCCATGTCACCTGGACAAGACGAGGTCCTCTCCATAGCTGCTGGGTGCGCAGGCGCTGCCCCTCCTCTGTAAGAGCCCATCTCTGGGGCTCTGTCCTCACAGCCTCGGCTGACCCTGTCTCCCAAAGGCCCCACCTTCACAGCGCTCACGGTGGCGGTCACAGCATCCATTGGTGAACTTGGGGACACAAGCATTCAGTTCAGGGCAGGCTCACGGAGTCCTGAAGTGAGAACCGGGCTCAGGGGCCAGACCAAGCCCCGTACTGGCCCTTGCCAGCCATGTGACCTCGGGAGAGCTCCTGAGCCCTCCTGTGCCCCGGTCTGCTCATCCACGGGATGGCTGGGAACCCGCCCTTACAAGGCGTCCCTAGGAGAAGCCAGCTCACACCTGCGACACACCCGCTGGGCCGCGCCCCGCACCCACAGGACCCTAGGAGAAGCCAGCTCACACCTGCGACACACGCTGGGCCGCGCCCTGCACCTACAGGACCCTAGGAGAAGCCAGCTCACACCTGCGACACACGCTGGGCCGCGCCCTGCACTCCACAGGACCCTAGGAGAAAGCCAGCTCACACCTGCGACACACGCTGGGCCGCGCCCTGCACCTACAGGACCCTAGGAGAAGCCAGCTCACACCTGCGACACACGCTGGGCGGCGCCCTGCCCCCACAGGACCCTAGGAGAAGCCAGCTCACACCTGCGACACACGCTGGGCCGCGCCCTGCCCCACAGGACCCTAGGAGAAGCCAGCTCACACCTGCGACACACGCTGGGCCGCGCCCTGCCTCCACAGGACCCTAGGAGAAGCCAGCTCACACCTGCGACACACGCTGGGCTGCGCCCTGCACCCACAGGACCCTAGGAGAAGGCAGCTCACACCTGCGACACACACTGGGCCGCGCCCTGCACCCACAGGACCCTAGGAGAAGCCAGCTCACACCTGCGACACACGCTGGCCGCGCCCTGCACCCACAGGACCCTAGGAGAAGCCAGCTCACACATGTGACACACGCTGGGCGGCGCCCTGCGCCCACAGGACCCTAGGAGAAGCCAGCTCACACCTGGACACACGCTGGGCGGCGCCCTGCACCCACAGGACCCTAGGAGAAGCCAGCTCACACCTGGACACACGCTGGGCGGCGCCCTGCCCCCACAGGACCCTAGGAGAAGCCAGCTCACACCTGCGACACACGCTGGGCTGCGCCCTGCCCCCACAGGACCCTAGGAGAAGCCAGCTCACACCTGAACACACGCTGGGCGGCGCCCTGCCCCCACAGGACCCTAGGAGAAGCCAGCTCACACCTGTGACACACACTGGCGGCGCCCTGCCCCCACAGGACCCTCAGCAGCTGCTCCTGTCTGCCCCCTGGGCCAGCTGCGGCTCAGGTCCATCTCCCCAGTGCTCCTCCACAGCAGCCGCAGCTTTCTCTCAGTCCCAGCCTTTGGTGGGGCCACACAGTTTAAAAACAAAAGAAAGCTGTTCTCCCCACACGGTGAGCAGTGAGGGGCTCAGGAAGGACACGTGACAGCCCCTGGGGCGGGAGGGGGCGGGAGGCGCTGGGGACAGGCTTGCAGCCTGGTGGTGGTCAGTACTTGCCATGCTGCCCCTTGCCGTTTCCAGAGCTTTATTTAACCTCTGTGATTTGCAGCCCTCTCGGGGCTGAGTGCAGAGCCACGCTCAACCAGGCAGGCTCACGCTGAGCCCTGGGCAGCAGCGCCCCCCCGCCTCCGCGGGTGTGGACAGCCTCCGTAGTCCTGTCACTCTCCAGCATGTGTACCTGTTCCGGAAGCACCTGCTGTCCCCCAGGCACCCTCTGTCCCCAAGCCCAGCTTCCTCAGGGGAGGGCCACAGTCGCTCCACTCCTCCCTCCTGCCCTCCTGTCCTCCTCCCTCCTGCCTCCTCCCTCCTGCTCCCTCCATCCTCCCTCCTATCTCCTGCTCTCCTCCCTTCTGCCCCCTCCCTCCTCCATCCTCCCTTCTATCTCCTGCTCTCCTCCCTCCTCCTTCCTTCCCTCCTGCCCTCCTGTCTCCTCCCTCCTGCCCCCCTCCCTCCTCCCTCCTCCCTCCTCCCACCTATCTTCGGCTCTCCTCCCTTCTGCCCCCTCCCTCCTCCCTCCTGTCTCCTACCCTCCTCCCTCCTGTCTCCTGCCCCCTCCCTCCTCCCTCCTCCCACCTATCTTCGGCTCTCCTCCCTTCTGCCCCCTCCCTCCTTCCCTCCTCCCTCCTGTCTCCTGCCCTCCTCCCCCTCCTCCCTCCTTCCCTCCTCCCTCCTGTCTCCTGCCCCCTCCCTCCTCCCTCCTCCCACCTATCTTCGGCTCTCCTCCCTTCTGCCCCCTCCCTCCTTCCCTCCTCCCTCCTGTCTCCTGCCCTCCTCCCTCCTCCCTCCTGTCTCCTACCCTCCTCCCTCCTGTCTCCCCCCTCCCTCCTCCCTCCACCTATCTCCTCTCCCTCCCCCTCCCTCCTCCCACCTATCTTCGGCTCTCCTCCCTTCTGCCCCCTCCCTCCTTCCCCCTCCTCCCTCCTGTCTCCTGCCCTCCTCCCTCCTCCCTCCTGTCTCCTACCCTCCTCCCTCCTGTCTCCTGCCCCCTCCCTCCTCCCTCCTGTCTCCTACCCTCCTCCCTCCTGTCTCCTGCCCCCTCCCTCCTCCCACCTATCTTCGGCTCTCCTCCCTTCTGCCCCCCCCCTCCTTCCCTCCTCCCTCCTGTCTCCTGCCCTCCTCCCTCCTCCCTCCTGTCTCCTACCCTCCTCCCTCCTGTCTCCTGCCCCCTCCCTCCTCCCTCCTGTCTCCTACCCTCCTCCCTCCTGTCTCCTGCCCCCTCCTCCCTCCTCCTCCTGTCTCCTACCCTCCTCCCTCCTGTCTCCTGCCCCCTCCCTCCTCCCTCCTGTCTCCTACCCTCCTCCCTCCTGTCTCCTGCCCCCTCCCTCCTCCCACCTATCTTCGGCTCTCCTCCCTTCTGCCCCCTCCCTCCTTCCCTCCTCCCTCCTGTCTCCTGCCCTCCTCCCTCCTATCTCCTGCCCTCCTCCCTCCTACTCCTCCCTCCTCCCTCCTATCTCCTGCTCTCCTCCCTTCTGCCCCCTCCCTCCTCCATCCTTCCTTCTATCTCCTGCTCTCCTCCCTCCTCCTTCCTTCCCTCCTGCCCTCCTGTCTCCTGTCTCCTGCCCTCTCCCTCCTCCCTCCTCCCACCTATCTCCTGCTCTCTTCCCTTCTGCCCCCTCCCTCCTTCCCCCTCCTCTGTCTCCTGCCCTCTCCTCCTCCCTCCTGTCTCTTGCTCTCCTCCCTCCTGCCCCCTCCTTCCTCCCTCCTCCCACCTATCTCCTCCTCTCCTCCCTCCTCCCTCCTGCCCACCCATAGGTCTGGTTTGCCACCAGTGCAGTAGCTGCCAGTCATGCCAAGGGGCTGGGACGGAGCAGGTGTTGGAACTTTCAGAGGGACCATTTCTGGCAAGGGGAGAGGACGAGCGAGACCTAAGTGTGCCTGTGAACTGAAGGGACTCCACAGCAGGTGAGCTGTGACTGTGACACACGACTTCTTCCTTGTAGTCAAAGGTCAGTCTCTAAACAAAGGCAGGAGCGTCTGTGTCTGGACTGAGGCGTGGACGTCACGCTCAGACCGCGTGTTCTCGGGACGGTAGACAGACGCTCATGTGCAGCACGCTCCAGGAGCCCTGCCTCTCCTCTGCACCTGGCCAAGAGGCAATGGCTTTGCCTGTGTAGCCTCCGCAACGTGTCACCTTACCACAAGCCCAGAAGCACAGCGCCAACTCCAAGACGTGGACCCAACTCCAAGCCTGTGAGCCAACACAAACCTTTCATCTTTATAAGCTGATGATTTCAGGTATTTGTCGCAATAACAGAAAGCGCAGGGTGTGGAACACCACCGGCCTGCACCCTCGTCACATTGCGGACCGTGTTTACAGAAGTTCCTACTCAGCACAGCAAGCCTGCCTCTCAACAAAGACTAAAGGGCATAATAAAGGCAAAACTACAATTTGAAGAGACTGAACAAATATCAAGACAGCTCAGATACGGCAGGAATATTAGAATTTGCAAACCAGGAATTGAAAACAGCTGTGATTCCTGTGCTAAGAGATCTAACGGGAAAAGGAGACCACCTGGAAAGACAGGCAGGTTGCACAAGCAGAGAGGCGGCTTCTAGCCACGGCACGCTGGCCGCGAAGCACCCTGGAACAGAGCGTCAGCTCATTGGCAGACTGCGGGAGCGATCTTGAGACTGCAATAGCTCAACAGAAACTTCCTAAAAGGAAACAGTTTGGGCAGTGGTGATGGAGGAGTCCTGCACGTTGAACGTTAGGTCCCAAGCCCCAGGTCCAGGAGGCTCAGAGAGCACCAAGTAGTGAATGCCCACACCCTGCGCCTAGGCATGCCGTGTGCAAACTGTGTCCTGTCAAAGACAGACAGTGAGATCTTGAAGATACCAGAAGTAAAAAATACCTTATCTTTTTAGAGGATCAAGAATTAAAATTATGGGGCTGGGTTTGTGGCTCAGTGGTAGAGCGCTCGCCTAGCATGTGCACGACCCGGGTTTGATCCTCAGCACCACATACAAATAAACACATTGTGTTGTCGCCGGAAAAGGATTGCAGCCTGGAACGGCAGCGCCGCGGGAAGGAGTCCGGAGACAGGATGGAGACGAAAATATTCTTTAATCTTACAAGAAACTACAATATATCTACACAATAGCGATAACCCTGTCTTTTCTCCCTCTGGTCTCTTCCCATGCGCCCGAGCAGCAATGGCGCTCGCTCGATCTGATGAGTCACCGTTCAAATCTCTCGAGAGCCTCGACCAAGTCCCACGAGATCCCGTGAGACTACGGAAAGCGGAAATGCCCAAAAATGTCTATGGCCCAATAGTCAACCGCAATCTTAGCTATCTCCGCAAACAGGGCTCCTGCATTTCCCCCTTTTGTTTTAAAAGAGGGGATGCTCTAGGACGTCTATGTGCAACCAACATTCTTACCCGTCATCAGATAATCAAGGCTGTGCCCTTGACTCCTGTCTTAGGTTGATATGTCGGCCACATGAGACTATCCCGTGCGACTGTGCCTGTCTTAGGTTGTCCCCCTCTGGGGATCTTACCCGTCATTGGCTAACCAGCCATCCAATGGAGCCCTTTAGGATCGACTGTGTAAGTTGACTAACAGCCGTCCAATTGTGGGAGAGATGCTGCGGCTTTAAGGCGACAAGCCTTTTGGTGACGAGCCAAATTGCATAGCATATCAAATTCTTTAAACAAATCAGCTGCCTTAAGTTCTATCAAGTAACACACTGAGTTCTCTAAACAAATACCCCCAAGGTACTGTCCCATGAAGTCCCAAACAATGAAAGATCAAAATGTCCACTTGTTATAACACGTAGATCTAGGAGGCCCCATGCATGCAGAGCAGAGGCCATACCGCTGGTGAGGTTGTTTGACATTTGAGCAGCAGGGATGCTTGCAGCGACCGCGATCCCTGCATCTGTAGCAGCAGCCGTCTTTTTTATGTCTAGACAATGCCACCGGCAAATCTTCAGGGCCCGCTCCCTAGAGACTCAAGCATCAATTATTAAAGGAAAGGCAGTGCTATTCCAGCACTGAGTCAAGAGGCGAGTTGTCAAACTAAAAAATAGAATTATTAGATTAGAAAATTAAAGTTGATTTCTGCTCACACACATTGCAGCCTGAGCTCCCACAAACATAAGCTGGCAAAACATCATGTTTAGAACAAAACAAAGAAAGACTGAGGGTATTTACTGTATTAAAGATAGATTAAAGAAAAACTAAAAGCACTTTGGAGAAATAATTTGTTAGCTGGAACTCTCGTGTTTCTGCATATATAGCAGTCCTTTACCTGTTGAAATAATTGAAATTAATCATTTATTAAACAAATGAAGTTAATAACAAATAAGCAACCTTATGTCAAAACACCAAAATATCAGGTTATACAGCCCTAGTCATACTTTTCGCTAAAGAGAAATCCCTGGGACACCTATAAAACAAAATTGAAGGTACCTTCACTTATTAAATTATTTACCCAATTTGAATACTCTTAAACTTAAATGAATTAGAGTTATTTGGATCCATATATATATATATATATATATATATATATATATATATATATATATTCACAAGCGCTTTGTTATTTTTGATGTCACACTGGACAGACAGACGCACATACAAACATATATTTGTGACGTCACATTAACATGAAATTTATACAAATACACAGACATAAACACATATATATATAAAAAAAAAATACAATTGTGTGCACACTAAAGAGAGATCTCTTCGTCCCAGCTGGGAGGAATGACACTTAAGTTGTGATGTATTTTGAAGGACTCTTTTAAGGGAATCATTCCATATCTTCATCATGGTCCTCTTGATTTTGTACCTTTTTTATTAATCTTGATTCCTCAACAACTTCATCTTGATCCTTTTGATTTGGTACTTGCTTTATTAATCTAGATGGTATCCATATTGGAGAGGATTCATGCTTTGGAAAAACACAAACAGATCCTCTCCCCCAAATTAACACTGGATCTGGACCCTTCCATGTACCTGAAAGAACATCCTTCCAGTAAACCAAAGGTTTATGTTGTTGATGTGGGTTCCAATGTCTGTCTCCAGCAGAATAACCATCAGAGTCTAAAGTTAAAAAATTTAAGGTAAACAGGGCAACTGCCAATCTGTCCTTAGGATTTTTCCAGTTTCCTTCTTTCTGTTTTAACAACATAACTTTTAGTGTGCGGTTTGCTCTTTCAATAATGCCCTGACCCTGAGGATTGTATGGGATGCCTGTTTTATGGGATATGTTGAATTTTGCGCAAAACTCTTTGAAAGATGAGGATGTATATGTGGGGCCATTATCTGTTTTAAGCATTTGGGGGATGCCCAATGCAGCAAAAGCTTGTAAACAATGAGATGTGACATCTTTAACTTTTTCTCCAGAATGTAAGGAAGCAAAAATCATGCCTGAGCATGTATCTATGGTTACATGAATAAATCGCAATTTTCCAAAACTTGGCTCATGAGTAACATCCATCTGCCACAAATGATTGGGCATTAATCCTCTAGGGTTAACACCAAAATGAGGATTGGGCAAATGTGTCATACAAGATTTACAATCTTTTACAATTGTTCTGGCTTGCTCCTTTGTGATTTTAAACCTACGTTGCAAGGTGGTGCTGTTGACGTGAAACTGGGAATGAAATAAAGTAGCTTGTTGTAGCGCTGAAAGAGTATAAATATAGTTTTTGTAAGTTCATCAGCCTTTTGATTACTTTCATGGAGGGGGCCAGGCAAATTAGTATGTGCTCTAATATGGCCTATGAATAGAGGTTCTTTTCTTGCCCACAAAAGTTTTTGTATTTGATAAAACAATTTAAAAGCTGGAGTATGAGGTGCTATTGGTCCTGCTAACTCTAATTTTGGGATGGCTTGTACAATATAGTGGCTATCTGAAAAAATGTTTATGGGCTGGTCTCTAAAATGTTCCAGAGCTCTTACCACAGCTTCCAATTCCACAAGTTGAGCTGATTTGTGTGCAGTTATGTAAGTCATACTTTCCTTTGTAGTGACTACTGCAGCAGTACCATTTGAGGACCCATCTGTAAATACATTAAATGCCTTAGGAATAGGTTGATTTTTTATTACCTGTGGAAATATAATAGGATGATTAATACAAAAAGATAATATAGGAGACTTAGGAAGGTGATTATCAAAATTTGCAGAGGTAGAGCATCTAGCTACAGCCCAGTCATTATCGTTGAAGCATAAATATTCAATCTGTGATGATGAATAGGGAGTAATAATAGTAGCAGGGTGAATGCCAAATATTTTAGTAGAAGTTTTAAGTCCTTGAAGAATAAGTTTAGCCACCATGGAGGTATAAGACTCAATTACGCTTTTAGGAGAGACAGGCAAATGTATCCATAATAAAGGCCCTTGTTGCCAAAATACTCCTGTGGGTGTATATTGTGAAGAAATAATAATCAATATCAGCGGTTGAGTTAAATCAAATCTGTCACAATGAGCTCCTTCGATGGCTTTTTTTTTCTACTACCTTTAAAGCTTTCCTAGCATCAGGAGTCAATGTTCGCGGTGAGGATGGATCAGGGTCCCCTCGAAGGATATCAAATAAAGGTTTTAATTGGCCAGTAGTGAGGTTTAGTGTAGGGCGAAGCCAATTAATGTCTCCCAGTAGTTTTGGGAAATCATTGAGGGTGGTTAAATGTTCTTTATTTATTAAAATTTTTTGGGGTCTAACAAAAGTATCCATGATTTTAAATCCTAAATATAATATGGGAGATCTGGTTTGAACTTTTTCTTCTGCTATATATAATCCGTATTTTTTTAAATTTTCTACCACATCACTGAATATATTAAATAAGATTTTTAGATTAGGGTGGGCCAGTAAAATATCATCCATGTAATGTAGACACATGAGGTTTGGATATTTATTTTTAATGGACTGGATGGCCTTGTCCACATATATTTGGCATATGGTGGGGCTATTAGCCATTCCCTGTGGCAAAACCTTCCATTGATATCTCTGATCAGGGCCATTATTGTTAATAGAAGGAACTGAAAAGGCAAACCTGGGGGCATCCAGAGGATGTAAGGGAATAGAAAAGAAGCAATCCTTTATATCAAGACTAATAACATGGAAATTTTTTGGAATAGCTATAGGATTCGGAAGTCCAGGTTGAGTAGGGCCCATGACTTGCATGGTTTTATTAATTTGTCTAAGATCATGTAATAATCGCCATTTTCCTGATTTTTTCTTGATCACAAATATGGGGGAATTCCAGGGAGAGGTGGAAGGTTCTATATGTCCTGCTTCTAATTGTTCCTGAACTAGTAGGTGGGCCGCTTGTAATTTCTCTTTAGATAGGGGCCACTGAGGGACCCACACTGGCTTATCAGAAAGCCATGGTATTTTCAAAATTATTTTCTCAGTGGCCCCGAAGAAAAATGTCTTTTTCCTATATGATAATGATTTCTTTTAGGGTTAAGCTTACCCTGTACTTTTTGATGATTTCTTATAGGGTTAAGATTACTCTGTAGATTTTTACATTTAACACCTGCAGGTTTGGTTGCAAGGTGTACTCCCATTTGTTGTAAAATATCTCTTCCCCATAAAGTAACCGGTAGATTAGGTAAAACATAAGGCTGAAACGTGCCTTTATGTCCTTCATCATCCTCCCATTTTAAAATTACCGCACTTTTTTCTGGGAGGTTATTATATCCCAAGCCTCTTAAACTGGTTGAAGCTTTTTGCAGAGGCCAGTGTTTGGGCCATTGACGTAAATTAATGATGGAAGAATCAGCTCCAGTATCTATAAGACCCTCCATTTCTATTCCTTGGATTCTTATTTTACACATAGGCCTCCTTGTACAGTCCCGAACCCAGCAAACCATGGGTTTCGAATCAGTGGAACAAAATCCTCTATTGTTCCTATTTAGAGGCATATTCATTTTAAATGACTTATGTAAATTTGGAAGGAGGAGCAACTGAGCAATTCTATCTCCCTGATTAATAGAACTTATACTTTGGGGTGAGCTAAGCATTATTTTTATTTCCCCTTTATAGTCTGAGTTTATTACGCCTGGGGTCACTTGCAAACCTAATAAGCTCTCAGGACTTCGCCCGATAATAAGTCCTACAGTCCCTGAGGGAAGAGGTCCCCTGACTCCTGTGGGAATCAGTTGAACCCCCATTTCAGGTGTTAACACTATTCGGGCGGTGGAACAGAGGTCTAATCCTGCATTTCCTCCTGTTCCTCTGGCGAGGGAGTGGATGGGTAATAGGGATTGTGTCGGGGAAGCATCTGAGTGGATGCTTGAGGATACTCCTCCTCCAATGCCTCGTACATTTGTGGGCCCCGGGGCATTGGGCCCCTTGCCCCGTTTTTTGAATTCCTGAATAAAGGATTTCCATGGATGTCAAATTTTGAATAGCATTTATTGGCCCAATGATTTCCTTTCTTACACCTGGGGCAGCAACCTGGAGCACGGTATGAATTTGGTCTTATTTCTCTTTTAGGATTTTGCCTAGAATAGCCTGATTGATTATGATAATTTTGCCTAGAATATCCTGATTGATTATAATGTCTATGTTGAGCTCTTGTAAAATTTTGAGGGGCAGCATCTCTCACAGCTGCTGCAATCATATTCCCTGTGACAAAGGCATCATTTATATCTTTACATAATTGTATATATATGGAAAGATCCTTTTTATTTTTCCATGGCCTGATGGCTTCCTGGCAATACTTATTAGCATTTTCGTACGCTAATTGGACAACTAATGGCATAACTTGATCAATGTCTCCAAAAACTCTACCTGCAGTTCTCAAAAGTCGATCAGCAAATTCAGCATATGGTTCATTAGGTCCTTGAATTACTTTGGACAAGCTACCTTGTAGATCCCCAGGTCCTTGTACAGTTTTCCATGCCTTTAAGGCAGCTGCGTTTATCTGAGCATATACTCCTGGGGTATAATATTTTTGATCCTGTACGTCTGCAAATTCCCTTCTCCTGTGAGCATTTCTATATTATGGTCTCCAAACCCCGCATCTGCATTTCTTTTAGCTGTTTCTATACAAAGTTCTTGAAATTGCGATCGCCAAACCAAGTATTGTCCCCCACTTAATGTTGCTTTACATAGACGTTTCCAGTCTGCGGGGGTTAAGCTAAAGGTGTTAAGGGACTCCAGTATACTCAACGTGAAAGGAGCTTGGGGTCCATAAGTCATTACTGCCTCTTTGAGATTTTTTATTGTTTTGAAATCTACTGGCTGGTGGTCCCTCCGTCCATTTTCATATTCAAATACTGGCAGTTCCCAACGTATCTGTGAGTTACCCTCGAGAGCACATAAGCGCTCAGAAAGACTTTTTATTTCTGTTTCTAGGGTATGCAAACGCCTAGTGATACCCTTCATATTTTCTGTAATCGATTTCACCCATGGGGGAGTAGAGGACACAAGTTCCTCCACTTGATGATCCCTTATCTTGGTCTTCCTTAATTTCCTTTTGTTCATTTTCTCAAAATCACCTTTAGTTAATTCCTCCTCACTACTACTACTCTCATTGGTCCTAATTGACTCAGTAACATCCTGAGTCCCAGGTTCAATTGAGACCATGTATCCTTGAAGTATCTCTAATAAATCTTGAATAGCTTTAGCAGCTCGGATCTTTGTCATTTTGGGGACGCTTCTAATACTCTCCTTACTGGTCTTAGTTGACTCAGCGGAATCTACGCTTTCATGATCGCCTTCACTGTTTTCTAAATCCTCCTCGCTAACGACAGACTCATCTATATCAAAGAATTCATCAAGAGCCTCGTACACTTGGGTCTTAGATATTTTCGAACCCATTTTAACCGCTCTGACTAGAGACTCCTGCGAGGTTTCTCAGTTCTTACCTGCCGTGCTGAATTCCCCGTACAGGCCACCAACTGTTGTCGCCGGAAAAGGATTGCAGCCTGGAACGGCAGCGCCGCGGGAAGGAGTCCGGAGACAGGATGGAGACGAAAATATTCTTTAATCTTACAAGAAACTACAATATATCTACACAATAGCGATAACCCTGTCTTTTCTCCCTCTGGTCTCTTCCCATGCGCCCGAGCAGCAATGGCGCTCGCTCGATCTGATGAGTCACCGTTCAAATCTCTCGAGAGCCTCGACCAAGTCCCACGAGATCCCGTGAGACTACGGAAAGCGGAAATGCCCAAAAATGTCTATGGCCCAATAGTCAACCGCAATCTTAGCTATCTCCGCAAACAGGGCTCCTGCAACATTGTGTACAACTAAAGCAAATAAATAAATATTTTAAAAAAAAGAATTAAAATTATATCCAATTTTTTCTTAGAAGCCATGTAAGCAAGAAGAGAATCAAATGAAATGTTTAAATTGATGAAAGAAAAAGCCCATTGGCCTAGAATTCATTCCCTGTGAGACAGCGCTTCAAAATTGAAGGAGAAATAAAGACCTCAACTGTAGAAAAATTAAGGGAATTTGTTGCTAGAAGTCCCACCTCTCAAGAAATATAAAAAGCAATTCTTTAGAGAGAATAAAAATGACAAAGGTCAGAAGCTTGAATCTACATAAAGAAAGAAATAGCATCAGGGAAGAAATAAGTTCTTAAATTCCTAATTGATCTAAACGATAATGAACTTTTCAAAATAACAAGAGCAGCAGTGAATTAATTCTGTTAGTGGATGATTGACAGCAGTGATACAGGGATGTAAATACCTCCTCATCACAGGGACTCAGCACTGTGGATCTGTAGAGTGGGCTGCCTAAAAGTGAATTAGTCGTAGATCTGTAGTTCAAACTCTAGAACAACCAGTAAGAAAAGTTTTTAAAAAGAACAGAAAACCACAATTACATAAAATTCTCCATCAAAACCCCAAAAGTTAGAAAACAGGAGACAAACCAGAACCCAGAGCGAGGGCCACAAGTAGAGGACAGGACACAGACGTGGACATGGACTGGTCGGACTCCACGGAGAGTCACCACGGGGCCCTCGGTCTGAGCACACCCACTAGAAGGCAGGGAGGCCTGGGGTGGATCAGAAAGTAGACCCCGCCCCAGACAGACTGCGAGTGGTTGTGAGAAACACTGAACATGAAGATGGTGTGTGTGTGAGGAGGGAGGGGGGAGATGTCGTCACACCCACCTCTCAAAAGGAAGCGGAGCTGCTGCACTGATTCCCGACAGACCAGAGGTGACAGCAGGGAGGGCAGGGTCAGAGGGAACCGCCCACTGACGAAGGGTGGCTGCAGGAGGACCTGCAGTCCTGACGGTGCGGTGCCTGAGACCGTGCGGTGCCAGAGAGCGCACCGAGGTGCTGAGAGTGCCTGAGACTGCGCATCCGAGGTGCCTGAGACCGCGCGGTGCCTGAGACCGCGCATCCGAGGTGCCTGAGACCGCGCGGTGCCTGAGACCGCGCATCCGAGGTGGCTGAGCAGAGCCTGTGGCCCCAGGAGGAACAGGGGACGTGCGGTCCTGACCGTGCTGTGAACCTAAAGCTACTCTAAAACCTCCATTGATTAAAAGGATCTTTTGATTGGATTGTTAGAAACACAAACCTGTGTTTTGCCAAATTAAAAAGAATTTGTTTTTGAATCGTGACACAACTAATCAACTTCTGGGTGACATCATTTGACATGAGAATTCATGGTCCCTCTCCACCTTCATCTTTAAGCCACGTGGGATTCAATGGAGCACTTACTTCGGACCCCACTGCGCTCGCTCTGAGGAGCAGTCGAGGAGGGCTGAGCGCGAGGTGCGCAGCGCGAGGTGCGCGGCGTCTTGATTCGGGACGCTGCGTTCCCAGCGCGGTGCACACCTCACTCACGGACCCGCCTGCCTGCACCCCGGGCCACGTTTGCACCCCCGCGTCCTTCTCGGGCACACAGGGTCCCCGCCACACAGGACTGGCAAGGTTCGCGGAACCATCCCGAATTGCTGGGGTCTCACTTTGCTTGGGGAGTCGAGAAAGTCCCCACGTCATTCCCGACTCGGGGAGAGAGCAGTTGTCTCGACCGTCTCATCTGTAAAACAAGGAATTTCACCCACAGGAGGCTGGGGACAGGGGGACCGTCTTCCACCCTGAGGACAGGGAACGAGCCCGTCCCTGGCCAGGTCCTGCCGAGGTCTCGGGTTCAGGGCATCGCCCCGCCGCAGCCGCTCCTGCAGCGGTGTTCCGGCGGCAGGGTGTCAGAGTGCCGGTTGTTTCTGTCTTTATTCCCTACTCGTCCTCCACGAGCACGTGCTATGGTGTGATTCAACGTCCCTAAAGGGTCAGGATCTCCGTTTGGGAAGCTTTGAAGCGACAGCTTTAACTCGGGCATTCGTAACCGTGACTCCCCGTGCCCAGGAGATCGTCCTCACAGAGACCACTGCAGGCTGGAGGGGAGCGTCAGCCTGAGCCAGACCTGGGTTTGAGTTGGAGGCAATGGACGGATGGATGGACAGCGGGATGGACGGACGCACAGATAAACGGAGGGAAGGAAGTCATAAAGGACTTCCAAGAGGCTCGTGACACATGTCGATGCCTCATTACAGTGATACCGTGCAGAGGGCCAGGCCCCCTCTCTCATCACAGGAGCATTTCACCAGGACGCTGACACTAAGCGTCCCCCCTTTCCTGAGGCAGGCTTGACAGGGACATTGCTCACAGTGTGTCCCTGACCCTTGGGGGATGCATGGGACTCCGGGCCAAGCGTCTTCAAAGACCTGCCAGAAGTTGACGGCTTAAGTCCATCAGAATGACCTGGCCCTGGCATTGGTGGGGGCCCTGGGGCGTGTGGGGGTGAGGACGGGAATTCAGAACCAGAAAGTCTCTGTGGCCTCGGGAGAGCCTTTCAATTACAGCTCTCACATTTTTCCAAAAGCAGCCCCAGGGACTCAGCCCTTCCCATCTCCACGCTGATGGATGGCTGTGTCACAGCGGAGCGGTCGCCCAGCTGCAGACTCCAGCAAGGCCCAGCAGCTCCCCCCAGGAAGCTCTGGAGGCCCCCAGGGACGGGACCCAGGAGCTCTGAGCAAAGCCCACCGCGCGTAAGGAAATGCAAAAATGCTGTTCTCTGCAGAAATTGTCCCGCTGTTTCCATGCTCCGTCTTCGAGTCACTGGAGACGGAACAGCCGTCCGGGGGTCTCTTCTTAGACAGATGGGGTTGCAACGTGGTGCCAGGACGCAGAGCAGGCCCAGACGAGTTGCCAGGCCCCTCCAAGGCCCCTTCCCAGGTCTCTGCACCGGAGCGACAGTGCCCGTCCTGTAATTTCCATCTGACTCCAAGGAGGGGCCTGTCTGCACGTGTGAGTCTCTGGTACCTGTGCACGCGTGTCCATCATCTGCACACTTTGGTGTGCACGTATCTGAACTTCGGTGTACACGAATCCATGAACGAGCATTTAAAGTGAAAAGTGGCATCTGAGGAGTGGAGATTTCCATTGCTATTGAAAGCAAACCTGGCAGCATGGGCTGAGTGCCCGAGGCAGGGGCCCGTGGAGTGGGCGCTGCTCCCGGCCCCACTGTTCCCTGGACCCCTCACCTGTGTCACGTCCCCTCCGGGCACTTGTGTCCCCCTGCACCTACCACACACCTCTGGTCTCATGGTCAGAGCTCTTCAGGACGGGGGAGGCCCCCTCAGACCCGCGGGCTGGACGGCTGAGGGGTCAGGGCGGGCCTGTCTCGAGCTGACTTGGAAGCGAGGCTCTGGCCGTGGGCCTGCTTCTCTCCGAGTAGCCGGCTGAGCACCTGCCGCACTGGGGAGGTCAGGAGGCCCCGGCCTCTCTTCAGCTGCCCCGGCGCTCCTCCGCGGGGCCCTCCGTCTCCAGGAGCGTGTCCACCCTGAGACCCTCCCCGTGGTTGCCATGAGGGCAGGGGAGGGCACCCGGCTCCCTGTGGGGAGTTGGAGCAGGTTGGCAGATCCCAACGAGGGGAAGCCCCCGCGGCGGTGGGCGGGCTGCGCGTCCCCTTACTTCTGAACAGCCACCAGGTCAGTCTGTCATTGTTATTATATTGTATCATCATGTTATTTAGAACTATCACACCACTTATTTATCAGAAAAACATTCATGATTATATTTGCATAATATTTACAGTGATGTTTTCTTTATTTTCATAATCATCTTCACTTAGGACCCAACTCTATTATACATACAAATAGTTTTCAAAGAGTTGTAACAGCTCTGCGTCTTCCAGGGGCTCAGGCATGTTCTGAAAAAGAGCCAACTTCCTCCGTCCAGACACTGGTCAAGGGCTGGTTTCCATCAGAAGCCACCGGAAGGCAGCACCGGCCAGTGCACTGGGTGACGGCGTGACCACCGCGTCAGTCTGTCTGTGTGCCTCTTCACCCAGGACTCTTACTTCCTTTCTTTCTTTCATCTATAACCGTAAACGCCTGATTACTTCTGTACACATAATGTAGAGGAGAATAGAAGTGTGTTCCGCTGGAAACCCTGCGCTGCCTCCAGCACCCCCTGGGGTTAGGACTCAGACTCACGGGGCCGCTTCCACTCTGGACTGTAGAGCACTAGAGCAACGCAAATCACTTTGTGTGCTGGTGTGCAAATTCTGCACTCGGTGGGGAGGGCTGGGTCGAGGTCTCCCCTCGCTGTTGCAGAAGTGAATTTGTCCCCAGCTGTGCGCCCGATTTGACATTCTTGGTCTATCTGTGGCCCACCTTGTGGCTTCTGTACAGCAGGTCAGAACACCAGCCTGGTTCTCATCGTGACTTAATCAAAATATTCAACACAGGCTCATTTTCATATCTGGATAAGAGTCACGCTTTCATCTTAAACTGTCTTTTAACAGTAGTCTGATCCGGGTGTTTGCGAATCGAGATGCCTATCTTACTAAGAATCACTTTCCTTTTTGTGCTCTTGGAAGAGGATATTTATTTTAGGGGGGTCATACATAAATCTCGTTTCAGGATGGTGAAAGCCATCCTAATATCTGTTATGAAAGGGAACGCGAGGCCCAATGGGGTTCGGAACCACAGATTCCAACAGAAGTTCTCTGAACGAACCCACATGTGTAACTAATGAGCTGCTCATTCTTTTTCCCAGTCAAAAAGAAAGTTCCAGAGCTCGGAGCTATTTAGAGAACCCGCTAGCCTGTGGACTGTTCTGGAAGCCGCTGCCCTCCTCTCAGCTGCAGCACAGTTCAGCTAGACCGTTACAAAACAGCCATTTATGAGAACCACTGACCCAAACTTCTGTTTTCAATATGTTCCCCCAGGTCATCAAAAGCCAAGACTACTCCTGACAGACCTCACTGTCCAGTCTTCTTGGGTAATGTCCAGAAAGAATAAAGAAAGACCTTTCCCCTGGTCCCGCCCCTGACCCCAGGTGGGGGAGGGGCCCCGGCACTGGCCCCTCCACAGCCACCGGGACTCCCGGGCCCCTCCCAGCCCCAGGCAGGTCTAGGACTGACTGGAGAGCACCTGCCCAAAGGGACGGGGTTCCAGGCTGAAATGTCTTCAAGCTCAGAAGGAAGCAACGAGCCAGGCCACCCTGCTGGCCGGGATCGCCCTCCGTGGACGGGGAAGAATGACGGGGAAGCAACAGCCACCTCCGTGTGCACTACCAGAACACCCTTATTTCAAGATACCACTTTCCTTTTCATTTATTAAACACATCTACCCTCCAAAAAAGTACAGGAAAGCTTGGCAAATAAAAATAAGCTCTAGAAAATTCATAAGCCAGGCATATATATTGCTTTATTTAGAGGATAATTCTCACACATTTTTCCCTCCACCCACCAAAAGGAACATGCATGATAAATGAAAGGAAGCTTGGCAGGAAATCCATCAGAAGGGCGATCCAAACTGCAGGCAGAGTAGCAAAGCCCCACATGGCTGTCGGGGCCCATTCTCTGCCTGAGCCCATCGACGGACGTCCAAACAGCCGAGTGTGCCTCTCTAAGGAAGCAGAGAAAGCAGGTCCCAGGAACTGTCCCCACCCCAAGGACACGCCTGGGGACTCCTATTTTGGGTCACTTAAGGTAAGAGCAAGGCTGCTTGGCTGCACCTCTGGCTCTCTCGCGCTCAAGCTGTGACTTCAGATGAGAAGTGCAAGTCCCACAAGCCTCAGCTTCCTCGTCTGGAAGATGAGGACAGCGTGCGGTGCTGACTCGATCACATGCGCGCGCACACGGTCGAGATGCTAGGTCCTCCAGAAAGACGCTGCGCACCGAGCCTGGTGTTACTTATAGACATTCAACACTTGATTTTCTAAGACCACACGTTGTTGCCGGGTCGGCACTAGCTATGAGGCGTCACTTTAGACGCGGTGGGTCTCAAAGAGCAGCCGCTCCAGAGAGAAGACAGGAGATGGGCCTTGGAAATGGCAGGCCTCTTGCTCCTCGGCAGGAAGGACTTGCTTCCTCAGGGCTCTCCTCTTCATTTCCCCGGGTCCTCCACAAAGACTGTGCTTCCCCTCCATTCCCGGGTTAGGGGTGTGTGTGGAGAAGAAGGTTTAGGTGCCTTTGGTGGTGAGAGGCTGAGTGAGACCTGTCTTCTAGTCACAGGTGAGACTGCCCGTGGCCACGGAGTTTCGACCATCAGAGAGCAAACGCTGTCTGGAGGTGTTAGTTGAGTCTGGAGGCTCTCTTCTCAATAAATAAAATTTGCTCAAGTCGCACAGAGAATTTGTGCCCTTTCAGAGGGGACTGAGCGGAAGTTGCAAATTCCTGGGTGTAGTGTGATACCGTTCTTCGGTGATTTTTTTTTTTTAAAGAGGACAAAAATAATATTGCAGGCACATATGTAGATGGCGATTCATCAGACTCGGTGAAGATGGTGCAGAGATCAAAGAGAGGATGATTCCACCTTTAGATCGTGTTGCTTTACAAACAGTCAATAAGCAGCATGCAACAAGAGAGAGAGGGAGAAACACAGGAAGGGGAGGACAAGTGGAGGAGGAGAGAGAGGAATCACTCAACTTCTTGTTTACTCTCCCTTTTGGTTCCTCCCTAGAATCTTCATCAGCTCGAAAAGTTTGAATCCATGTGTTCAAGAAAGAGGAACCCCCCCAAACGCACAAAACTATAGGAACACCAATGGCTATGAAGGTTATATCCACAAAGGCAACTGTACCGTATGCTCACTGTTGGCACAGATTTATTCCAATTAACACTGCTCTTCAAACTGGCCCTAGAGCAAATACTGTCTTCCAAATCATAAAAAAGATGAAATTATTCTCAGTATATTTTTGCTATAAGTATCTTTTTGAGTTTAGTGATATGAAATGTGGCAATCTCTGAAAGACATATCAGAGGGACATATTAAATAAGTCAGAAGACGGGTTCAGTGGTGCACATCTGTAATCCCAGCAACTCAGGAGGTTGAGGCAGGAGGATCTCAAGTTCAAGACCAGCCTTAGCAACTTAGTGAGGCCCCTTAGTGAGAGTGTCTCATAAAAAATAAAAATGGTTGGGTATGTAGCTCAGTGGTACAGCACCCCTGGGTTCAATTCCTAGCACAAAAAAAGAAAAAAAATACCATTATAAATAAGTTGGGGAAAAAATACCATTATAAATAAGTCGGTCATTCTGCCTGGCATGACCCCACCCTCCCCATCTCCTCCAGGTGAAAGCCTCTCAGTAGTGTCGACTGAATTCCTTGCTATAGAGTTCAAGAGTCACAAGTTTGTATTCTGACTCTGCTATTTAGCTGTAGTACCTCCAGCAAGCTGATTAACTTCTCTAAGTCCTATTTACTAATCCTTAAAATAAAGAGAATGAAAATCGGAGCAATCAGGCAAGAAAAAGAGAGAAGCCATCCAAATTGGAAAGGAAGAAGTAAAATTATCTCCATCCCTAGACAACATGACCTTATCTGTACAAATCCCAAAGATCACACACACACACACACACACAAAGAGGTAGTGAGCTAGTAGACTCATCCAGCCAAGTTACAAAATGAAAAAAAAAATCAATACACAAAAATCAGCTGCATTTCTATCTACTAACAATGAACAACCTGAAAAAGAAGTTAACAAAATTCCACTATAAATAGCATCAAAATAAATAAGTACTTAGGCATAAACTTAACCATGGAGGTGAAAGACATGTATACTGAAAACTGCAAAACAGTGCTGAAATAAATCAAAGAAGACACAAGTAAATGGGAAAACACCCTACGTTGATGAACGGGAAGACTCGATACTGTTGAGAGGTCATATTATCCAAAGCGATCTATGCCTGCAATGCAGTCTCCATCAAAATCCCAATTACATGTTTTTTACAGAAATGAAAAAATTTGTACTGAAATTTATATGGAATCTCAAGGGATCCTAAAGAATCAAAATGATTTTTAAGAAAGAACAAACTTAGAGGCCTCACAGTAACTGATTTCAAAACATTGCAAAGCTATAGTTATCAACATAGTGTGGTATCACCTTAAGAAAGACAAAGAGACCACAGTGCAGAACAGAGAGGTCAGAAATAAACCCTCACATCTATGATCCGATGAAATTCAACCAGGTGCCAAGACCCCTCACCAGGAAAAGGACAGTCCTTTCAACAGATGGTGCTCAGAAGACTGCATATGCATATGCCACAGGAAGTCGGAGCTTGCTCAGAACATATGCAAACAATCAACTTGAAATGGATTAAAACCTAAATGCAAGGCCTAAAGCTACAAAATTCCTAGCAGAGATGCTGGACGTTGCAGTGATCTCGTGCATGCAACAGCAAGAGCAAGGCAAGGAAACAGAACCAGGCAGGTGGGGCTACATCCAGCTGAACCAAGGTCTGCACAACAGAGGACCCGGCTCCCCGGGAAGGGGCAGCGCACTGGAGGGGAAGACGGGGAGTCGCTGCCATCTGATGGAGTATTGTAAGAGCTGACGTGACCCAGCAGCAAAAGTCACCTAAGGCCGTCAGAAGCGGTGTGATGGTCTGGAGTGGGCATCTCCCCAGACACGGTCATGAATGGTCAACATGTGAAAAAGCGTTCAGCATCGCAAGTCATAAGAGAAATACAAACCCAAACCACCGTCAGGGTCCCCTCGTGCCGTTAGGACAGCTCCTATTTAAACAGCAACAACAAAAACAAAACCAGATGCCGGGTGCAGTGGCGCACGCCTGTAATCCCAGCACTTTGGGAGGCTGAGGCAGGAGGATCACGAGTTCAAAGCCAGCCTCAGCCATGGCGAGGCACTTAGCAACTCAGTGAGACCCTGTCTCTAAATAAAATACAAAAAAGGGCTGGGGATGTGGCCCAGTGGTCGAGTGCCCCTGAGTTCAATCCCCGGGACCAAAAAAAAAAAACCCAGAAAACAGAGCGAGTGTGAGCGAGCGGAGCTGTGGGCACATGGGCACGTCGGTGGGGCACGATTCATAACTACCCTGCCAACAAGCGGGTCACTAAGAACCGCAAATAGCAGGCCAGGCTAGTGGTGTGAGTGGCACCCCTGTCACCTACACAGAGGAGCCACGTGGCTTGGGTCACTTCCCGAGGGGGCTGTGGGCCCTAAAGTGGCCAGGCCCGGCTCCTGCCCACCTGTCTGTCCAGCCCCAGCTCCAAACAGGGGTCTGCACCGTTGGGCCAGTCACTGCAAGAGGGGACGCGGGGTGAAGGACACAAAGCAGGACTTCTTGGTCCCGTCACGAGGACCACCACACCACCTGTGCTGCGGCCACCAGAGTCCCCGGAGCTGGGGGGAGGCGCCAGAGGCCAGGACTGGCCGGTGCCCACTTACTGCTCACAGTGACAGCCCAGAGGTTCGGTGTCCGGTGAAGGCAGATCCCCAGAGGATGCCTGGACCGCTTGTCCCGGGAGGGGTGACTGCTGTGTCCCCACAACACCAGAGGGCCGGCTGCTTCCGCCCACAAGGCGGGGTGCCCCGGCCTCCCACGGACCCCACCTCTGAACGCGGGGTCCCTCCGCAGAGCCTGCCGAGCCCGCGCAGGACGGAAGGCCGCCGTGCTCTGGGCCACAGGCCTGCTCTGACCGCCGGCTCGTCCTCATCCTGGCGCACTGGCGCTGGGCGTCCCCCCGGGCGTGAGGGGTGAGGCGGTGCGTTTCTGGAGAGGCCGGAGGTGCCGGGAGCAGCCTGGGTTTCTCCCCGCCCTGGGGGCAGCTGCGAGGACCGCAGACCGCCCTCTGCCTCCTGTGGCTCTGGCCTGGGCTGTGTGGCCGGGCAGTGGGCAGGAGGCCTGCCGGACGGCGGTGCGGGCGGCCAGGCGCGGTTCTCAGGTCCCTGCCAGGCCCTTCAGAAGCCCGTGATGGGGGCGGCGGGGCCTGGAGACAAGGAAGGGGACGACCGGGCCTTACCCGTGGGAAGCCCAAGGGCGGTGGAGGCCGGGCGCGGTCACTGGAACTCTGGGGACCCTGCAGCGGCACCCAGCACTGTCCCCAGCGCCAGGCTGCGCCGGCTCAGCTCTGGAGCAGTCTGCGAACGCGCTGAGCACCCCTATTATGGGGCGTTTTCTGAAATTGCTAGTTGCGCTCAGCGGGTAAATGCTCCTAAATGCAATTAAGGACGCGCTGTGCTGGCTTCGCGGCGCCCAGGAAAACACTCATTATCTTGTCTCTCCAGGCGACGCTGCGGCAGCCGCACGCCAGAGGCTCTGCAGTTCTGTCATAGTCTAGGGGACAAGCCAGCAGGAGAGGCCAGAGCTCCCTGCCCAGCTGGGGCGCCCTCAGCGGCCTGCACACACACGCACACACACATGCACACGCGCACACACACACGCACACACAAGCACATGCACACACGAGCACACAAACACACAAGCACACACACGAGCACACGCACACAAGCACATGCACACGCGAGCACACAAACACACAAGCACACACACGAGCACACGCACACACAAGCACATGCACACGCGAGCACACAAACACACAAGCACACACACAAAAGCACATGCACATGCGCACACACACAAGCACACGCACACACAAACAAGCACACACAAACAAGCAACACAAGCACACGTGCACACACACACCCACAAGCACACACACAAGCACATGCACACGCACACACACACTAGCACACGCACACACACAAGCACACGCACATGCACAAGCACACGCACACGCACACAAGCACACACACACAAGCACATACACACGCGCGCACACACACAAGCATACGCACATGCACACACACATAAGCACACACACAAGCAAACACACGCGCACACACAAGCACACACACAAGGACACGCACACGTGCACACACAAGCACACACAAGCACACGCGCACACACACAAGCACATGCACACGCACAAGCACACACACACAAACACACACACGCATGCACACACGCGCACACACTCGTGCACACAAGCACAAGCACACGCACACGCACACACGCACACATACAAGCACATGCACACACAAGCATACACACACGAGCACACGCACACGTGCGCACACACACACAAGCACACGCACACACACACACAAGCGCACACAAGCACACACATACAAGCACACGTGCACACGCACACACACAAGCACACGCGCAAACGCACACACACAAGCGCACGCATACGCACATGCACACACACAAACACACAAGCACACACACACACACAAGCGCACACACAAGCACACGCGCACACGCACACACACAAGCACATGCACACAAGCACACACACATGCACACACACATGCACACACACACGTGCACACACGCGCGCACACAAGCACACGTGCACACGCACACACAAGCACACACGCACACGCATGCACACAAGCACACACACAAGCACATGCACAAACACACGCACACGCACAAGCACACACACAAGCACACACAATCACACACACAAGCACACGCACACACAAGCACACACAAGCACACACACCAGCACAAGCACACACACAAGCACACGCACACGCACACGCACACACACACACCAGCACACACAAGCACACACACACACACCAGCACAAGCACACGCCCACTCGGCTGCGACCCTCCTGAGGAAGCTGGGCTGGAGATGGAGGAATGCCGCTTCGCGCCTGGCCCGCGGCACTCCCGCGCAGGTGTCCTTCTCAGCCTGCCCGAAGGTGGGTGACGGCCCAGGAGGGGAGTGTGGCCTGGAGGAAAGAGGCAGCCTTCAGGGAGGGCGCGGTCTGGGCTCCCAGACTGCCTCGCTGTGCCTAAAGCCAGCGCTCCCTGTCCCCAGGGCAGCAGGATGACCCGCAGGTGACTCCCCTGGGTGCCTTCACCATGGGAGGGCGGGAGGGGCCGCGGGGGTGTGGGCAGGGGCCTGGCCATCTGCAGTGGCTTTTGCCAGTTGCTTGACAACTAGTTGTGTCAGGTACCCTCCCTGGAAGTCCTCCCAGCTTAGGACAGTCACCAGAAGTGGCGTTTAGGACCTCCTGGAGAGGAGGCACAGCAGTACCTGGGGGCCGCCAAGCCTCAGGGCAGCCCAAAGCCGGGGCCAGAGCTTGCTCCAACTAGCGCCTCCAGGTGGCGGGCTGTGCTCGTCAGAAGCACTGACCCCAGTGTCCGAGGAGTTCGCCTTTACGTTGACCCATCCGAGATGAGATCCGGCCCTAACGCTGCCTTCCGTGCTGTGTGCCTTCAGGCAAGCTACTTCACCTCTCTGGGCCAGAGCTTCTACATTTATAAATGGAAATAAAAATAGGTCCCACCTCACAGGCTGTTGCAAGGAAGATATGCGATCTGTGAGAGTAAGCTAACACCTACCTCAAAGTCAGTGCTCAGAAAATACCAGTCTAAGAAGGCCAGCTTTCCCACACCAGTGGATTCAAAACTGCCCCGCCCCGCCTGCGCTTTCACAGCCTGTGTCCATGAAAGGCTGGTCAGTGGCACTGCACCTCCCCAGGGCCAGCCCCGGGCTCACTGTGCTCCTAGGAGTGAGCAGACGCAGCCCTCAGCGACTGCCCACAGAGACAGCCAGCCTCCAAGAGGACCACCCCATGACGTCACACACCTGTGTGGCCGCCCTGGGAACAGGCTGATCTGCATAGCTAGGAGCACGGAACGCAGGTGTGTGACTTCCCAAGGCAGGTCGCAGAAATCATGGTGGCTTCTGTGTTGCTTGTGGTCAGGCCACTCATCTGGGGGCAAGCCAGCCACCACGTCCTGGGGACACCTAGTACCCTAAAGGGAGGTCCAGTGGCGAGGAGCTGAGCCCTGCTGCCTGCAGCCACGTCCTCATCAGACACATGTGGGAGCGGTCCTGGAAGGGGGTACGCCCACCCTGGCCACGCATCAGACGGCCAGTGCCCTGTGGTCCTGGGTGACATCCAGACACAGCTCCAGAGGCCCTGAGCCGGAGCCACCAGCTGAACCCTCCTGAATTCTTGACCTACAGAGACTACGTGACGTTGGTATTTACTGTTGTTCTAACTCACTGTGCTCCAGAGCAACTTAGTATGCAGCAACAGAGCTTTAATTTACCCACTTATGTTACCAATATATCGTATAGTTTTTTCCAATAGAATGATTTTATCTAAGATCACTAGAAAGGAATTAGGAGAGAATGCAGTTCTCTCCATTCTCATTTGCAAAGCATCGCGGCAGTTCCAGACAGGCTCAGAGCACACGGAGGGGTTGGCAGAGGGGACACCTCCTTCCCACCTCCCAGGCGTTCCTGGACGGGATGGGTTAAAGACACCAAAAACCAGACAGAGACACATCAAGGACAGAAACTTCAGACCAACGTCCCTGATTAACATAGATGTAAATTAAAAAAAAAAAAAAAGCTAGTAGATCACATACAAAAAAAAAATATTAAAACGACAGTGCACCATGATCAAGCGGGGCTCATTCCAGGGACGCAAGGTTGGTTCAACATATGGGAATCAATAAATGTGATTAATTATATCAATAGACTTAAAGACAAGAATCACGATTGCCCCAAAAATGTAGAAAAGGCATTTGACAAAATACAGCACCCATTCATGCTCAAAACACTAGAAAAATGGGATAGTAGGAACATACCTCAACATTGTAAAAGCTGTCTATGCTAAGCCCAAAGCCAACATCATTCTAAATGGAGAAAAGTTGACAGCATTCCCTCTAAAAACTGGAACAAGACAGGAATGCCCTCTCTCACCACTTCTATTCAACATAGTCCTGGAAACTCTAGCCAGAGCAATTAGGCAGATGAAAGAAATTAAAGGGATACAATTAGGAAAAAAAGAACTCAAACTATCACTAGTTGCAGAGGACATGATTTTATATTTAGAAGACACAAAAACGCCACCAAAACATTTCCAGAACTCATAAATGAATTCATCAAATCAGCAGGATACAAAATTAACATCCATAAATCAAACACGTTTCTATATATCATTGATGAATCCACTTAAAGGGAAATCAGGAAAACTATCCCATCCACAATAGCCCATGGAAAATAAAATATTTGGGAATCAATCTAACAAAAGAGGTGAAAGACCTCTACAATGAAAACTACAGAACTCTAAAGAAAGAAATTGAAGAAGACCTTAGAAGATGGAAAGATCTCTCATGTTCTTGGATAGGCAGAATTAATATTGTCAAAATAGCCATACTACCAATAGCATTGTACAGATTTAATGCAATTCCTATTAAAATTCTAATGATGTTCTTCATAGAAATAAAAAAAGCAGTCATGAAATTCATTTGGAAAAATAAGAGGCCCAGAATAGCCAAAGCAATCTTCAGCAAGGAAAGTGAAGCAGGAGGCATCACAATACCAGACCTTAAATTATACTACAGAGTTATAGTAACAAAAACAGCATGGTATTGGCACCAACATAGACTTGTAGACCACAGAGAAACCCAGAGACAAACCCACATAAATACAGTTATCTCATACTAGACAAAGGCATCAAAAACACACATTGCGGAAAAGAGAGCCTGTTCAACAAATAGTGCTGGGAAAACTGGAAATCCATGTGTAACAAAATGAAATTAAACCCCTATATCTCACCCTGCACAAAACTCAGCTCAAAGTGGATCAAAGACTTATTAGACTGGAGACCCTGCACCTAATAGAAGAAAAAGCAGGCCCAACTTTCTATCATGTCAGCTTAGGAACTCAATTCCTTGGTAAGACTCCTAAAGCGCAAGAAGTAAAATCAAGAATCAATAAATGGGATAGTATTAAACTAAAAATCTTCTTCACAGCAAAGGAAACAATAAAGAGAGAGACTAGAGTATGGGAGGAAATCTTTGCCACCTTCACCTCAGATAGAGAATTAATCTCCAGGGTATATAAGGAACTCAAAAAACTTAACACCAAAAAACAAACAAACAAAAACCCAAATAACCCAATCACTGAGTGGGCAAAGGAACTTATCAAAAACTTCACAGAAGAAGAAATGCTGTTGAGATGTGGAGGAAAAGGTACACTTATACATTGCTGGTGGGGCTGCAAATTGGTGCAACCACTCTGGAAAGCAGTGTGGAGAGTCCTCAGAACACTTGGAGTGGGTCCACCATTTGACCCAGTTATCCCACTCCTTGGAATATACTAAAAAAAAAAAATCGGCACACTACAGCAACGCCGCCACATCGTGTTCATAGCCCTCAGTGCACGACAGCTAGATCATGGAACCAAGCAAACGCGGTCCGCACCCACAGTGGGGAGTTACATAAAGAAGCATGAACAGGGCATTTGCTGGTAATGGATGGAGGTGGAGACTGTCCTGCTAAGTGAAAAGAGCCAATCCCCAAAAACCAAAGGCCAGGCACTCTCTCTGGTAGGTGGACGCTGACCGACAGCAGGCAGGGGAGGAGTGGAGTTCCCTGGAGGGGAGGGGTGGGGAGGAGGCAGGGGAGGGACGGGGAGTGGAGTGACCTGCGCCTCGCTATTGTGTCACACATGACCGCACTGCACGGCCAGCGTAGCTCCAATCAGGGACAACCACAGAACGGAAGTCACACTGCACATGTGTACGATGTGTGGAAACACGCCCACTGCACGCGTAGCTAAAGCGAACACCGACAAAAAGAAGTGATGGGCCAGGGGCTCCGTTCGCTGGGCACTGGGAGATCTCCTCCAGTGGAGGAGCGGGGGGCAGCCTCTCTCACGTCCCAGCGCACACTGAGTGCGCCCCGTGGGGGCAGCCTGCCCAGGCGCAGGCCAGCAGTGGGCTCTCGGGCACAGGCCCCAGGGAGGTGCAGGTCCACCCTTGCCAAGGACGTTCACACACGTGAGTCTCAGGTCACGTGGAGAGTCGGTGTGCCGCGTCAGCTCAGCCAGGTCTCAGGTCAGGTGGAGAGTCGGGGTGCTGCGTCAGAGTCGGGGGTGCACGTCAGCTCAGCCAGGTCTCAGGTCAGGTGGAGAGTCAGGTGGAGAGGGGTGCTGCGTCACAGCTCAGCCAGGTCTCAGGTCAGGTGGAGAGTCGGGGTGCTGTCGGGGTTGTCAGCTCAGCCAGGTCTCAGTCAGGTGGAGAGTCGGGGTGTCAGCTCAGCCAGGTCTCAGGTCAGGTGGGGTCGGGGGTGCTGCGTCACAGCTCAGCCAGGTCTCAGGTCAGGTGGAGAGTCAGCCAGGTCTCAGGTCACGTGGAGAGTCGGGGTGCTGCGTCAGCTCAGCCAGGTCAGCTCAGGTCAGGTGGAGAGTCGGGGTGCTGCGTCACAGCTCAGTCAGCTCAGCCAGGTCAGGTCTCAGGTCAGGTGGAGAGTCGGGGTGCTGCGTCTCAGGTCAGGTGGAGAGTCGGGTGCTGCGTCACAGCTCAGCCAGGTCTCAGGTCACGTGGAGAGTCGGGGTGCTGCGTCACAGCTCAGCTCAGCCAGTCCGGGGTGCTGCGTCTCAGTCAGCCAGGTCTCAGGTCAGTGGAGAGTCGGGGGCTGTGCTCAGCCAGGCAGGTCAGCGTCAGCCAGGTCTCAGCCAGGGTCAGGTGGAGAGTCGGGGTGCTGCGTCAGCTCAGCCAGGTCTCAGGTCAGGTGGAGAGTCGGGGTGCTGCGCAGCTCAGCCAGGTGTCAGCGTCCTCAGGTCTCAGGTAGGTGGAGAGTCAGGGTGCTGCGTCAGCTCAGCCAGGTCTCAGGTCAGGTGGAGAGGCTGCGTCAGCTCAGCCAGGTCTCAGGGAGAGTCAGGTGGGGGTGCTGCGTCAGCTCAGCCAGGTCAGGTCAGTCAGGTGGAGAGTCGGGGGGGTGCTGCGTCAGCTCAGCCAGGTCTCAGGTCAGGTGGAGAGTCGGGGTGCTGCAGACAGGTCAGCAGGTCTCAGCTCAGCCAGGTCTCAGTCTCAGGTCAGGTGTGGAGAGTCGGGGTGCTGCGTCAGCTCAGCCAGGGTCTCAGGTCAGGTGGAGAGTCGGGGTGCTGCGTCAGCTCAGCCAGGTCTCAGGTCAGGTGGAGAGTCGGGGTGCTGCGTCACAGCTCAGCCAGGTCTCAGGTCTGGTGGAGAGTCGGGGTGCTGCGTCAGCTCAGCCAGGTCTCAGGTCAGGTGGAGAGTCAGGGGGTGCTGCGTCAGCTCAGCCAGGTCTCAGGTCAGGTGGAGAGTCGGGGTGCAGGCTCAGGAGTCTCAGGTCAGGTGGAGAGTCGGGTCAGGGGTGCTGCGTCACAGCTCAGCCAGGTCTCAGGTCAGGTGGAGAGTCGGGGTGCTGCGTCACAGCTCAGCCAGGTCTCAGGTCAGGTGGAGAGTCGGGGTGCTGCGTCAGCTCAGCCAGGTCTCCAGGATCAGGTGGAGAGTTCGGGGTGCTGCGTCAGCTCAGCCAGGGGTGAGTCGGGGTGCTGCGTCACAGTCAGCTCAGCCAGTCGGGGTGTTGCTGGTCACAGTCTCAGGGGGGGGGGGGCCAGGTCTCACAGTCAGGTTGAGGTCTCAGGTCAGCCAGGTCTCAGGTGGAGAGTCAGGGTGCTGCGTCAGCTCAGCCAGGTCAGCTCAGGTCAGGTCAGGTGGAGAGTCGGGGTGCTGGAGAGTCTCAGGTCAGGTTGGAGTGCTGCGTCAGCTCAGCCAGGTCTCAGGTCAGGTGGAGAGTCGGGGTGCTGCGCTAGCTCAGGTCTCAGCCGCAGGTGGAGAGTCATGCTGAGCCCCCAGGTCTCAGGAGAGTGTCAGCCCCATCTTGTGTGTCCACCATAATTGGGTGCACAGTCGAAGGGGAAGGGTGTTGTTCACTAGCCCATGGTGATCCGCTGTGGCTTTGTGCCCCAGAAACCTGGCATTAGTAGTTAAGGGGAGAAAGGCTTCCCTAGGCTCAGAGCTTCGGAGGGCCACGGCTGGCGGGCTTCGTCACCTGGGCCCGAGGACGGCAGAGCGTCGTGGTGGAAGGGCACAGTGTCGTGGAAGGGCACTGTGTCGTGGAAGGGCACCGTGTCGTGGTGGAAGGGCACAGTGTCGTGGTGGAAGGGCACAGTGTCGTGGTGGAAGGGCACAGTGTCGTCGTGGAAGGGCACAGTGTCGTGGTGGAAGGGCACGTGTCGTGGAAGGGCACAGTGTCGTGGTGGAAGGGCACAGTGTTGTGGTGGAAGGGCACAGTGTCGTGGAAGGGCACCAGTGTCGTGGTGGAAGGGCACAGTGTCGTGGTGGAAGGGCACAGTGTCGTGGTGGAAGGGCACCGTGTCGTGGTGGAAGGGCACAGTGTCGTGGTGGAAGGGCACAGTGTCGTGGTGGAAGGGGGCACCGTGTCGTGGTGGAAGGGCACAGTGTCGTGGGGAAGGGCACAGCGGAGGACAGCTGCTCAGCCCACAGCAGCAGGAAGTGGAGAGAGGCAAAGGGAAGGCCAGGGGCCGACAGCTTCCAGGCCACCCCGTGCCTCTTCCTCCCGCCACGCCACAGCCTGCTGCTTCCACTTCCTCCGGAGTCCATTCAGAGCACCAGGCCACCAAACGGATCAGTCCACTGACGAGGCCAGGCCCTCGTGACCCAGTCCCTCCCACAGCCCGCGTCTGGACGTCGCTGTGCGGGGCCAGGTCTTCCACACGTGGGACTCGGGGGTCACTTTAGACCAGACTGTGACGAGCCGCGTGGACCCAGCGCAGACACAGCTGCTCCTCCTGGGTCCCCACGGCCTCCTCCCCACGTCCCCAGCCGTCACTGCCTTGTACGGCCAACTCAGGGGACCGCTGGTGTGTCCGAGTTCCAGTCTCTTTCTCAAAGTCCTTTCTTGTCTTCAAAGTGGAAGTAGAGCCTCGTGAGGAAGGGCCTGGGGCAGTCACGGCAGGGCCTCACACGACAGCCGTGGCACGTCACGCGGAACCCGGCCATCGCGCGGTCTCTCCCGCCTCCAGGCAGCCTGAAGGCATCGCCACTGTCCGTCCCCACGGTGGCGAGTGGAGCCTGAGGCTCACTGGCCAGGCTCACAGGGAAGTGGCCCAACGTGCAAGACGTCACCGCGTGACCACTCGGGCTGGAGGTCTCCCGCTGCTAAGGCACTACCTCAAGCCCGACTTTGTTTTAAGTTCTTCTATCTCGAGTCATCAATTCAATGAGTAAGTCTCAGAGAAGCCTGGGATTCCTGGGAAGGGACGGTCTTCGGTTACCCTTGAGTCCCACCCGATCACCCCATCATTTTCAGATAAGGAAAGTCTCGGAGAGGTTAGGCCCCTATCCACAAGTTAATGGTGACTGGTAAACACTGTGGGTGGTCCAAGCTGCTCACCTGGTTACTAAGCCAACTGTGTGGAAATCTGATTCCGAGAGCCCTTGACCTCTGGGGGTCTGACAGTCCCTGCAGCACACGCACACGCACACGTGGGGCTCGGGCCAGCAGAGCCATGCGGCTGGACTCAGAACCAAAGGCAGAGCTGCTGCCCGGCCCCAGATTTTTTCTGAAGACAATTTTAAGGGGAAAAGATACGGTTATTTCATAGACCAACAAAGGTATCGAGCTTGCCGTCATTCAAGGTCTGGGTTCCTGATTCTGCAGTTAGTCACAGGATGATGGCATTCCCGAGTGAAATTCAGTCACAGACCCAAGACAATCAAGTCCCCGAGTGTGCAAGAGGGCCAGTTTGTCTTAGATGCGAACCCTCGCATTGTACAAGCAT
This sequence comes from Tamias sibiricus, assembly GCA_025594165.1. Lineage (NCBI taxonomy): Eukaryota > Metazoa > Chordata > Mammalia > Rodentia > Sciuridae > Tamias > Tamias sibiricus. Next base: position 141,157,091 of record CM046668.1, read on the forward strand.
TTTAAAAAGGCTTCAAAGTTCATTATTGTCTGTACAGAAATTGCACAGATCTAAACCGCACAACCTGATGGTTTGCTATACACACCCCGTGAGCTGATCCCAACAGTCAAACTAAGTAGCCCGTCCACCTCTTGACAGAGGCGCCTTTGCGTGTGTGGTGAGGACGCTGCCACCTGCTCTCTTAGCAAATTCATCACTGACTGTGATCATCCACCGTACGTTGGACTTCCAGCACCCCCTCATCCTGCACCCAAAGCTCCCTGCACCTAGACCAGCAGGTCTCGTTTCCCACCCACCACCCACCCCTCCAGGCTGCGGTTCCCGCGAGGCCGATGCGTGAGCTAGCCGTCTCGCCGTGCGCGTCCTTACGCGCCTGGTTACTGCACTCACCACGTCCTCCTGGGTCTTCCACAGGGTCACAAACGGAAGGCTCTCCTGCTTCTCCGTTGCCCACAGAGAGCGGGTTTATTCACCAGCTCTGTTCACAGACACACGGTCGCTTCCCACCTCGGCTGTTGTCGGGTGCAGAGTCTGTTTGAGACGCGCGTTTCCTTCCCTTGTGACGCTTGCTCAGCCGAGGGACTCGGGTCATGGACGTGGGGTTTTAATCTTTGGGGGAACCCCAGGCTGTCCATCCTCAGGTGCTGTCCTCACGTCACGCCCATCCTAACAAATGTCGGCTGGTACCTCATTGTGGTTTTGATCTGCGGTTCCCTGGATAATAGTAATAAGGATTTGGTTCACTTTGAAGTTGACAATTACTGTCCCCAAACAATCTTTTTTTTTGGCAGAAAATAGACTTACATCTCCACTGACACTTTTGGGAATTCCTCTGCCATTTTACAGAAGTGGCACTTGTCCCGGAAGGAAGGCAACTCTGAGCCTTCTGCCATCCAGGACCCGGGGCCAGGCAAGGAGTCACAGACGCGCTGCCCAGCCCTGCCTGGGCTTCAGAGCTGCGGTCGCCAGTGGCCCTGCTCGACTCCGCTTTCCAGAGCAGGAGGCTGAGGCGCCACGGCTCTTCATTTTCAAGAAATGTGCTGGGCACTGGCCCAGGGTACCTCTCAGCGAGACCTCCAGGTGAATGGGCTTCCGGAGTCGGAAAGGTCTAGGAGGAAACCAGTAGGCACCCAGCTCCAGGCTGTTCTGCCAGCCTCTGGAGGCCAAGGTGCCCACCTGCTGGGGCGCCTGTTGCTTCATGGGCCGTGGGCGTGTGAGCCGCAGTGAGCTCTGCCGCGCCCTGGCAGGTCCTCCCCAGGCAGCGGTGGCCCGTCTGCTGGCGGGGGACCCCAAGCTCAGGCCAGCCGTGCACGTGGTGAGCGTGCATCCCCAGGGTTACATTTAGCCTGTCTCGCGTCACCTGCTGCACAAACCAGGCGAACACAGCGTCTGCATCCAGAGAGCTAAATATAAGAGAGGCGGGAGGAGCGGCTGCCAGGCTCGGGGCGGGAACGGCTGATGCCAGGCGCTGGGTCCACACGCCCGCGCTCGTGCCCTTGCTGGTGAGCATGGGGAAGGCACGCCCACAGCCTGGCACCACGAGGGTCCCCAGAGCCACTGGGTACACGGACTTGTGGGTGCCAGCAGCCTCTTTCTGGCTCCCGAGCTCGAGTGTGCGTCAGAACGACCCGGAGAGCTTGTCCAAACACTGGCTCACCTCACCCAGGCGGCCCCTCACCTCTGGATTTCTAGAATGTCCTCAGGTGACACGGATGCTGTCCAACCTCTGCTCCAGCTTCATGGATGCTACAAGGGCCCGACTCCAAGATGTACTGTTAATTGATGAAAATTACGGTGTGGGGGTGGGAGACGGGGCGGTTTCGTGACTGTGTAGACATGGGAGGACGCACGCTGGCCGGGCTCCTGCGACACTGCTCCCTCTTCCGGGCCCTTGCTGGCCTCGGGCCTCCACGACGCCCTGCCCACACCTCTGTGGGCAGCCCTTTCATTAAAGGCTCCTGACTTGAACCTTCTGGGGGCAAATTCTGTTCTCTGCCAGGATCCTCCTGAGAGGGGACAGTCACTGCTGAGTGCATGCCCTCTTGTGTCATTCAGACATGTCACCCTGTGCTTGTAGAACACGCCCCCCAAACGCAGATATTAAATAAATCACAGAGATGAACATTCAACCTCGAACAAGAAGTTCCAAAGAGGATCCCTGGAGACTCGGCCTACTCGAGCACCAGTGTCCCCTCATCCTGTGTGGCTTAGTCTGACGCCGAGACGAACCACTCTTCATCTTCTTCTACTCTTTTCCTAGGGACAGCGGGACAGAGAGCCCCTGGGGGCAAGGGTCACAGGAGTTGGCCCTCTTGGGGGCCATGAAGAGTCATACTTCTACACAAGAGGGCAACCATCAGACTCTTAGTCGTCCTCCTTCTAATCCGTGTTCACAGGACACACCAGAGCCCCGACTGCAGCGAGGTGGCCGGGCAGGCATGGAGAGATTAGATCCGAGGTCTGAGATCAGAGGACACAGATTCTAAGCAACGATCCTAAAAGCTTAGCATCTATTTAGCGAGAGTGATGACCTACAGTGGCAGGCCACCAGATGGTGTGCACAGTTAATAGTGCCCATCTGTGAACCCCACCATGAATTATGGAATCCACTCAGAGAACACTCTGGCTGCTTGCCCAGAGGGGCCAAAGTGTCCCCTCGCAGCGTGGGGGTCGGGTCTGGGGTGCGCAGTCTTGGGCGCACACTGCTCAATGCCACATCCTATTTTTACATAGTAATGGAAAAGCACAAAATCGCAAGTGCTGTTTTCCAAGGTCGAATCTGTGTGACCCGAGGGCTGTGTCAGGACTCCCTGCTTCACAGGAGCCTGCCTCTAGGTGGAGGGAGAGCCAACCGTGGGCGGGTCTCTGCCTCCAGTGCGGGGAGGGGACACTCCTGCCTTGTGCCCCAGGCCTGAAGGCGTCCCAGCCTCTGGTCCTCACCCAGCTCCTGACAAGGCCAGTTTGCGGTGGACTTCCCCTGGACCTTGCAACGACCCTGTACACACGCCCAGGCCACAGCTGCAGATGGCCCTGCTCCCCCCGTCCCTGTGCACACGCCCAGGCCAAGCTGCCAACGACCCCTGCTCCCCCCTGTCCCTGTGCACACACCCAAGCCACAGCTGCGGACGGCCCTGCTCCCCCCTGTCCCTGTGCACACCCAGGCCACAGCTGCAGACAGCCCTGCTCCACCTGTCCCTGTGCACACGCCAAGGCCACAGCTGCGGCCGGCCCGGCTCCCCCCTGTCCCAGTGCACACGCCAAGGCCACAGCTGCAGATGGCCCTGCTCCCCCCTGTACCTGTGCACACGCCCAGGCCACAGCTGCAGATGGCCCTGCTCCACCTGTCCCAGTGCACACACCCAGGCCACAGCTGCAGACGGCCCTGCTCCACCTGTCCCTGTGCACACGCCCAGGCCACAGCTGCAGACGGCCCTGCTCCACCTGTCCCTGTGCACACGCCCAGGCCACAGCTGCGGACGGCCCTGCTCCACCTGTCCCAGTGCACACGCCCAGGCCACAGCTGCAGATGGCCCTGCTCCCCCCTGTCCCAGTGCACACGCCCAGGCCACAGCTGCGGACGGCCCTGCTCCACCTGTCCCAGTGCACACGCCCAGGCCACAGCTGCAGATGGCCCTGCTCCCCCCTGTCCCAGTGCACACGCCAAGGCCACAGCTGCAGACGGCCCTGCTCCCCCCTGTCCCAGTGCACACGCCCAGGCCACAGCTGCAGACGGCCCTGCTCCCCCCAGTCCCTGTGCACACGCCCAGGCCACAGCTGCCGACAGCCCTGCTCCACCTGTCCCTGTGCACACGCCCAGGCCACAGCTGAGGACGGCCCTGCTCCACCTGTCCCTGTGCACACGCCCAGGCCACAGCTGAGGACGGCCCTGCTCCACCTGTCCCTGTGCACACGCCCAGGCCACAGCTGAGGACGGTCCTGCTCCCACCTGTCCCTATGCACACCCAGGCCACAGCTGCCGACGGCCCTGCTCCACCTGTCCCAGTGCACACGCCCAGGCCACAGCTGCGGACCGCCCTGCTCCACCTGTCCCAGTGCACACGCCCAGGCCACAGCTGCCGACGGCCCTGCTCCCCCCTGTCCCAGTGCACACGCCCAGGCCACAGCTGCAGACGGCCCTGCTCTCCCCTGTCCCAGTGCACACGCCCAGGCCACAGCTGCAGATGGCCCTGCTCCCCCCGTCCCTGTGCACACGCCCAGGCCACAGCTGCAGATGGCCCTGCTCCCACCTGTCCCTGTGCACACGCTCAGGCCACAGCTGCGGACGGCCCTGCTCCCCCCTGTCCCTGTGCACACGCTCAGGCCACAGCTGCCGACGGCCCTGCTCCCCCCTGTCCCAGTGCACACGCCCAGGCCACAGCTGCCGACGGCCCTGCTCCCCCCTGTCCCTGTGCACACGCCCAGGCCACAGCTGCCGACGGCCCTGCTCCCCCCTGTCCCTGTGCACACGCTCAGGCCACAGCTGCAGATGGCCCTGCTCCCCCCTGTCCCTGTGCACACGCCCAGGCCACAGCTGCGGACGGCCCTGCTCCCCCCTGTCCCAGTGCACACGCCCAGGCCACAGCTGCCGACGGCCCTGCTCCCCCCTGTCCCTGTGCACACGCTCAGGCCACAGCTGCGGACGGCCCTGCTCCCCCCTGTCCCTGTGCACACGCCCAGGCCACAGCTGCCGACGGCCCTGCTCCCACCTGTCCCTGTGCACACGCCCAGGCCACAGCTGAGGACGGCCCTGCTCCCACCTGTCCCTGTGCACACGCCCAGGCCACAGCTGAGGACGGCCCTGCTTCACCTGTCCCTGTGCACACGCCCAGGCCACAGCTGGGACGGCCCTGCTCCCACCTGTCCCTGTGCACACCCAGGCCACAGCTGAGGACGGTCCTGCTCCCACCTGTCCCTGTGCACACGCCCAGGCCACAGCTGCCGACGGCCCTGCTCCACCTGTCCCTGTGCACACGCCCAGGCCACAGCTGCGGACGGCCCTGCTCCACCTGTCCCTGTGCACACGCCCAGGCCACAGCTGAGGACGGTCCTGCTCCCACCTGTCCCTGTGCACACGCCCAGGCCACAGCTGCAGATGGCCCTGCTCCCCCCTGTCCCAGTGCACACGCCCAGGCCACAGCTGCCGACGGCCCTGCTCCACCTGTCCCTGTGCACACCCAGGCCACAGCTGCGGATGGCCCTGCTCCACCTGTCCCAGTGCACACGCCCAGGCCACAGCTGCCGACGGCCCTGCTCCACCTGTCCCTGTGCACACGCCCAGGCCACAGCTGCCGACGGCCCTGCTCCACCTGTCCCTGTGCACACGCCTAGGCCTCAGCTGCCGACGGCCCTGCTCCCCCCTGTCCCTGTGCACACGCCCCGGCCACAGCTGTGGACGGCCCTGCTCCCACCTGTCCCTGTGCACACGCCCAGGCCACAGCTGAGGACGGCCCTGCTCCACCTGTCCCTGTGCACACACGCCCAGGCCACAGCTGAGGATGGTCCTGCTCCTACCTGTCCCTGTGCACACCCAGGCCACAGCTGCGGATGGCCCTGCTCCACCCGTCTCTGATCCCGCCTGGATGACCAGGCTGGACTCCCTGACAGAGAGGGGGCCGACACTGCACACACTGCCCAGTCTCGGAGGCCCAGCTTCTCCACCCACGATGCCCCTCGCGGGGGAGTTCCAGGAAGTCGAGGCGAGTGCCTGGTGGGGCTGGCGCAGGAGCGGATGGCGGCGAGGTCAGGTCCCGGCTCTCGCCCAGCCAGCCCCTGCCTGCCTTTGCCTTCCGTCTCTAAGCAGGGAGCCCCGTCAGCACCTGGAAGGCTTCCTGGTCCTTCCTGCAGTGGCCGTCCCTTCACCCCGCTGTCCCGCCGGTGCTGCTCTGGTCCCCGCCCTTGGGCTCTCTCCTCTCCTGGGCGCTGAGCCCCTGCGGCCGCGCCGCCCGAGGCCGCACCTCTCGCAGCCTGTGCCTGACCCGGAGCCGGAACGGGGACCTGACATCCCTGTCAGCGTGGAACCCTCTCGTCCTCCACGAGTCCTCCTCGACTCTCCCAGGGCCTCGGAACCACTTTGGGACCCCAGAATGACCAAGTCCCAAGGCGCAGCCCAGAGAGGCGACTGCAGTTGGCCTGGGATAGAGCCCCGGGCTTGTCTAAGGCTCCCGAGTGGCCCACCGCAAGAGGCGCTCGGAGCGACCTCCACCGCCAGGGCACGACACTGACCAGGGCGACTGCCCCATACCCCTTCCCACACGGCGGCAGTTCCTCTGCGGGCTGTGCTTGGACACTTGGAGTCACACCTGCGGGTCAAGGGCAGCTCCAGCTCCTCTCTGAGGGAGCGCACAGGGGCGTCTCCAGGCCAGTGCAGGCTCCCGGCCAGGCCCGCCGTGGAGCCCAGCCGAGGGATTCCCTTCAGAAGGAGATGCCCGCCGCAGGCAGGCAGGTGGCCGCTACGAGCCTTGATGAGGAGGCAGCTGAGACGGCGCCGGCTGAGCCCAGAGGAGGCGTTAGCTGCTTCTCCTGACCTTCACTGGAATCTACTAGGAATCTTTCTGTGCCCGTGAACACTGTGTGACGCACCTGTAAGTTGAGCTTGTGACACGTGTGTACTTGTTAAGGTGAAGAGTATCTAAGCAGGAAGGGCTGGAGTTTTGGGGGTTGTTGTTGGAGTTGGAGAGAGAGGTCAGAGGAGAAAGCAGAATAAAGCACCTACTCGTTCCCAGTCTGCCTCGAGTTCTTCCCCGCGCTATCGTCGCTGCAGGCGGCAGCAGTGGCCACTGTGGCATTCCACTCCACGCCCCAGATGAGCCAGGCCGGAGGGTGGGCCGCGACTAGAGCTGAGGTGCCGAGGGCCTGGGGTCACCGTGAACGAGGCTGAGCGAGAGGGAAGATGCGAGAAGCAGGGTGTCTGCGACTCACCGAGGCTGCTATGACAGAGGATTCAACGGCACACTGGGCACGAAGGTGAATCAGCGAGGCCTTGGTGACACCTGCGTTGCTTTCCCTCCAGTACCTCCATGAATTCAGATCTACTGAAAAACTCTCAGAAACACCGTATCTTGAAGACTTTCTGCTAACAAGGCAGGGAAGCAACCTTGAGGAGTAGCCTCATTTGCATCTTTTGGATCGCAGTTTTAACTACTAGTGAATGAAAACCCCCAATAACCCAGACTCTTGAACAGCCAAGGTGCTTTTAAATGCAGATTTTTGTAAGATGGTCAAAAGAAAGAAGAGAAGGAAACAGGAGCAAGTGTACTCTGGGTTGACACCTCACGCACAGCGTTCTTCAAAGTGGTCCACGGGGCACGACAGGTTTTTAGGATTCTGTCAGTTCATTCCCTAATGATCAATTTAAAAGGCGCTCGTTGACCTGCTGGGAACCAGGAGGCTGCTGCACCTTGTTGTGAACAGAACTGCTTCACAGAGAGTCTGTTGCTTCCACCTTACAGCGTACGATTCAGCGAGGATTTAATAACTCCCTTCTGCATATACCCACCCATTCCTTTTATGAGCAGAATTTCATTGTTTGTGAACCATTGGCAGTGAACGGGTTACTTTCTTCTTTGGATCATTTCAGGACTTTTTTTTATATACCTTTATTTAATAGATTCATTCATTCATTGATTTATTTTATGTGGTGCTGAGGATCGAACCCAGTGCCTAGCCTGTGCTAGGGGAGCACTCTACCGCCGAGCCACAACCCCAGCCCCTCAGGACATTGTTATTAATGAAAGTCGCCGTTTTTCTTCTTGATAACTCTAGAGAGGGCCACCAGGTAAGACATGCTAGATCCACACCCAGAGCTTTTACACACTTAAATTCCTCTCTCTAAAGTGTGAACAGGGCCAAGGATCACCAACATCAGAAATCTTCTAATGTGAAAAAGAAGTGACCCCCAAAACAAATATGCAGACAAAATTCAGGTAGATGAATGAGAGATTGTGACAAGAGCAGAAGAAATCAGTGAAACCTAGAATTGATAGCCTTTGGGAGAAAAGAGAAGCTATTGTGTCCACTAAACAAATCAAACCTAGGGGAAAAGATAGACTCAAATAACAAGGAATAGCTCATACAAAATATAATAGCCAAAAGTTGAATCTCAGTTGATCTTACTACTGAAATGGAATGAAAAAGTCAAGGAAATCAATAAGAACAACAAAAATAAATAAGGAAATGAAAATAAAAGAGAGAAAAGATGAGCGCCACAGTCCGAGAGCTAGCTCTAGTCCAGGAAGGGAAGATGAAGAATGGCGGGAGAAGGTGGAGAAAATGATCCAGAAGTCTCCCAGAACTGAAGTTTCAGGTGGGAAAAAACGGACCTCGGGAAATCTACCCAGTGGAGAAAGAGAAAAGGAAACAACAAGAAGAACAAAAGAAGCCGAGGCAAACCCCTACGAGTTCTCCAGCAGGGGAGGCCCCCAGGCTCCGGTGACCACTTCCTTCAAGCCCACCATCAACACAGCAGGAATCCAAGCCGCTTTCTCCACAGCAGCACCGGCTGCTGTGGGGAGAAACGCCACCCAGATCCAAAGAGGACCCCAAGGTCACTTAACCCCCCCTTCCTTAGAGAAGTCCCCAGGAGCACACGCACTGGCAGGAATGGAAGCAAGGTGAGGTTCAGGAATCTTGCATGGCAGAAACGCGGGCCCTGCGCAGGAGGGCAGCGGTGGGGGTCACAGGGAGTGCCCTGACCTTGCCAATGACCATCCTCAGCTCCGGTTTGGTCAGTGTCTTTATTTCAGTGGTCTGGTGGGCACCTCCTGAGGCCTCGCTTTGGGTGTTATTTGCATTTTTGTGATGACCGTCGATGGCAGGCACCTTCTCATTTGTCAGCTGCCCCTCGGGGTGTCTTGTGTGGCCTGCCCAAGCCTTGTCCTCCTCTTCATGGTATTGTCTTCTTTTCTTACTGGTTTGTAGGAATTCTTTCATATGTTGTGAATATGAGTCCTGTCAGGCTAGCCTGTGCTCTGTTAAGGTATATCATTATGAACAGAAGCGCTTCATAAAGTCTAATTTGTCAGTCTCTTTCTTTATGGATGGTACCTTTAATGTCCTGCTAAGGTTGAAGTTTTCATTCTGAAATTGAGATTATTCGGCACACACTTCCTACGACGTTTTTTTTGTTTGTTTTTTGTTTTTGTGGTACTGGGGATTGAACTCAGGGGCACTCGACCACTGGGTCACATCCCCAGCCCTTTTTTGTATTTTATTTAGAGACAGGGTCTCACTGAGTTGCTAAGTGCCTCGCCATTGCTGAGGCTGGCTTTGAACTCACGATCCTCCTGCCTCAGCCTCCCAAAGTGCTGGGATTACAGGCGTGCGCCACCGCGCCCGGCTCCTACGACATTTTTAACTTACCAATGCATGGCAAGGCACTTGACATCATAACATTTTTTTATTAACATTATTTTAAATGACCGCATAGTATTCCATTACATGGTCATTTGATTCTTTATGTAACGTAACACTCACTGTTGTACATTCAGATTATTTTAGAACATTGTTTAAATCAAATCACAAAATTAATGAGTGCATTACAAATTAGAAACCTAAGATTCTAAAATCCAAGTTCAACCATTTGCAACCGTGGCTGCGCAGGGAGTGTGTCCTGAGCTGAGCGTCTACTCTTCCTTCAGCAACGTGCCGAACACTCCGGGGATGCAGAGCACGGGTATGTTGACAGCTCCAGCAGCTGACGATGTCTCTGATGGCCCCAGCCTTCACCTGTGTGCCAACTAAGGAGTGATCACAGCATGAGTGACTGACTGCATCTGGACTAGGGAAGAAGATCGGGGGCAGTGGGCGGAGCACCAGGAGAGCTGGCTTTGGCAAGGGACGGTCCTGAGGGCCGTGCACCTGCTGGGGTGGCCACTTCGCAGGGTGGAGGCTGCATGGAACCAGAGGCCAGGAGTGGGGAAGAGGACGGGGTCTGCAGGACAGAGGAGCACGCTGCTGGTGAGCTGTGGGGGACGAGAATGGGGACGCAAGGTGAGGCCACGCTGCGAGGGCTCGGCAAGAGCCACGTGTCCTGATTCCGTGGGCCATGGGCGTGCTGCACCTGGGGGGAGGGGGAGCTGGCCACCAAAGTGCAGTGCCAAGCCAGACGCAGAGGTGGGGAGGCCGAGGCAGGAGGGTTGCCAGTTCAAAGCCAGCCTCGGCAACTTAGTGAGACTCTAAGCAACTTAGTGAGACCCTGTCTCAACATTTAAGAAAAAAAAAAGATTTTTTTAAAGGGCTGGGGATATGGCTCAGTAGTTAAGCGCCTCTGGGTTAAATCCCCAATATCAATCAATCAATCAATGAATAAAAATAAAACGGTCTGGAGATGTAACACAGTGGTAGAGTGCTCCTGGCTTTGATCCCCAGCATCAAAAAAGCTGCAGTTTCAATAAAGAGCCTTGAGGTTGGTGGTGAGCTGGGGCAGTGGAGTCAGGAAGACCGATTACAGTTCAAGGAATACGCCAAGGGTCAGATAGCGTCATCTTAAACAGATATTTATAGTTGACACAGGTTTTAAATGGAACAGAAAAGCATATATCTGATTCCATGGTCTCTTATTTGGTTCTAAATGACATCCTCAGTTTTTTTAATGGTGCTTGAGAAGAAATAAAGAGTGTGTTGACAATGATCATTGAGAGGCGTTGACACGCGTCCTCTCCACACTAGTGTCTCTTAGAGAGGCCGAGGGGTGGGAGGGTGGTAAGGGGGAAGTGATCAAAGTGTGTCATAGGTGTGTACAAATAGGCCACAGGAAACCCACCATCATGCAATATTAAGGTGCACTAATAACAGGTGTTCAGATGCCACCTAGACACAGGATCTCTCATTGTTTGATGAAAAAGGAGAGCTGGGCTGGACTGGACAGCGGTCTGTCTGTTCACAGGAGAAGCATCAGGACGTGGAGATCCGGTTCGCAGTAGCTGTGCGTGTTGGGGGAGGCCCCAGAGCGCTCAGATCTCACTCTCCTCATCCACAGAGTGGATGGGACAACGAGCGAGTCCTGCCACCCAGCCGAGGTGGGCTGTGACCACCTGGTCTGTGTGGGAGGCGGCGTTATCCTGCAGACTCCTTGACTGGAGCTCATGGGTGCTGGGGAGACTGCCACCACGTGGGACACTGTGAGGGCAAGGGCGAGCGAGGGGAGGTGTCATCAGAGTCCCGCCTGAGCCCTCCCGGGCTCTGCGGCTGTGGCAACAGCACTGTGACAGTGCCTGGTGTCCGCGCAGCCGAGACCGGAAGCAGAGCCCAGCGCGTCTGTACGTGTTTAATGGTGGGAGGCCCGCGGCACCTGGCGCAGGCCGGCGTCCCCGGGGGATGGGGGATGGACCGCACGCCTCACACCAGCTCCTGCAGGGACTGCTGTGCGTCACAGCCGCGGTGTCCCTTCAGGGAGCTCCCATGGAATGCACAAGGCACACTGGCAATTTATGCACAAAAGCCAGCCCACGGCTGGCTCTGGAGACTCGCTGGGAGAGCTGCAGGCGGCCGGCCGGCTCCTCGCGGACATGCTGCCGTGTCTCGTGGAGGTGCTGTGGTCCATTGTCACCACAGCAACATTAGAACACAGCAAAGAAAGTTAAGGGAGCGTCAAACTGTCAAGTGTTGAGTTCCCGTGGTTCCCTGCCGTGTCAAAACAGCCTGATTCAGAGCACCCTGTGCCCTGGTACCCTGCCAGCCAGCACAGCCCCCGTCCCTGCCCAAAGTCACCTGTCACTCCTCCCTGGAGCACGCAACGCGGCTCCAGAGGCCCAGGGTCTGCAATGCACCAAAAGCAGCACATTTATGTCATCTGCAGGGAACATCTCTCACCACCATGAAACAATGCGGTGGGAAACACGACCGTGGAGATGGCCTCGCGGTGGAGTGCTTCAGAAGGAGCGACGTCTCCGAGAGCTGTGCAGCTGCTACACTTCCCACCCTTGTGCAGACAGGCGCCTCACTCCAGGCTCCAAGGTTCCTCCCCAGGTGACCTACAACCTCGCACCTGCAGAGGGGCGCATGGCAGCTCATCACAAGGGACAGGACAGGAAGACGAGGCAAGTGCATGCCCATTTTATAGAGGGGGACACTGAGACCCAAGCAGATCTAATGCGCCCCAAATCTCACAAAGGGCAGAAATGGGCATGATGCCAGTGAGCAGTAAAGGCATCGCCCCACACATTATGCCTCTTCCCTGAATGTTATCCGCGAGGGAAATAGGACCTCATCTCTTGCCACAGTGAGGCAGATCCCAATTTCTTCAAGTGATAAAGAAGAAAAACAAGACTTTCTTTTAGACCCAACCTGAAGAGCAAGGAGCTGCCCGGTAGCTATATGTGCAACCCCTGAGCCACTCAGGGGCGCCACTGTCCTCCCGTGGGTCAGCTCTGCGCTCAGTGGTCACTGCACTGCGAGACCACGGCATGGCTGGTGCCAGGGTTTGGGTGTGAGGTGTCCCCCAAAGTTAATGCAGGGACATTCAGAGGAGAGGTGACTGGAGTGTGGGGCTGTGACTTCATCTGTCCCTCCTGGTTTGAATGGACTGACTGGGCGAAGAGCGTGGGCAGCAGGGGCTGGCTGGGGGCTCTCTGGGGCGCCTGGGCGGGGCCATCTTCCCCGCAGCCCCTCGGGCCCGCCCAGGCCGCCTGAGCTGCTTCCGTCCCCAGGCTTGGGCGCAGAGCGTGGAGCTGGCCCGTCGGGGACTGAGCCTCTGAAGCCACGCGGTGTCCTTACGTTGCTGTCAGGTGTTTGGGTCACAGCGACGCGCGCTGACGCAGAGCCGGCAGCAGGTTAGACTGCAGAGGCAGCTTCTCCGTCCTGGCCCTGCCTGGCCGCTGTGTGCAGACAGAGGCGTCGACAGGTGCCGTGACCCCTGGGCGTTCTCAGCGCCACGATCAGCAGGCATGGACGGCCTCGGGGACCAGCGGGGAGGTGGCAGGTCAGCGAGGCAGCTTTCTCAGGAGCAAACGGAGAGTCGCGCGTTCTTCAGGCAGGAGGAGGGGACAGGATCCAGGCAGGCCAGCGTGGCAGGAGGGCGACTGCTGCCCAGGGACCGTCTCAGAGGGGAATGGCGTGGGGTGATGATGACCTCGATGCCCAGCAGTGCCCACGTGTGCCAGGGTCTGCTCTGAGCACCTCACAAACGCATTTAGCCTTCACTGTCCCCTGGGAGGCGGTGCCGCTTGAGCTGGGCGTTAGGGAGCTCGGCCAGGAGTCCCGGAAAGGCTTCCTCCAGCTGTGGACGGCCTGGGGGGAGACAGAGAGAGGGAGCAGAGACACGAGAGAGAGGGAGAGGCCCAGAGAGAGGATGGAAGAGAGAGGAGAGAGGAGAGACAGAGAGAGGGAGCAGACAGACAGAGACAGAGAGGAGAGAGGGAGGAGAGAAGAGAGGAGAGAGGGAGGAGAGACAGAGAGAGAGGGAGGAGAGACAGAGAGGAGAGAGGGAGAGAGACAGAGAGGAGAGAGGGAGGAGAGACAGAAAAGAGAGTAGGGAGAGAGGAGGGGAAGAGAGAGAGAGAGGAGGAGGAGAAAGAGGAGGAGGAGGAGAAGGAGGAGGAGTCAGAGGAGGAGGAGAGGAGGAGGAGGAGGAGGAGAGAAGGAGGAGGAGTCAGAGGAGGAGGAGGAGGAAGAGGAGGAGGAGGCAGTGGAGGAGGAGGAGGAGGCAGAGGAGGAGGAGGAGGAGGAAGAGGAGGAGGAGGAGGAGGAGGAAGAGGAGGAGGAGGAAGAGGAGGAGGAGTCAGAGGAGGAGGAGGAAGAGGAGGAGGAGGCAGTGGAGGAGGAGGAGGAGGCAGAGGAGGAGTCAGAGGAGGAGGAGGAGGAAGAGGAGGAGGAGGCAGTGGAGGAGGAGGAGGAGGCAGAGGAGTCAGAGGAGGAGGAGGAGGAAGAGGAGGAGGAGGCAGTGGAGGAGGAGGAGGAGGAGGGAGGAGGAGGAGGAGGAGGAGGAGGAGGAGGAGGAGGCAGTGGAGGAGGAGGAGGAGGCAGAGGAGTCAGAGGAGGAGGAGGAGGAAGAGGAGGAGGAGGCAGTGGAGGAGGAGGAGGAGGCAGAGGAGGAGGAGGAGGCAGAGGAGAAGAGGAGGCAGAGGAGGAGGAGGCAGTGGAGGAGGAGGAGGCAGTGGAGGAGGAGGAGGAAGAGGAGGAGGAGGCAGTGGAGGAGGAGGAGGCAGTGGAGGAGGAGGAGGAGGCAGAGGAGGAGGAGGCAGGAGAGGAGGAGGAGGAGGGAGGAGGCAGAGGAGGAGAGGAGGAGGAGGAGGAGGAGGAAGAGGAGGAGGAGGAGGAGGAGGCAGAGGAGGAGGAGGAGGATGAGGAAGAGGAGGAGGAGGAGGAGGAGGAGGAGGAGGCAGAGGAGGAGGAGGAGAAGAGGAGGAGAGGAGGAGGAGGAGGAGGAGGAGAGGAGAGGAGGAGGAGGAGGAGGAGGAGGAGGAGGAGGAGGAGGAGGAGGAGGGCAGAAGAGGAGGATGAGGATGAGGAAGAGGAGGAGGAGGAGGAGGAGGAAGAGGAGGAGGAGGAGGAGGAAGAGGAGGAGGAGGAGGCATCAGAGGAGGAGGAGGAGGAGGAGGAGGAGGCAGAGGAGGAGGAGGAGGAGGAAGAGGAGGAGGAGGAGGAGGAGGAGGAGGAGGAGAGGAGGAGGAGGATGAGGATGAGGAGAGGAGGAGGAGGAGGAGGAGGAAGAGGAGGAGGAGGAGGAGAAGAGGAGGAGGAGGAGGAGAGGAGGAGGCAGAAGAGGAGGATGAGGATGAGGAAGAGGAGGAGGAGGAGGAGGAGGAAGAGGAGGAGGAGGAGGAGGAAGAGGAGGAGGAGGAGGAGGAAGAGAGGAGGAGGAGGAGGAGGAGGAAGAGGAGGAGGAGGAGGAGGAGGAGAGGAAGCTCCAAAGACAGAAACAAGTTTTGGGGAAAAGATAGATTTTATAAAAAACAAACAAAACAAGACCAAGTGGGGCTTCACTCTGGAGAGGAGGCTGGGGAGGAGCCTGCAGAGCAGGAGCTGCAGCAGAGGAAGGGGGTGAAACCGCCAGTCGTGGCCAGCCCAGACCCGGGGTCGGGGCGCGGGGCTGCTCTCCTTCCTGCGAGATGAGCTCCCCTCAATGTGTGCTGGCAGAATCCCGCCCGGCTACTCCAGAGGCACGTGAGAAAGACACACAAGGGTGCCAGGGTGCGAAAGCCCTTTGGGTGCAGACGGTCAAAAAACATTAATTGATGTCAAACCAAATTTAGTGTTATAAATAAGAAGAGTGACATTAATTGGGAACACACTTAACGCGAGGTATAGTTGTTATGTTTCACAGCTAACAGGCAAAAATGCAATAAGGGCTGATTTGGCAACTTAGAGGTCCAAAGTTAAATTTAAGTTCACTTCCAGTGAAGTAGAAAGAACTTGGTGATATCATTTTAATTACTAATCTTGCCCCATTTCATTTTATTTTTTCAATGCTTATTCCTTTCCCATACCCTCTATTTCCTTTTAAATATATGTATTAAAATATATAATAGATTAAATGTAACATATAATCTGCATAAATCTATACTATGTATATTATAAAGACATATAAACCTTTGAAAATAACCACACATTCTTTTGCAATGAGGTAGAGGATAATTAAATAGGTACATAAGCCAGATGTCACTTGAGACTCCCAGAAGATTAGGTAAAAATTAGCTCACCGCCCACCCCCCACCTCAAAGAACCCCATGACTGCGCTCCTGTGGGGCCTGTGAGTGCAAACCCAGAATTCATTCTTTGGCTCATTCTTTCGACAAGGATTTGCTGACCGCCTACTCAGTCCCAGACATTAGCACAGGCAGAAGCAGCCCAGCAGGACCGGTGGACCGCAGGGCTGGGGGACTTAGCCCTCGTGGTGGGCAGTACCAACAGAAGAGGAAGAATTGCACCATGAGAAGAAGTTTTCAACCAGCAAGAAGTCTGACAGAGAAAGTGTGGAGCAGCGGGGTCACGGGAGGTCCTGGGATGCAGGGAATCCCGTGGGGGTCAGGAAAGGCCTCCCTGAGAGCTGGCCCCTGGCTGGGCCTGAATGGGCAGCTCTTCTGTGGGCAGATCTGAGGCGGCCTCCAGCGCCCAGCGGCGAGGCCAGGCTGACTCTAGGAGGACCCAGGCAGGCTGGGAGGCTGGGAGGCTGGGGGAGGGCGGCCGGGCCTCTGGGGCTGTAAGCCAGGAGCGGATGTGGGCCGGCCTAGGGGCCTGACTCTGATCTTACAGGGCGCTGAGTCTGGAGAAGGCTGCACAGAGGCAGGCCAGGCCGCAGCAGGCCAGGGCACAGGGAGTGGCCCCGGACCTCGCAACGCGGGACACAGTGAGCAGTGGGGAGGTGACCCAGCGCGGGAGGTGCCAGGAGCCGGGGACCTTGGTGCCCAGCCCCACGCTGTCCCCCACTGGCGTCTGGGGTCACCTGGGACTAGTGGCCTGGGAGGAGCCCGCACAGCCTCCTTCCTCTCTCTGAGGGTCTCGCGGTGCCCACTGCGACCCTCCCTCGACCCATTCGCGGAACCCTGTCCCCGCCGCGGGCCGAGGGTGGTGACAGGCGTTCTGAACGGCCCTCCGCTGTCCGCTCGCTGGGCGGAGCCTCAGCGACGGTCACCTGGGCTCTGCGCGTCCTCCACACCTCGACTGCAGAGCCCGGCTGCAGAGCGTGACCCGGCCTCGCTGGGCTCGGGCCAAGGACACCATCCCGCGTCCTGCTGCGGTGGTCACTGCAGCGTCAGCGGTGGACAGCGGCAGAGGGCCTGCCCGCCTTGCCTTCCCGCGGCTCCCCCGCTCCCAGCTGCCCGCGCTGGGCCTGGAGACCCCCTGCTCAGCCGTGGGAGGGGCGCGACAGGTCCCTGCAAAGCACAGAAGCTGCTCACAGGTGCTCAGCCACTGCTGTTTTAGATCGTGGACAGGGACCCCATATGGCATCCTGATCGTGGTTTCGTGGTGTAGTTCAAGGCTTGCATTTAACAAAGTATGACTCTACTACCCAAAATACAGCGGTTTCTAACTATGATATGCATGGATGATTACAGAAGTTCGTTTTTTAAAACAAATTGATTCCGGGCACCTTAGAGGTGAGACGTCTCACGTGGTGTGGAGTTGGCCGAGAAGGATCTGTGTCCAAGACTATCGTCATAACCTTTTATGGAAGCAATGCTAAAAGTCTAAATTTGAGGCCCTCTGAGAATGCTTGTCTCCAAGCCAAATATTTTTCCTGGTCCTCTCCCTGACTCCTGTCCTCACCCCCATTCATATCTTACAAGACAGATGAATGTGGGGAGTTAGACTCCACTTCCTGTCCTCTGATCTCAGAATTAGATCAACCAGGAACAAGGCCTGTACTGCTATCTGGGTGATATGTAGGCGTGCGTGTCATGTGCACACATGCACACACACAGATATGTAAAGAGAGATTTAGGTTACGCTGCAAATGTAGGGGGAGGAGAATGATGCAAAGCTGAATCTCCTTTGTCCTGTATACTAAGCTGAAGGCTGTCTGAGACTTTGAGAAGACCCAGGCTCGCAGAGGCTGCAGAAGGAGGAGGGCGCCGGCCAACCGCCTCTACCTCCCAATTCCAGTTTGACTCAGCCACACCCAGTAGAAAGAGGCTGAGTGTAAGACCGGCACACACGGATGATTTCTTATCAAATGGCACTTCGTAGCCACACATGTGACAGCCTGTCATGTGGCAGCCTGAACAGGGACCCAAAGGGAGCATCGTCCCAGGTTCCCCTGGAAACAGCAAGGCCATGCATGCGGAGCTTGGTGGCTGCCACCTGGGACTCTGCTTGCAGAAACCTGCCCACTCCCGGGGAGCTGAGATGAGAGGCCCACCTGGACGGGAGCAGACCCTGGCCTTTCAGAGGCCCTTGACCCTTGGGAGTCCGGTTCTGATGCAGTGCTGAGTGTTCTTTAACTTCCTCTTGGAGTCAGTAAGTGTATGAAACATAAGCTCTGGATCTGCACTGATTCTTCCCTGCAGTTTGAAAAATGGAAAATATTATGGCCACTCAATAAGTAATACTATCTGAGCATGTGAGGAATGTGGGATGTTCTGCCTTGACGAGCTGCGGGTTCCTCGCTGCTTCAAAGGCGCGGGGAGACAACTCATTGGTGCTCTGTGCACCCCAAGAACCCAGCGTATTTTCCACGTGACTGAGCTGTTGGGGAACACAGTTTTCCATGTCTTTTATTTTTGTATTATTTCATATGTTAATTATTCTAGAGGAAACGAAGTCATTGGATAGTGACGACACCACAGTTGATGTTCACCGAGTGCGGTCTACCCTAGTACTCCCATCATTTCTTCAGGTTTCTGGTTCGATTGGGCTCAGCTGTGTTGTTCTGCTTCCACTGTGTCTGCTGGGGCTAGAATCTCCAAGATGGTGTCCAGTGCCAGAGCTGGACAAGTGGAACAGCCTGGGGCTGGCTGGACCTCTCTCTCTCGTCAGGTGTTCTCTCCGCGAGAGGACAGCCTGACCTCTGCATGTGGTGACTCAGGCTCGGAGGGCGAGCATCCCATGAAGACAAACCCTATGTACAGCACTCGTGAGGACTGCTTCTGCACCACTCACGAGCATCCCAGGGGCCAAAGCAAGTTGCCCAGCCAACTCCGAATCAACAGGGCTCACTACTGGGAGGCATGGTCCATTGGGGGCCACCACTATAACAGTTAACCATACAAGCCATGCACCATACCACGTATTGGTAAAAAGATACATCCATTTATCTTTTTTACAAATTAAAACAATATTATAAATAGGCTACTACTTAGCATTTCTGTCCTAGAATTTAAAAACTGAGGCACAGAGAGGTCAAATTACTTTGTGAAAGTCACACTGGTAAGATGTGGCCGAGCTAAGATAGAATCTGAGATATCTAATCTCAGAGCCTGACAGCACACGTGCAAGAATAAGAATGGAGACTGCCCCTGCCAACCAGCAGACCCACGCTGGAGCCCAGGCCCCAGCCCAGACTGCCCCCCAACCAACTGGCAGACACAGGCCCAGGCCTAGGACTGCCCTTGCTGACCGAGCAAGAGCCTAGGCCAAGGTTAGGCCCAGGACCACCCCACCAACCTGCAGACCCACGCTGGATACCAGGCCTAGCCCACGTCCATCTTAAGACACTGCACCCATCACCATAACCCTCCCCATGCAGTAGCCTCCACGCTGGGACAACTGATAGGGCCTGGAGGCAGCTGCATCTCCAAAAAGGCAGCCCACCCTTTCAGCCCCATCTCTGAAAGTCATTGCATCCATCTTGGGACACCCCCACTGCCATCTTGAGTCAACTCCACTATTGCCACCACCATATTTAGTTGCAGTAGCATTTGTCGTGGGACACTGGCTGGGGACTGGAAGCCCAACCCCAAGGTGAGGTACAGGTAATCTGCAGGGACACTACAAGATTATAGGAGAGAAACTGTGATACCTCAGATCTGCACTGCAAGAAAGGAAGACAGACAACATGAAAAAACAAGAGAGGAAAGTGCCCCAAACAAACTAAGACGCTACCATAACAGAACGCATGGACAGTGCAGTTGATGGAATGTCAGAGGAGGAGTTCAGAATGTACATAATTAAAATGATCTATGGGGCTGGGGTTGTGGCTCAGCAATAGAGCGCTCGCCTGGCATGTGCACAGGCAAAAAAAAAATTGATCACAACAACAAAGAGATAAGGGAGAAACTATAGGTAGCAAAAGATTACTTCAAGAAAGAGATAGAGACCCTGAAAAAAAATTGAAAATCCTTGAAATGAAGGAAACAGTAAATGAAATAAAAAAAAAAAAAACTCAATAGAAAGCATCACCAAACAGACTAGATCACTTGGAAGACAGAATATCAGATAATAAAGACAAAATATACAATTTTGAAAATAAAGTTGACCACACAGTGCAGATGGTAAGAAACCAAGAAGAGAACATCCAAGAATTATGGGATAGCATCAAAAGACCAAATCTAAGAGTTACTGGGATAGAGGAAGGCACAGAGATTCAAACCAAAGGAATGCATAATCTCTTCAATGAAATAATATCAGAAAGTTTCCCAAACATGAAGAATGAAGTGGAAAATCAAATACTTTCAGGACACCAAATTTACAAAATTACAACAGATCTACACCAACAAACATTATGATGAAAATGCCTAGCATACAGAATAAGGAGAGAATCTTAAAGGCCACAAGAGAGAGGAATCAGATCACATCTAGGGGGAGACTAATTCATATCACGGCAGATTTTTCAGCCCAGACCCTCAAAACCAGGAGCTCCTGGAACACATATACCAAGCTCTGGAAGAAAATGGATGCTAACCAAGAATCTTATATCCAGCAAAATTAAACTTCAGATTCGATGATGAAATAAAAACCTTTCATGATATGGAGCTAGGGTTGTGGCTCATGGTGGAGAGCTTGCCTCGAATGTGTGAGGCACTGGGTTTGATTCTCAGCACCACATATAAATAAAAAATAAAGGCCCATCAACAACTAAAATGAATAAGTAAATAGATAATTAAAAAAAACTTTCACGATAAACAAAAGTTAGAAGAATGTGCAGTGAGAAAGTCAGAACAACAGAGCTCTCCCAGCAGGATATTCCTGGACAAGGAAATGAAAGCAGCCAGGACAGCCAGCAAAGGCAGGCACCACACTGAAGGAAAGGCCAGTCAAACGGGAAACCAAGCCAAGTTAAAAAGCAAAAATAAACCAAAATGTCCGGGAATACAAATCATATTTCAACAATAACTCTGAATGTGAATGGCCTAAACTCATCACTTAAAAGACATAGACTGACAGATTGGATTTTTTAAAAAGACCAACTATATGCTGCCTTAGGAGACTCATCTCATAGGAGGAGACATCCAGAGACTGAAGGTGAAAGGATGGGGAAAAAATATATCATTCACACGGGCCACGTAAACAGGCAGGGGTTTCCATCCTCCCATCAGATAGAGTGGACTTCAAAGTTAGTAAAAGGGATGAAGAAGGACATTTCATACTGCTTAAGGGATTCATACATCAACAAAACATAACAATCATAGATATCTATGCTCCAAACAATGGGGCATCTATGTATGTCAGACAACCCTTCTCAACTGCAAGAACCAAATAGACTTCAACACAATAATACTGGGTGACTTTAATACACCTCTCTCACCACTGGATAGATCTTCCAAACAAAAACTAAACAAAGAAACTATAGAACTCAATAATATAATCAATAATTTACACTTAACATACATTTATAGAATATTCCATCCATCAACGAGTGAATACACTTTCTTCTCAGCAGCACATGGATCCTTCCCCAAAATAGACCATATGTTATGCACAAAGCAAGTCTTAGCAAATACATAAAAGTAGAGATACTACCCTGCATTCTATCTGACCTAATGGAATGAAATTAGAAATCAATGATAAAATAAATAATAGAAGCTACTCCAACACCAAGACTAAACAGTACGCTATTGAATAATGCGTGGATAACAGAAGACATCAGGGAGGAGATAAAAAAAATATTCTTAGAAGTAAATGAGAACTCTGATACAACATAGCAAAGTCTCTGGGACACTATGAAGGCAGTGATAAGAGGAAAGTCATTGTATGAAGCTCATTCATCAAAAAATAAAAAGTCAACAAATAAGTGACCTACAGCTCAAAGCCCTAGGAAAAGAGGAAGAAACCAACTCCAAAAGTAGGAGAAGACAGGGAATGATTAAAATCAGGACAGGAACCAATGAGATTGAAACAAAAGAAACAATTCTACAAATTTACAAAACAAAAAGTTTGTTCTTAAAAAATCAATAAAATTGGGCTGGGATTGTGGCTCAGCAGTAGAACGCTCGCCTAGCAGGCATGTGGCCCGGGTTCGATCCTCAGCACCATGTAAAGAATAAAGGCATTGTGTACAACTAAAACAAACAAATAAATATTTAAAAATAAATAAATAGATAAAATTGACAAACCTTTAGCCACCCTAATGAAAAGAAGGAGAGAGAAAACTTGAATAACTAAAATATGTGATGAAAAAGGAAATATCATGACACTATCAAAATACAGAAGACAATTAGAAACTATTTTGAAAATTTATACTCCAGTAAAATAGAAAACCTCAAAGACACTGATAAATTTCTAGAGGCACATGATCAACCCAAACTGAGTCAAGAGGACATTCCTGATTTAAACAGATAAATTTCAAGCAAGGAAATGGAAAATGCCATCAAAAGCCTTCCAACTGAGAAAAGCCAAGAATCAGACAGATTCACAGCTGAGTTCTACAAGACCCACAAAGAAGAATTAACACAAATACTCCTCAAATTATTTCATTAAATAGAAAATGAGGGAAACCTTCTGAACTCATTCTACAAAGCTGGTATCATCCTGGTACTAAGGGCAGAGACACATCAAGGAAAGAAAATTATAGACCAATATCCCTGATAAACATTGATGCAAAAATTCTTTATAAAATTCTGGCAAATTGCATACAAAAACATACTAAAAAAAATAGTACACCATGATCAAGTGGGGTTCATTCCAGGGATGCAAGATTTGTTCAACATACAAAAATCAATAAATATAATTCATCATATCGATAGACTTAAAGATAAGAATCATATGATCATATCAATTGATGCACAGAAAGCATCTGACAAAATACAGCACCCTTCCATGTTCCAAACACTAGATAAAGTGGTAATAGTAGGAACATACCTCAACATTGTAAAAGCTATATATGCTAAGCCCCAGGCCAACATCATTCTAAATGAGAGAAAAATTGACATATTCCCTCTAAAAACTGGAACAAGACAGGAATGCCCTCTTTGAACATTTCTATTCAACATAGTCCTTGAACTCTAGCCAGAGCAATTAGACAAAAGAAATTAACGGGATACAAATAGAAAAAGAAGAACTCAAATTATCACTATTTGCCAATGACATGATTCTATACTTAGAAGATCCAAAAAACTCAACCAGAAAACTTCTAAAATTAATTAATTCAGCAAAGTAGCAGAACATAAAATCAATACTCATAAATCAAATGCATTTCTATACATCAGTGATGAATCCTCTGAAAGAGAAATTGGAAAACTACCTCATTCACAATAGCCTCAAAAAAAAAATAATAAAATACTTGGGAATCAACTTAAGAAAAGAGGTAAAAGACCTCTACAATGAAAATTACAGAACACTAAAGAAAGGAACTGAATAACACCTTAGAAGATAGAAAGATCTCCCATACTCCTGGATAGGCAAAATTAATATTGTCAAAATGGCCATATTACCCAAAGTGCTATACAGATTCAATGCAATTCCAATTAAAAACCCAACATCATTCCTTATAGAAATAGAAAAACTAATCATGAAATTTATTTGGAAAAAAAAGAGACCCACAATAGCCAAAGCAACTCTTAGCAAGAAGAGTGAAGCAGGAGGCATCACGATAACAGACCTTAAACTATACTACAAAGCTATTGTAACAAAAATGGCATGGTATTGGCACCAAAACAGACATGTAGACCAATGGTACAGAATAGAAGACACAGAGACAAACCCACATAAATATAGTTATCTCATGCTAGACAAAGGCACCGAAAAAATACACTGGATAAAAGAGAGCCTTTTCATCAAATGGTGCTGGCAAAACTGGAAATCCATATGCAGCAAAATGAAACTAAACCCCTATCTCTCACCATGTACAAAACTCGACTCAAAGTGGATCAAGGACCTAGGAATTAGACCATAGACCCTGCACCTAATAGAGGAAAAAGTAGGCCCAAATCTTTGTCACATAGGTTTAGGCCCCAACTTCCTTAATAAGACTCCTAGAGCACAAGAAATAAAATTAAGAATTAATAAATGGGATGGATTCAAATTAAAAAGCTTCTTCTCAGTGAAAGAAACAATCACTGAGGTGAAGAGAGAGCCTACATTTTGGGAGCAAATTTTTGCCACACACAAGTCAGATAGAGTACTAATCTCCAGGATATGTAAAGAACCCAAAAACCTTAACACCAAAAAAACCAAACAATCCAATCACTAAATGGGCTAAGGAACTGAACAGACACTTCCAAAAGAAGATATAAAATCGCTCAACAAATAAATATATGAAAAAATGTTCAACATCTCTAGTAATTAGAGTAATGCAAATCAGAACTACTCTAAGATTTCACCGCACACCAGTCAGAATGGCAATTATCAAGAACACAGACAACAATAAGTGTTGGTGAGGATGGGGCAGGCGAGAGGCACACTCATACACTGCTGGTGGGACTGCAAGTTGGTGCAACCACTCTGGCAAGCAGTGTGGAGATTCCTTAGAAAACTTGGAATGGAACCACCATTTGACCCAGCCATCCCACTCCTCGGTCTATGACAAAAGGATTTAAAATGGACATACTACAGGGACACAGCCACATCAATCGTTTATAGCAGCTCAATTCACAATAGCTAAATTGTGGAAGTAACCTAAATGTCCTTCGACAGATGAAAGGATAAAGAAACTGTGGTATATATACACAATGGAATATTACTAGCATTAAAAGAGAATATAATCATGGCACTTGTAGGTAAATGGATGGATGGAGTTGGAGAATATCATGCTAAGCAAAGTAAGCCAATCCCAAAAATCCAAAGGCGGAATGTTCTCTCTGATTAGTGAATGGTGATCCATAATGGGTTGGGGGGAGCATGGGAAAAATGGAGGAACTTTGATTGGGCAAAGGGGAAGGGTGGAAGGGGAGGCGGTATGGGAGCAGGAAAGATGGTGGAATGAGATGGACATCACTACCCTAGGTACATGTATGACCGCACATATGGTGCAACGCTATATCCTGTACAACCATAGAAATGTAAAGTTGTGCTGCAGTTGTGTACAATGAATCAAAATGCATTCTGCTGCCATATATACCTAATTAAAATAAGTAAATAAATTTTTTAAAAAGGAAATGATGAAAAAAATAAAGTTCAAGGATGATTGCAAAAAAAGAATAAGAATGGAAAACTATTAACTTCAAGAAGCCAATGATATCATAGAAATATTGAGGCAATATTTGATTAGAGGATTTACACACTTGATAACTTTAGGAAAATTTTGTCTTCCTTTTAAAAGAGAAATCGTGCATTTTACCTCCTTAAAAAAATGTGCATCACAGTGGCAAGAACACTAGCCTGATGAATTCCTTGGAGTACTTACCTGATGTGACTTAATCTCCTCCACCACAAAGTGTGAATAATAACATCTAACCCCAGGGAGGGGTTCCGGGAGGGAAGGTTCACTGATAATGCTGTGAGCGTAAAACACCTGGCGTGTTCTTGAGGCACGTACCCACAGCAAGTACACGTGGCTCCGCACAGGGCTGGCCGTGCTGGGACACGGCAGGTCCCCCGCACAGGGCTGGCCGTGGGCTGGCAGGGACACATGGCAGGTCCCTCCGCACAGGGCTGGCCGTGGCCGTGCTGGGCTGGGACACGGCAGGTCCCTCCGCACAGGGCTGGCCGTGCTGGGACAGGGCAGGTCCCCCGCACCCCCCACGGAAGGTCCCCCGCACAGGGCTGGCCTTTGCACGGGGACACGGCAGGTCCCCCGCACAGGGCCCCCCGCACAGGGCTGGCCATGCTGGGACACGGCAGGTCCCCCGCACAGGGCTGGCCGTGCTGGGACATGGCAGGTCCCTCCGCACAGGGCTGGCCGTGCTGGGACACGGCAGGTCCCTCCGCACAGGGCTGGCCTTGCTGGGACACGGCAGGTCCCTCCGCACAGGGCTGGCCTTGCTGGGACACGGCAGGTCCCCCCTCACAGGGCTGGCCATGCTGGGACACGGCAGGTCCCAGGGCTCACCCCTCCTCCATGAGCCCACCAGAGAATGCGTAGGACAGGGAGCTTTGACACAGGACAGAGCATCACCTGCCTATGGCTGGGAATCACGGCAAGCAGGGCAGGAAGAACGACTGCTCTCTCTGCTGTGCCTCATCCTAGGAACACCAGAACAACAGAGGCTGTGGCTCCTGGAAGACCGTGACAGATATCACACAGGACACTCACTAGCCCGTCCCAACCTGACCCGGCTCGGGATCTGAAGACTAACTCCAGCTCTAACACTTGCAGGCATCCCCCAAACTCGGCAGGGAAGGATCAACCCTCCCCATCACCGTCCTGTGCACAGAGCTATTTTGACACCAGCGAAGTCAGGGAAAGTGAGAAGACAAAGCCAGTTTCTTGCAGCCGGTTTTCAAACCTTGGTTTCCAGCGCCAGGTCACGCGTGGCTGTCTGCGAGTTTCGAGGCAGTTTACGGCAGCAAGAAGGGCTCCACGTCGCTGTCTTTGGCTCTAAGTGACAGCTAGTGTCGTGAGTAAGAAGACAGGTCCCTCACCACCTTCTGTAACCTGGGAGGCAGTGGGGTGTGGGGACGAGGTCCCTACCCACAAGCACTAAAGTGACAGGGAGGTGACTGTCAGAGAAGCTGGCAGCAGGCTCTGCTGAGACGCTCTCGGAGGCTGGCACCCTGCTCCACGCACTCTCCCTCCAGATGCAGGAGGAAGGATGCGGGGAGGGCCCGCGTGGGGAGAGACGGGGCAGCCCTGCCAGTGCTCTCCCTCCCTCCGCTGCCCGCTGCTGCCCAGGCATGCCCTGACAACTCCAGGCTGCTGCCCCACGCTCAGTTTGGTGTTGGCTTTTGTGTTTTGAGATGATTCCTCGTCATTCATTAAGTGTATCTATCACCACCTCACAGGCCTGAGTGACCCTGAGAACGTGGCCCGTGCTGTGGTGTGGCTTCTCTCTGAGAGCTGTGCGAACTCCCGCGGGGACCTGGGCTCTCAAAGCTCCGTCTTCCACCTGGCCACAGGACGCCTGTGGCACGTGCTACTGGGCAGCTGAACTAGGTCACGCCCCTCTTTCTTTCTGAAAGACCTCTCTGGCATCCAAGGTGGGGAGCCTGCCGGAGGCTGCTGCCCTGGGCCCCGGGAGAGATGCTGGCCAGCATGAAGACGCAGGGGTGACGGGAGGAAGGCCACGCAGACACACGTGGGACACACAGCAGATGGAGCGTGGAGGGAAGAGGGACCCCGTGTCTGCCCAGCGGAGCCGGCAGTGCCAAGGCCCCGCACCTCCTCTCTCAGGTCCCATCCTGGTGCCGCTGGCTTTCAGGACCAGTGGCTCCCTGCACAGGCGCGCCCCGCGCACAGCACCAGCGCCACAAGGGCCGCCGCTCCGGCGCCGTCGGGAGATGCTCGTTCAATAGCATCCATCTCATCAGTGATCGCCCTCCATCCGTTTCACAGAAATATCTGGAGCAGTTCATAAATATTAAAGCATCTTGGGCTGGGCTTGTGGCTCAACGGTAGAGCGCTCGCCTAGCACGAGCGAGGCCCGAGTTCGATCCTCAGCACCATGTAAAAATAGGTAAAAGGCATTGTGTGCAACAACGACAAAAAAAAAGCATCTTGAAAATATGACAAATTAAAAAACATAAAACCCAGAACAAAAGGCCCTGTGTCCTGGAACATGGACTGGGCTGTACGGGGCCTGGGGGTGAAGGAAGCAAGCCCCTGGACTGCTCTGCCTGGCCTGTGAGACGGGGCGTGTTGGCCGGAGTGCGGCCATCGAGAAGCCGGCAAGGCTGTGACCAGGTGGAAAATGGAGACGCCCAGAGACCCTGCCACGGGTGTTCAAGTGCGCGTGGCTGACACTCGTGCGTGGAGTTTGTGTGGGGCGCGTGTCTTGGCCCCGGGAAGACTTAGCAGACCAGGTGGTTTCTGAACAAATGCAGCGTCTGTACAGACCCCGGTGACCTGGGATGGCTCTCTACTTACGATTTTCTGACTTTAAGACAGTGCGAAAGCAGTAGGCATTCCATAACAACCGCATTTCTCAGCACTTTGAGTTTTTGAATTCTGATCTTTTCCAGGCTAGCAGTATGTGGTAGGGTACTGTAGGGTACTCTTGCAATGCTGGGCAGTGGGAGCAAGCCACGGCGCACAGTCAGCCTGGCAATTTCAAGGTCAATTGCGCATCCTCAGTGCACCGTGTTGCTGGGCTGTAGCATGTGGCAGGAATGCATTTTCCACTTGTGCAATCTTCAATTTATACTAGTTTTATTAGGAGGTAAGCCCATCCTTGATAATTCGTCTTTCTTAAAAATTAAATAAAGGAAGGCCAAGCAAGACTTCTTTCCTTGGACTAGGAAATGCCAAGGAATTCTGGCTGCAGGCACTTTGGAGGCTGGGGGAGCCAGCTCTGCTGCAGCCGAGCAGAATGGGCTGGGGCTCCCGGGGCCCGACACCCCTCCACAGGCCTCTGCTGTGAGCGGTGGCCGTCACTGGGCTGCGGTACTTTGTGGAAGAAAAGACAATGCAGGCAGGAAATGGGAAGATGAAGAACAGGCTTGAAAACTACACAGGAGTAGCGGATTCCTGCTCAGCGATGCAGCGGGACCGAGGACTTGGGAGCAGAGACGCATGGATGTAAAAGTGAGGCTGAGGGGCTGGGCTTGTGGCTCGGTGGTAGAGCACGTGCCTAGCATGTGTGCGCCCGGGTGCCATCCTCAGCACCACGTCAAAATAAGTGCATTGTGTACAACTAAAGCAAATAAATAAATATTTTTTTAAATGTTATAAAAAAAAAAAGTGAGGCTAAGCGAGGGAAGTCGCGCTCGCAAGGTCACACAGAGCATGGCCCGTTTACAAGACTCTGGAAAAGGCAGCCCCGAGGGGCTCGGCAGGTGGGTGGTCTCAGCGCTGGGGGCTGAGGGAAGGGGCTGACCAGAGAGGGCGTGGGAGGGCCGGGGCCCTGGGGCGGCCTGTCTGGGCCTGCTGTTCTTGGGAGACTGTCACAACTCGGGAGTGAGCCCTCCCCTACTGTGCCCACCTCCTGTCGTATCAACCACACTCCCCTGCAGCCCCCCCATCCCACTGTGCTGGTTGGAACCAGGGGCTGTGGGGAAGTCTGGGAGGGGCCCCGAGATGGGGACTGTGTCACTCGTTGAGACCCCGCAGCAGCATGTGTCTGGGAGAGGCCTCTGTGCGGCCGTCAGTCCGGAAGCCCGGGGCGGGCCTAACCCCGCTGCTCAGGAGGGCCGAGCCGCTCTTTGTTTGGGGCCTCATTCTGTTTTCCAGAGGCGGCTTCCAGAGAGATAGAGAGAGAGAGAGAGAGAGAGAGAGAGAGAGAGCAGCTGAGGAACACAAGCAGAAGGACTCGCGGCCGGCTTTCCCTGGGCGACCTTCCTTCCCTTGGAATGCATCTTTAGAAAACTCGGGCTCTCCAAACCGGGCCGCGGGTCTGGCCAGGGTCTGCTGGTCCTCCTGGAGGGCAGCTGCACGGTGCCACCGCGGGGCACAGGTGCCAGTCTCGGTGCCCTGCCCCTCCCTCGGGCACCTGACGGACCTTCCTGGTCCTCAGCAGCGATGCAGAGCAGCAGGAGAGGGCTCTGGGGGGTTTGGTGCCCGGGCGGCGGCCTCGGCGTGGCTCAGTCAGACGGGACGGCTCTTCCCAGCCCGGGTGTGGCAGCCTTTGCTCTGCACGCCCCGCCCGCGGTGGCCAGTCTGGCCCTTCCACCCTGCCCCCGGCTGCCCTGCCTCCCTCTGGAGTGTCAGTCGTGAGCACCGCAGGTCGCTGGCCAGTGCTGGCCAAGGGCATGCATGGGAAGGCGTGGCCTTCCCTCTTCCGGCCTCCGCGTCTCACCAGGTGGCAGAGTGCTGTGCGTCCATTGTCCCTGAAGTCCGGGACTCCGGGCCATCGTCCTCTCCTAGGCTCGCCGTCCCCCGTGGCTCTCCGCGCTCAGATCTGCATGTCCCACCCACACTCTCCCTGAACCTCACCAACGGGCCGTCAGGACCAGCATCAGACACCAGCTCCCGCCTGGGCCCTTCACAGCTGGCCTCCCAGGGAGCGGGACGTGGCATTGCAGCAGTGACACTGCACGCCCTTACCCCAGCTTCTCCATGACTCCCGGTGTCCTTGAGATGGAATCTAGACTTCCTGCGCCCTCCCACTGGCCATCTCCCCTCCTCTCTGCTGCCTTCTCCTGTCCACCGGGTTCCATGCCCTTCTAGCTCTTCCCCACCAGAGCCGTTGATTGGCACCTGCTGCCCCGTCAGGTGGGTCTCACCCAACGTCGCTGCCGCTGCTGGTTCTGCCAGCAGGGAAGACGCCACCTCTGCAGGAAGGCCTCCCCGGCCACTCTGAGGAAAGCAGCCCTCACCACCCCTTACTCCATCTTACTGTTTGGGGGGACAGGGGTAGGCGGGGTGCCAGGCATTGAACTCAGGGGCACTCCACCACTGAGCCACATCCCCAGCCCTATTTTGTATTTTATTTAGAGACAGGGTCTCACTGAGTTACTTAGCACCTCACTTTTGCTGAGGCTGGCTTTGCACTTGCAGTCCTCCCGTCTCAGCCTCCCAAGTGCTGGGATTACAGGTGTGTGCCACCGCACCTTGCTCCATTTCACTTTTTTTTTCAATATTTCATTTATTTACTTTAGTTGTACACAATGCAATGCATTTATGTCTACGTGGTGCTGAGGATCGAACCTGGGCCGCGCACGTGGGAGCGCTCTGCCGCTGAGCCACACCCCAGCCCTCATTTCACTTTTTGAAAGCCCTCTCACAGTCTACAATTATGTGAACCACAACCGCCCACACATGTGCTGTCTGTCTCTCCTGCTCACCAACCCGGGCTCCCAGGAGGCCAGGCCTCTGTGCTATCCACTGTTGTATGGGTCAAGGTCACAAGAAAGAAACAAGCAGAACACCCAAGCTGAGTCAGGGTAAAGGGGTCACTCAGGAGGACGAGGCAAGGGGGACAGCACAACTGCAGGGCCACCAGTGCTTGCCAGAACTCAGAGAACAGCCGGGCAGGGTGTGGCCCCTAGTCACGGGCCAGCAGCCCAGGAGGGAGGCAGGCTCGCGGGTCACGACTTCCCCGTCTCCCTGAGGGAGTCCACCGTGCAGTGGGAGTGGACGTCCACACAGACCTGCCGCCTGGGGCACAGAGTGGCGGGAGCACAGCCCTGTCCTCGCTGGACCGAGACACAGCTCACCAAGGCCACCGCGCTCCACAGCGCGAGCAAGCTCCCCTCACCCGGCCTGCGCTGCAGGCGGCCCTGCCTGGCGTGGGGTCGCGGAGAAGAGGGCGTGGACGGACCCACGGCTCCGCGGCTTGCCTCCAGCGGCCGGCACTGTCTGGGAGAACGTGGCCATCCCTGCCACAGGGCGGGCGGGGCGGACAGCTGAGGAGGGCTCTGAGCAGCACCCAGGCCTCAGCCCGGCCTGCGAGTCGGAGGGGCGTCCTGTGGCCGGAGGCCTGTGTGTCCGGGCCAGGGACGTCTCTGAAGCTGGAGAACAACCTCCATTTGCGTGCAGCATGGAAACAGGAGCTGGTGTCGCCTCCTGTGTGGAGACGTGGGGTCAGGGAACCGCCCGACCTTCTCACAGGGTGGGCCCGAAGCCGGCGTCCTCGACGAGCCGCTGAGTGGGCAGGCCCGCCCGACACACGGCCGCCACCGACGCTCAGCAAGGGTGGGCCGGCCACGGTGGCGTGCGTGGAGTAGTCCAGGTGGACAGTCCGTCAGAAGCCCCGAGGGCCTGCTGGGAGGGGGCATCTGGCCTCAGTGGCAGACGAGGGATGTAGGTGTGTGACTGGGGACCAGCTCCAAGGGACACCGTTAGTGAAGGTGGAGGGGAGCCGCGTGTCCTAAGGGGTGGATCGCGAGGCCACGGAGTGACAGGATGTGAGGAGACCCGTCAGGGCAGCCTCCCCCTCGCTCCTGGGGCACAGACGGAAAGAGGAGGAGACCCGGCGAGGACGTGGAGGGACCAGCGCAGACAGCGGGGCACGCAGGAGGCCAGACGGGGCGTCCCGCACACGGCGGGGCTGGACCGCTGTGAGCCCTGCGGCCGGTCACCTGGCAGAGCTGACCCCCGCAGGCCCTTCTGCCTGCCCCGCCCTCTGCCCTCGGGTGGAGCGTGGCTGCTCAGGGCTGCCGGCGTCTCCGGTGCGGGAGGAAGCCGTCCCCGTCCCCGCGTGTGCTGGGTGCTGGTGGGACTCCAGCCCCCGCAGAGGGCCTCGTGCCTGTTGACTGGTGACACACTCGGGCCCTCCAAACCAGAGTGAAACCAGCAAGTACGCGTCCTCCGGGGCTTCTAGACCTCAGACTGTGGAGCAGAAACTCGAGGCGCCCCGCGGGGACACGCGGGGAGGCCAGCTCTGTCCGCATGAGGCCTGCCGGGTGGGGACAGCATCTCTCGGCATCACGGAGCCTTCACTGCGTGCCGGGCGCTGCCCTGGGCACGCGAGCACCAAAGACGGACTGGACGTGGCCGAGGCGTCGATGGGAGGCCGCGAGTGATAGCAGCGCGTGTCCATGAGACTCTCAGGGTGTCGAGGGACCTCGCAGGAGAAGCTGCTGACCGAGGCAGGGGCTGGGGTCACAGGTGCCTTCCGGTGCCTGTCCAGGGGCTCCGGGCCACCTGCAGGGGCTGCCCCAGGGACCACTCCTGTGGCGGCTGCTGGTTGGATGTGGCCCGCGGGGACAGTGAGGCTGGCCTGGAAGTTCCAGATCCTCCCTCAGGGTCCCTGCAGGCTGCGGCTGTGCCTGCTAAGGACGGCTCCTGGGGTCTGGGAACAGCCTCTTCCACACACCTCTCTTGCCTGAGTTCTGTGGCCTCCTGTCCCCCGGCCTCCCCATCTCCTGGGGTGGTGGCGGTGCTGTGAGCCATGGGACACTATCCGTCACTTTCTGGGTTCCTTACATCTGCTCACACCTTTATAGGTGGCCCCTTTAATCATCCTCCTCGTTACCAGTGACCGGGTGCCACCCTGGTGTGCTAGGCCTGACCCAGGTCCCCAGGGAGAGGCGATGCCTGACCTAGTGTGGACGGTGACGGTTCCTTACCTAGTGTGGACGGTGACGGTTCCTTACCTAGTGTGGACGGTGACGGTTCCTTACCTAGTGTGGACGGTGACGGTTCCTTACCTAGTGTGGACGGTGACGGTTCCTTACCTAGTGTGGGCGGTTGTTGCTGCCTGAAGCGCTTGGAGCAACGGAGCCGCGGGAAGAACTTCAGAAGCAAACTGGAGACAAACAGCTTTTTATTCTGGTAACTTTTCTCTCTGGTTCTAACAACAACTAACACACGCCAAACACACCACTAAAATGGCGCTGACCCGATCAGCAATTTCGGCCAAGTCACTTGAGATCCCGCAACAAGTCCCGTGAGACTACGGGAGGCGACAATGGCCAAATCTCCACGGCTCTTAGTCAACTGCAATTCAAGTCAATCCCCAAACAGGGCTCCTGCATTTCCCCCTTTTTGTTTTAAAAGAGGTAATGCTCTAGGACGTCTATGTGCAACCAGCATTCTTACCCGTCATCAGATAATCAAGGCTGTGCCCTTGACTCCTGTCTTAGGTTGATATGTCGGCCACATGAGACTGTCCCGTGCGACTGTGCCTGTCTTAGGTTGTCCCCCTCTGGGGATCTTACCCGTCATTGGCTAACCAGCCATCCAATGGAGCCCTTTAGGATCAACTGTGTATGATGACTAACAGCCGTCCAATTGTGAGGAGATGTTGCGGCTTTAAGGCGACAAGCCTTTTGGTGACGAGCCAAATTGCATAGCATATCAAATTGTTTAAACAAATCAGCTGCCCTAAGTTCCATCAAGTAACACACTGAATTCTCTAGACAAATACCCGCAAGGCATTGTCCCGTAAAGTCCCAAACAATGAAAGATCAAAATGTCCATTTGTTATAACATGTTGATGTAGGAGGCCCCATGCATGTAGAGCAGAGGGCCACACTGTTGGTGAGGTTGTTTGATGTTTGAGCAGCAGGGATGCTTGCGGCGGCCGCGATCCCTGCAGCTGTAGCAGCAGACGTCTTTTTTATGTTTAGACAATGCCACCGGCAAATCTTCAGGGCCCGCTACCTAGAAACTCAAGCATCAATTATTAAAGGAAAGGCAGTGCTATTGCAGCACTGAGTCAAGAGGCGAGTTGTCAAACTACAAAATAGAATAATTAGATTAGAAAATTAAAGTTGATTTTTGTTCACATACATTGCTGGTTGAGCTTCTACAAACATAAGTTGGAAAAATGTCATATTTAGAACAAAACAAAGAAAGACTGAGGGTAATTACTGCATTAAAGATAGATTAAAGAAAAGGTAAAGGCACTTGAGAGAAATAATTTGTAAGCTGGAACCCTTGAGTCTCTGTATACAGAGCAATCTTTTACCTGTTGAGATAATTGAAATTAATGAGCTATTAAACAAATGAAGTTAATAACAAATAAACAATCTTAAGTCAAAACACCAAAATATCAGGTTATATAGCACTAGTCATATTGTTTGCTAAAGAGAAGTCCCAGGGACACCTATAAATCAAAATTGAAAGTACCTTCATTTATAAAATTATTTACCTAAATTGAATACTCTTAACCTAAAATGAATTAAAGTTATTTGGATCCATATATATATATATTTTTCTTTTTCATAAGCGCTTTGTTCTATGTGACGTCACACTGGACAGACAAACAAACATACAAACATATATTTGTGACGTCACATTAACATGAAATGTAGACAAATGTACAGACATAAAGACATGTATAAAAAGAAAAAAAAAAATACAATTGTGTGCACACTAAAGAGAGATCTCCTCGTCCCGGCCAGGAGGAATGACACTTAAGTTGTGAAATATTTTGAAGGACTCTTTTGAGGGAATCATTCTATACCTTCATCTTGGTCCTCTTGATTTTGTACCTTTTTTATTAATCTTGATTCTTCAATAACTTCATCTTGATCATTTTGATGTGGTACCTGTTTTATTAATCTAGATGGTATCCATATTGGAGAGGATTCGTCTTTTGGAAAAACACAAACAGATCCTCTTCCCCAAATTAATACTGGATCTGGACCCTTCCATGTACCTGAAAGAACATCCTTCCAGTAAACCAAAGGTTTATGTTGTTGGTGTGGATTCCAATGTCTGTCTCCAGCAGAATAACCATTAGAGTCTAAAGTTAAAAAATTTAAGGTAAACAGGGCAACTGCCAATCTGTCCTTAGGACTTTTCCAATTTCCTTCTTTTTGTTTTAATAACATAATTTTCAGTGTTCGGTTTGCTCTTTCAATAATGCCCTGACCCTGAGGATTGTATGGGATGCCTGTTTTATGGGATATATTGAATTTTGCGCAAAACTGTTTGAAAGATGAGGACGTATATGCGGGGCCATTATCTGTTTTAAGCATTTTGGGGATGCCCAATGCAGCAAAAGCTTGCAAACAATGAGATGTAACATCTTTAACTTTTTCTCCAGAATGTAAGGAAGCAAAAATCATGCCTGAGCATGTATCTATGGTCACATGAATAAATCGCAATTTTCCAAAACTTGGCTCATGAGTAACATCCATCTGCCACAAATGATTGGGCATTAATCCTCTAGGGTTAACTCCGAAATGAGGATTGGGCAAATGTGTCATACAAGATTTACAATCTTTTACAATTGTTCTGGCTTGCTCCTTTGTGATTTTAAACCTACGTTGTAAGGTGGTGCTGTTGACATGAAACTGGGAATGAAATAAAGTAGCTTGTTGTAGCGCTGAAAGTATAAATACTGTTTTTGTAAGTTCATCAGCCTTTTGATTACCTTCATGGAGGGGACCAGGCAAATTAGTATGTGCTCTAATATGGCCTACGAATAGAGGTTCTTTTCTTGCCCACAGAAGTTTTTGTATTTGATAAAACAATTTAAAGGCTGGAGTATGAGGTGCTATTGGTCCTGCTAACTCTAATTTTGGGACGGCTTGTACAATATAGTGGCTATCTGAAAAAATGTTTACGGGCTGGTCCCTAAAATTTTCCAGAGCTCTTACCACAGCTTCCAGTTCCACTAGTTGAGCTGATTTGTGTGCAGTTATGTAAGTCATATTTTCTTTTTTAGTGACTACTGTAGCAGTACCATTTGAGGACCCATCTGTAAATACATTAAATGCCTTAGGAATAGGTTGATTTTTTATTACCTGTGGAAATATAATAGGATGATTAATACAAAAAGATAATATAGGGGACTTAGGAAGATGATTATCAAAATTTGCAGAAGTAGAGCATTTAGCTATAGCCCAATCATTATCATTGAAGCATAAGTATTCAATCTGTGATGATGAATAGGGAGTAATAATAGTAGCAGGGTGAATGCCAAATATTTTAGTAGAAGTCTTAAGTCCTTGAAGAATAAGTTTAGCCACCATGGAGGTATAAGATTCAATTGTACTTTTAGGAGAGACGGGCAAATGTATCCATAATAAAGGCCCTTGTTGCCAAAATACTCCTGTGGGTGTATATTGTGAAGAAATAATAATCAACATCAGCGGTTGAGTTAAATCAACTCTATCACAATGAGCTCCTTCGATGGCTTTTTCTACTAACTTTAAAGCTTTCCTAGCATCAGGAGTCAATGTTCGTGGTGAAGATGGATCAGGATCTCCACGAAGGATGTCAAATAAAGGTTTTAGTTGGCCAGTAGTGAGATTTAGTGTAGGGCGAAGCCAATTAATGTCTCCAGTAGTTTTTGGAAATCATTGAGGGTGGTCAAATGTTCTTTATTTATTAAAATTTTGGGGGGTCTAACAAAAGTATCCATGATTTTAAATCCTAAATATAATATGGGAGATCTGGTTTGAACTTTTTCTTCTGCTATATATAATCCATATTTTTTTAAATTTTCTACCACATCACTGAATATATTAAATAAGATTTTTTGATTAGGGTGGGCCAATAAAATATCATCCATGTAATGTAGACACATGAGGTTTGGATATTTATTTTTAATGGGTTGGATAGCCTTGTCCACATATATTTGGCATATGGTGGGGCTATTAGCCATTCCCTGTGGTAAAACCTTCCATTGATATCTCTGATCAGGGCCATTATTTTTCATAGAAGGAACAGAAAAAGCAAACCTGGGGGCATCCAGAGGATGTAGGGGAATAGAAAAGAAGCAATTCTTTATATCAAGAGTAATAAGATGGAAATTTTTTGGAATAGCTACGGGACTAGGAAGTCCAGGTTGAGTAGGCCCATACCTTGCATGGTTTTATTGATTTGTCTAAGATCATGTAACAATCGCCATTTTCCTGACTTTTTCTTGATCACAAATATGGGGGAATTCCAGGGAGAGGTGGAAGGTTCTATATGACCTGCTTCTAATTGTTCCTGAACTAATTGGTGGGCCGCTTGTAATTTCTCTTTAGATAGGGGCCACTGAGGGACCCACACTGGCTTATCAGAAAGCCATGGTATTTTCAAAATTATTTTCTCAGTGGCCCCGAAAAAAAATATCTTTTTTCCTTTATGACAATGATTACTTTTAGGGTTAAGATTACTCTGTACTTTTTGATAATGAGTTCTTTTATGGTTAAGATTACCCTGTAGGTTTTCACATTTAACATCTGCAGGCTTGGTTGCAAGGTGTACTCCCATTTGTTGCAAAATATCTCTTCCCCATAAAGTAACCGGTAGATTAGGTAAAACATAAGGCTGAAATGTTCCTTTATGGCCTTCATCATCCTCCCATTTTAAAATTACTGCACTTTTATCTGGGAGGTTATTATATCCCAAGCCTCTTAAACTGGTTGAAGCTTTTTGCAGAGGCCAGTGCTTGGGCCATTGGCATAAATTAATAATGGAAGAGTCAGCTCCAGTATCTATTAATCCCTCCATTTCTATTCCTTGGATTTTTATTTTACACATAGGCCTCCTTGAACAGTCTCGAACCCAGCAAGCCATGGGACTTGAGTCAGTGGAACAAAATCCTCTATTGTTCCCTTCTTGAGGCATACCCATTTTAAATGAATTATGTAAATTGGGAAGGAGAAGCAACTGAGCAATTCTATCTCCTTGATTAACAGAAGTTATACTTTGGGGTGAGCTAAGCATTATTTTTTATTTCCCCTTTGTAGTCTGAGTTTATTACACCTGGGGTCACTTGCAAACCTAATAAGCTTTTAGGACTACGCCCGATAATAAGTCCTACAGTCCCTGAGGGAAGAGGTCCCCTGACTCCTGTGGGAATCAGTTGAACCCCCATTTCAGGTGTTAACACTATTCGGGCGGTGGAACAGAGGTCTAATCCTGCATTTCCTCTTGTTCCTCTGGCGAGGGAGTGGATGGGTAGTAGGGATTGTGTCGGGGAAGCATCTGAGTGGATGCTTGAGGATACTCCTTCTGCAATGCCCCGTACATTTGTGGGCCCGGGGTATTGGGCCCCGTGCCCCGTTTTTTGAATTCCTGAACAAAGGATTTCCATGGATGTCAAATTTTGAATGGCATTTATTGGCCCAATGATTTCCCTTTTTACACCTGGGGCAGCGGCCTGGGGCACGATATGAGCTTGGTCTTATTTCTCTTTTGGATTTTGCCCTAGAATTGCCTGATTGATTATGATAATTTTGCCTGGAATATCCTGATTGATTATAATATCTACGTTTAGCCTTTGTGAAATTTCGAGAGGAAGCACCTCTCATTGAGGCTGCAATCACATTTCCTGTGACAAAGGCGTCATTTATATCTTTACATAGTTGTATATATACAGAAAGATCCTTTTTAGTTCTCCATGGCCTGATGGCTGCTTGGCACCATTTATTTGCATTTTCATAAGCTAATTGAACAACTAATGGCATAGCTTGGTCAACATCTGCAAACACACTACCTGCAGTTCTCAAAAGTCGATCAGCAAAGTCGGCATACGGCTCATTAGGTCCTTGAATCACTTTTGACAAGCTACCTTGTAGATCCCCAGGTCCTTGTACAGTTTTCCATGCCTCTAAGGCAGCTGTGTTTATCTGAGTATATACATCTGGGTCATAATATGTTTGAGCCTGTAAATCTGTGAATTACCCTTCTCCTGTGAGCATGTCTATATTATAGTTTTCAAACCCCTGCAGCCGCGTTTCTTTTAGCCGTTTCCATACAAAGTTCTTGGAATTGCGATCGCCAAACCAAGAATTGCCCCCCGCTTAATGTTGCTTTACATAGACTTTTCTAGTCTGAGGGGGTTAAGCTAAAGGTGTTAAGGGACTCCAGCATACTCAACGTGAAAGGAGCTTGGGGCCCATAAGTCATTACTGCCTCTTTGAGATTTTTTTATTGTTTTGAAATCTACTGACTGATGGACACTCTGTCCATTTTTCTTTTCAAATGCTGGCGGTTCCCAATGCATCTGTGAGTTGTCCTCGAGAGCGCATAAGCGATCAGAAAGACTTTTTATTTCTGTTTCTAGGGTATGCAAATGCCTAGTAATACCCTTCATATTTTCTGTAATGGATTCCACCCATGGGGGAGTAGAGGACACAAGTGACTCCTCTACCTGACCGTCCTTTTTCTCGGTCTTTTTTAGTTTCTTTTTCCTCATTTTCTCAGGATCACTTTTACTAGATTCCTCACCACTGCTAATTTCACTGACAGCAATATCCTGAGGCCCAGGTTCCAGTGAGAGCAAGTATCCTTCAGCTTTCGCCAATAACTCCCGAATAGCTTTAATAGCTTGGATTTTTGTCATTTTTGGGTCTCTTCTAATACTCTCTTTACTGGTCTCAGTTGGCCCAGTGGAATCTACACTTTTTTGATCACTTTCACTTTTGTCTATATACTCCTCACTGAGAACAGAGTCAGGTATATCAAGGAGTCTTTGCATAGCCTCTATCACTTGGGATTCAGTTATATTCGAACCCATCTTTAGAGACCTTCAGTTCTTACCTGTCCGCTCCGAAGTTCCCCGTACGGGCCGCCACCTGTTGCCGCCTGAAGCGCTTGGAGCAACGGAGCCGCGGGAAGAACTTCAGAAGCAAACTGGAGACAAACAGCTTTTTATTCTGTTAACTTTTCTCTCTGGTTCTAACAACAACTAACACACGCCAAACACACCACTAAAATGGCGCTGACCCGATCAGCAATTTCGGCCAAGTCACTCAAGATCCCGCAACAAGTCCCGTGAGACTACGGGAGGCGACAATGGCCAAATCTCCACGGCTCTTAGTCAACTGCAATTCAAGTCAATCCCCAAACAGGGCTCCTGCAGGCGGTGACAGTTCCTTACCTAGTGTGGATGGTGACGGTTCCTTACCTAGTGTGGACGGTGACAGTTCCTTACCAAGTGTGGACACGGTGACGGTTCCTTACCTAGTGTGGACGGTGACAGTTCCTTACCAAGTGTGGACGGTGACAGTTCCTTACCTAGTGTGAGTGGTGACAGTTCCTTACCTAGTGTGGACGGTGACAGTTCCTTACCTAGTGTGAGTGGTGACAGTTCCTTACCTAGTGTGGACGGTGACAGTTCCTTACCTAGTGTGGACGGTGACAGTTCCTTACCTAGTGTGAGTGGTGATAGTTCCTTACCTAGTGTGGACGGTGACAGTTCCTTACCTAGTGTGGGCAGTGACAGTTCCTTACCTAGTGTGGACGGTGAGGGTTCCTTACCTAATGTGGGCGGTGACGGTTCCTTACCTAGTGTGAGCGGTGACAGTCACTTACCTAGTGTGGGCGGTGGCAGTCCCTTACCTAGTGTGGGCGGTGACGGTTCCTTACCTAGTGTGGGCGGTGACGGTTCCTTACCTAGTGTGGACGGTGGCGGTTCCTTACCTAGTGTGGGAGGTGACGGTTCCTTACCTAGTGTGGGAGGTGACAGTTCCTTACCTAGTGTGGACGGTGGCAGTTCCTTACCTAGTGTGGACGGTGGCAGTTCCTTACCTAGTGTGGGCGGTGACAGTTCCTTACCTAGTGTGAGTGGTGACGGTTCCTTACCTAGTGTGGACGGTGGCAGTTCCTTACCTAGTGTGGGAGGTGACAGTTCCTTACCTAGTGTGGACGGTGACAGTTCCTTACCTAGTGTGGATGGTGGCAGTTCCTTACCTAGTGTGGGAGGTGACGGTTCCTTACCTAGTGTGGACGGTGACAGTTCCTTACCTAGTGTGGGAGGTGACAGTTCCTTACCTAGTGTGGACGGTGGCAGTTCCTTACCTAGTGTGGGCGGTGACAGTTCCTTACCTAGTGTGAGTGGTGACGGTTCCTTACCTAGTGTGGGCGGTGACAGTTCCTTACCTAGTGTGAGTGGTGACGGTTCCTTACCTAGTGTGGGCAGTGACAGTTCCTTACCTAGTGTGGACGGTGACGGTTCCTTACCTAGTGTGGGCGGTGACGGTTCCTTACCTAGTGTGGACGGTGGCGGTTCCTTACCTAGTGTGGGAGGTGACGGTTCCTTACCTAGTGTGGACGGTGACAGTTCCTTACCTAGTGTGGGAGGTGACAGTTCCTTACCTAGTGTGGACGCTGGCAGTTCCTTACCTAGTGTGGGAGGTGACAGTTCCTTACCTAGTGTGGGAGGTGACAGTTCCTTACCTAGTGTGGGAGGTGACAGTTCCTTACCTAGTGTGGGAGGTGACAGTTCCTTACCTAGTGTGGACGGTGGCAGTTCCTTACCTAGTGTGGACGGTGGCAGTTCCTTACCTAGTGTGGGCGGTGACGGTTCCTTACCTAGTGTGGGCGGTGACAGTTCCTTACCTAGTGTGGACGGTGGCGGTTCCTTACCTAGTGTGGGCGGTGACAGTTACTTAGTGCACGAGAGCATGTGTGTCCAGCAGCGCGGTGGCCGGGGGCCTCCTCCAGCCGCCGGCTCCCAGCGCCGGCTCTGGCTTCACCTCCAGCTCCCGACAGCCCGCGCCCCCACGCCCTGCCCTGGCTAGTCCTTGCCCGTTGCTGGGACAGCGCTGCCAGCCCCTCCCCTCCTGTGGGGACGGCGGGGACGAGGCTCCCGCCCCTCCTGGGCTCCGCAGCGAGCAGGGCTCCCGCGGGCGCTGCTTCTCCTCCTGTCTTCACCTGCGGGCGGGCGGCTCGGAGCCGGCGAGAGGCAGGCGCTCGTCGGAGCTTGTTGGCTGGTGAGGGAACTGCAGGACATTCCCGAGGGACACAGTGAGCCCCGAGAAGACGAGCAAGGCGCGTCGGGACGGAGGCACGCAGGGGCTGGGCGAGCAGCGCGGAGCACCAGGGCAGCCGCGAGCCTGGGGAGCCCTGGGCGAGGGCGAGGCCAGACCAGCCTGCCCGTGCGGCCCCCGAGCAGCCTCAGCGATCCAGACCCAGCGGAAGACCCCAAGACCACGAGGGGCGGGAAGAGCCCCAGCCTCTGCCAGCGTGAGGCAGGACGGTCAGAGAAGGGCAGAGACCCCACGAGAACCTCTGAGGCCCAGGAGCGCGGGGCGCGGCTCGAGGAGGGCGTCTGCGGTTGTCAGGACGGTGGGAACGTGTGAAAGAGCGCCGGCCGCTGCCCACGGGCCTGGTGTGAGGACGCCCCGCCCGGGCACCACACCTGCGGAGGCTGAGGCCACACCACGGGGTGGCGTCTGCCGTAGCCTGTGCAGGTCCTGCGTGCGCTCCGGGTGTCTCCAGATCGCTCACACCTGCTGCCGGCCAGTGCTCGTGACAGGACAGATGTGACACCCCTGAACACCGTGGGCCGCAGTCGGTGGAATCCACAGACGCAGACCCCAGGGGTATGGAAGGCTGATCTTACTTCTTTCTTAAAAAAATTAAAAGTGCTTCTTATTTTTAAGGCCAGGAGAGAAGTACATTGAACTATCAGCGGGAATTTGGGGATGTCGGAGATGCAGGTGAGTTTGGCCTCCTCTCTGGATCTTGATCTCTAGTCTTCTTCGTGTTTCCTGAACTGTGAGAATGGACAGTTTCCTGACAGCAGAATCTCTCAGAGACAGAGACGTGGGTGAAATGCCGGCTGGGGTGTGGCTGACTGTCCCCCTGAAGACACACAGCTTGTCACCACTTATGCAACCTCAGCCCACGTGGAAGCCTGGCCACGTGGCCTGCAGCGTGCGGGTTAAGGCCACAGGCGTGGGACTCAGAAGGCCGAAGCCCCGCTGGGCCCGGACTGTGCTGCCTCCTCATTCCCT
This sequence comes from Tamias sibiricus, assembly GCA_025594165.1. Taxonomy (NCBI): domain Eukaryota; kingdom Metazoa; phylum Chordata; class Mammalia; order Rodentia; family Sciuridae; genus Tamias; species Tamias sibiricus. Next base: position 141,200,006 of record CM046668.1, read on the forward strand.
GACCCGTGCCCGGCGCGGGGAAGAAGCTCAGGTGCGTCTGTGTCACGAGCCGACCCGGTCCCACACTGTGAACTGTGAGCTCGAGCACGCGGGCTCGCTCTCCGTGCCTTGGCAACCCTCTCTCTAGAATGGGGACTCGTGGTGATGATGGGCACAGAGATCGGGGTGAGCACTGAGCGCGCTGGATGTGCTCCACGCCAGTGCAGGAGGAAACTCGGGCGATCGTGGTGAAGGGTCTCCCTTGAGAACCGCGTTTCTTCTCCCCTAGCTTTCAAAATGTCGATGGCACCTGCTCACCAGCGGAGTGCCAAAGACCCACCACTGTGCTCTCTTAGATCAGAAGACAGTGACAACAACGATGACGTGTAGACAGACCCAGACTGGATCGTGATCCTCCTCACAACAGTGCTGTTGCAAGATGCAACTTACAACTGTTTTAATGAAGGAAAGACCCCTGTGAAGGCAGAGTCACCAACAGCCCACGAGGGTCACAGTGTGGTCACATTTCTCTCATCATTGTGTCACTATTCCATCAGGCCATCCGATTCAGGACTTTATGCATGAAGCTGCCACCGCAAGTCAGAGGCTGGGTGGGCTCAGAAGGGGCTCCCCAGGAGAGCCAGAGGGGGGCCGTCAGACCCGGCGAGGCGGTGGGGAGCCAGGAGGAGGGCGGTGGAGGGCCAGAGGGACCCGAGAGCCACGCCCTGCCCCAGCCAGCGGGCCAAGCGGAGCTGAGGAAGCGGCGGATGTGTGACCTGGCGGGATGAGCCCCAGGCACCAGGAGAAGGTGGCGAGACTCACAGCATCAGGCCATTTTCCAAGTCAGAAGCCTGAGGATAAAGAAGCGTTTCTAGAAGCACGCGCTGACAGCATGCAGCCGGGAGGCTGGCGCGTCCTCCCGACCTCGGCTTTGCTGAAACACCGAGTGCACAAGCTCCCAGAGAAAAAGAGTGACGATGTGTGCGTGTGACGACGGCAGGAAAAGAGGCCGACCACTTGGGCAAACAGGAAGGCAGAGGCCACACCAGAGCGGCACGCTGGCGTCCTGTCTGCCCAGGGCGGGGGCCGGCAGAGCCAGCATGGTGTCTCTGAGCACGAGAGCGGGCTTAGTGTGTCCTTCTTATATTTTTTTAGCATATTTTCTTTTGTTTTCACAATGGACATCTACAAATTATCTCTCTAAGAGTCAACACAGTTTTCCAAGTCCAGCTATAAAAATTATAATGTCACAAGTTGAGGAATCCCAAGAAAATAATTATAGGTTCATGATGAAGTTGTTTATAAAAATGAAAAACTGGAAGTACACTGAATGTTCAATACAAGATTAACTGAACACATTTTACTCTATCCTCAAATGGTCATTAAAATCATTTAGATTGGTACTTACTGATATGAAAGACATTCTCAAATGTATTTTAGTATAACATATAGAATCTATAAGAGTATATATGACATAATTTCCTATTTTACAAGATTAAAAATAGTTCTTTTTAAGGCCAGGAGGAATACACGTTAAGATGGCAGTGATTTGGGGGGTGTTGGAAATACAGGACATTTTTTTTTTTGGTACTGGGGATTGAACTCAGAGGCACTCAACCACTGGGCCACATCCCCAGCCCTTTTTTTTTTTTTTTTTTTTTTTTTTGCATTTTATTAGAGACGGGGTCTCACTGAATTGCTAAGTGCCTCGCCATTGCTGAGGCTGGCTTTGAACTCGCGATCCTCCTGCCTCAGCCTCCCACGTGCTGGGATGACAGGCGTGCATACAGGACATTTTTAATTGTTCTCTGAATTCTCTTCCTAGTCTTCTCTTTCTTCTATAAACATCCGTTCTCCTTTAAGCAGGAAACATTTCTCCTGGACAACAGTTCTCTGAAATCCTTGTGATTTGGACTGGAAAGAACATGGCCACCCCAAGATCCCCACCTGCAGGCTTGCCTTCAGGTGCCCAGTGCCGCCTGGAGCCGCAGAGAGCTCAGTCCTTTGATCATGACTGAGAGGAACTAAAAGCAGAGATCCCACCCAGCTGGCAGAGTGAGACCCTTAACACCTTAACATCACCTGCTCCCTTAAACCAAGCATCCTAAAGGACCATGTGGACAGGTGTGGTGGTACACACCTGTAATCCCAGCAACTCAGGAGGCTGAGGCAGGAGGATCACAAGTTTGAGGCCAGCCCGGGCAACTGAGTGAGGCTTTAAGCAACTTTTAGAGACCCTGTCTCAAAATAAAATATAAAAAGTGCTGTGGATGTGGCTCAGTGGTTAAATATCTCTGGGTTCAATCGCAAAAAAAAAAAAAAAAAAAAAAAAAAAATCCTGTCTAATTAGCAGAATGTTCTTCGGATAGACAGAATGAAGAAGCTTTGACAAAAAAGTAAGATGGGCCCATGGAAGGGCCTCTCTGTCCCTGACAGACCAAGAGGTCTGAAGTCTCCCCAGCACTCGCTTCTTCAATGATTTTCTGAATGCAGGGGTAAGAAACACACACCAGACCTCAGGGAATTTCAGCTGAGATCCCTTACCTTTCAGGAGCAGAAGCAAGAAACTAAAAAGGAATAGGGTCTGTTGGGACCGGATGGCGGTTGAAATAGTACATTTGTTCCATCTCTCGCCTACAATGTATCTGGTTTCTTGTCTAGCTACCCCAAAAAGGAAAAAGAAAAAAATAACTTCAGCTAATATTTACAGGACATGAGACAACTCCCCCAGGCCGGGTGGAGGGCAGCTGGTCCCACCTGGTGGGGTTCCTCTGCCCCCAAGCTCACATTCTCAGCACTGGTCTGGACCTCCTCCTGAGCCCAGCATAGCCCCTCCGTGACCTCCAAGAACCCACCTCTGACCTGGGTCATCTCCCCGAGGTCGTGCGGAGAGGTGAGAGGACGGACGGACGGAGAGGTGAGAGGAGGACAGACGGACGGAGAGGTGCGAGGACGGACGGACGGAGAGGTGAGAGGACGGACAGACGGAGAGGTGAGAGGAGGAGACGGATGGAGAGGTGCGAGGACGGACGGACGGAGAGGTGAGAGGACGGACAGACGGAGAGGTGAGAGGAGGACAGATGGACGGAGAGGTGAGAGGACAGACGGAGAGGTGAGAGGACAGACGGACGGAGAGGTGCGAGGATGGACGGACAGAGGGGTGCGAGGATGGACGGACGGAGAGGTGCGAGGACAGACGGACGGAGAGGTGCGAGGACGGACCTGAGACAGAGAGGGCAGGACAGTGGGCGCTGGCCGGCAGGTGGTCGGCGCTCCCTGCTCGTGCACCGTTCTCCCCGGACGGCCGGTCCATCCCTGAGGAGGGTCCACGCCCTGGGCATCTTGGAGCCCCCACACGGAGTCTGGTTCCTGGGGGGACTCAGCGTCAAGGTCACAAGCTGCAGGCCCAGGGCCGCTCGGGATGAGAGCTGAGAGCAAGAAATGGCCAACCCCGGGACAGCTCCCACCTGAGGGGCTGCTCTGCAGTGCCCCGAGATGTGACTCGGACCTGAGTTGGCCACCAAGGTCCAGCAGCACAGGAACGAAGCCCTAAGCGGTGTCAGGTGGCCGCAGCACCCTGCCAGCTTCAGAGCTGTGCAGAGGGACAGGAGGGAGCACTCCACAGCGTCCCACCGCTCCCTGCCAAGACCAGGCTGCTCTGGAAACAATCAGGGAAGTCGTGACATTACCAGAGTCCTTGTCCCCTGCTTGCGGGTGGCACTGATCTCTGCCACAGCTGCTGAGTCCCGGCAGACAGGACGCTGGCCCGGGCGGAGGCTCCTAAGACAGGTGTCCCAGTGTCCCAACAGCCCTTTCTGTTCTTGCCAGGTTGACGGCGTGACGAAGGCCTCCGAGAGGGACTCGATGACGGGGGCTCCCTGAGCACTGCAGCACTGGCAGCGGCCCAGACGCCGGCCCTCTGCTCCCACGGGGGCAAACGCCCTGAGTCTGGCCACAGCAACTCCCTTAGGCTCTCCCCCAGGACAGCCCTGCAGGGGCGTGGGTTCCAATCAGGGTGCGTGCACTTGACGTTCCCAGGTAAAGGTCTTCCTCTTGGAAGCCAAGGGACAGGAACATGGCTCAGCATTCTGAAAGCTCCGCTCACTACAATAGAAATAGCCCGTCTGACAGCCAGTGCCGCTGGGAACGGACGCCTGGCGGCAGGGCTGGTCCTCGGCAGGAGAGACTCCACACACACACTGAGCACTGTGCAGTCGGCCTCTGCGGGACGTGGCTGTCCCCTGGCTTGGCACCTTCAACTGAGGCCTGAGGGGGTGTTTTCTCGGGGGGCCTCAGGTCCATAGCGATTGCCTGTCACAGATGGGTGGGGCTGGTGGCCGACTCGGACACAGGGAGACGCTCACTGCTCCAGAAGGCGGTGCTGGAAGGCCAGCCGCGCAAAGCTTTGCCTCCAGGGCCTAGCCTCTACTCTTGAGGCCTCTCCGACACCTCGCCAGAGAGATGTGTGGACAGAGGTGACATTGTGAAGCCACCACGCCTGGGTTCAAATCCTTTGAGACGTATGGCCTAGAACAGATGTTGTCAAACTGGGCCTGTCGTCCGAATGCAGCCATTTCCTGACGCTGTCGGTGGTTCCTTGGGTCCCAGCATGCTCCTTCACTGACTGTTGTCTTTGGTGGCCTGAACACTCACAGGGGAACGCTCTGGACCTGACCTTGTGCAGGGAGAATCCTAGAGCCCTGGCCTAGAGCGAGTGACGTGACCTCAAGTCATCAGGCCCAGAATGGGGCTGGTAGCACTCTCCCAAGAGGCTTTGCGGAGAGCTACCAGTGTCAGACAAAGCAAGTGAGCACGTTGGGAAAACTCTAGGTTACTAAGGAGATGTTCCTTTACTGCAGCCCCTCAGAGCCCCCAGGAAGCCAGTCAGGGAATCGGCATGCTTCCCTCTAATCCATCTGGCCTGGGAACCCGCTGTCGTGGAGTCCTGCTCAGTCATCTTCACACAGACACGCCCGGACCCAGGGGTACAGAGACACTTCCCAGGGATAAGGATGGTTTCAAAGGAACCACTTCCCACATCTGAATTTTGTGCATTTTTGCATGAAACAGATTCACCTGAGATGAGTCTCCCCGACCCTCTGTCCCCACTGCAGTTTCCTGCCTGTGGTGGAGAGAGGCTGGCCTCGCTGCCCGAGCCCGGGCCTGAGTGGAGTCCAGTGCTGGGGACGGCCTGCTCCTCGGCGGTGAGCCGCGAGCAGGGCTCCCGTCCTAGAGCTGGGGACGGCCTGCTCCTCGGCGGTGAGCCGCGAGCAGGGCTCCCGTCCTAGAGCTTGGCAAGCCTGGAGCTTTGCACTGTGAGGTGCTGGGGCCACGCTCTGACCCCCCTGAACCCGGAGGAGCTGGAGTGACCGAGTCTGGGAAGTGACCTCCCAAGCCCGTCACAGCAGTTTCCTGAGGCTACCCAATTTTTCAAGGTACGCAGAAGAGAACTTGGTTCCACATGACTCCTTTCAGATTTGGTGCTCTATTCAATAAGCTAGTTAAAAAGCGTTGCTATCCGGTCCCATCAGGAACCTTTGTGCCAGTTGCGGTCGGCCGCCACCTGATTCCACGCTGTCAGACGTGCAGTACGCTCTACTCCTACTAATCGAAAAGCGGAACCTTTAAATCTTTGATGAAAAAGTTTAGATGTCCACTTAGACTGTGTCCGAGGACACGCGACTTCTCGGAACCTCTCGGGAGGTCGGTGAGCACACTGTGTGACGCTGCAGCCTCTGCGGGACCAGCGTCCTCAGCACTGTCCTGGGCAGGCACCAAGCTAGGCAGGGGGACGACGCGTCCCAGTGTCCCTCTGGCCCCCTGCCAGGCTGATCAAGGCGCTGTGACCTCCACTCCAAAACCCCCAGCTCTCGGGAGAGGGTCTGACAGTCACTTCACACCAAGCGATGCCTGAACCTCTGGGGCGCTCACGTCACCAGCACTGGCACTTTAACACTGGGGAGTCTGGGCCGACGGCCGTGCTGGGGCAGCGCAGGGCACGTCCTGCTTCCCGACACCGGGCGGCCATGGGGATGGCGACGTGCCCAGCTTTGCTTTGTGGGTGCTGTTTCCCTGGGGGGGGTGCCCCTCAAGCTCAGCGCCCAGCAGGGTGGCCGAGGCTGCACCGCCCCAGGGGTGCGCTCCCTCTGGGGAGCACGGGGCCGGCGCTCCACCAGGAACACTGCCTCCTCCTGGCACCTCCCCGCCCGGTGGCTCGTGGCATCTGGGGCCGGCTCACTTCTCGAGTCAGGAGAGATCTGCAGGGCCAGCTCTGTGAGTGGGGACCATCTGCAGGGCCAGCTCTGTGAGTGGGGACCATCTGCAGGGCCAGCTCTGTGAGTGGGGGCCATCTGCAGGGCCAGCTCTGTGAGTGGGGGCCATCTGCAGGGCCAGCTCTGTGAGTGGGGACAGGCTGGCCCTGCTCTCCGCTCCCCGCCGGTGGAGCACAGTTTCCAGGCTGTGCCTGGCCGGGCCGCCCGCCCCGTGAGCAGCAGTGTGCCACAGTCGCTCTGTTTGGAGGGCGGGTGCCAGGCACCATGGCTCTGTGCCTTTCTGTGCAAGTAAACAACCACCGTCTGCCAAAGGCACAAGGTGACAAACAGCTCATGCATGCGGACTTGGCCAGGAGTCAGGAGCCTCTGGACACGTGGCCACGCCAGGTCACGCCAGCAACACCAGGCGCGGGAGCCTGCCTACCTCTCCTGCGGCCTGTAGAAGGAGTGGACACAGCGGCGCCCGGCCCGGCACCCGGCCACAAGCTCGCCCAGGAAGATCACCATGGTGACGGACCCCTGGTCTGTTCCCAGCTCAGCACCTCTCCTGCCCGTGCCCGTGGCACACGGCCCGCTAGGTGACCCTCGGAAAAGGCCAGGTCGGGACCGTCCACCTGACAACTCTGTGGATTGGCTGGGTCGACCCTTCTCTGGCCAGCCTTTAGCTCTGCATTCACACCTCTCTCTGCCTGTGCCCTTGGCACAGTGTCCTGTGACCCTCCAGCCACCTGACCCTGAGCCTTTCTGTGCCACGTAGACGTCACTGTGTGACCATGACCTATAACTCCCTTGTTACAGACTTTAGAAATCAAGATCAGGATGGAACAAAAGGACTAGGATGGCCGGCTCCCGACTGCCAGGCGCCCCCTGGGCAGTCCGGGAATCACCACTGCTGCGGTTGCGTGATCCACTGCTATTCCATGACCTGGCACCGTCGGGGACACTGCACGCTGGCTCCCAACAGTGTCCTCCAGCCTCACGGGTGAGTCCAGCAGCACGTCTGATAGGGCACGCGCATGCTGACCCACTTCCCCACTCCCTGAGGAGACCCGGGGACAAACCAGACACCGAGGCAAGGTCTTCCTTTGCCTTCCGAGCGTGCTCACGGGCCTGGCGCAGCCTGGGGTTCGCATGGGTAGGGGACGCTGTTTCCACGCAGAAGCCCCCACCGGGGGACTGCACGTTGGAAATCAAAGAAGAAAAATCCCATTCAGACTGAATCAAGTAATGATGCAGATGACAACGGAAGAGGACAAGCCTGTCACTCCATGAGCTGAAGTCCCGTGGCGTCTGCTGTTTCTCTCAGGTCAGGTCCTTCCAGCGGCTCACGTAGCGCCACTAAAGTGCCCCTCCTGCCTTGCTGGCAGAAGCTCTGCCCACTGGAGCCTCCTGCTCCGCCTCCCTGTCCCGTGGCCCCGAACCTGCGGGCGGCTGGCTGCAGAGCACGTCGCCGCTCCGGCTTCACGCTCCGGGCCAGCGGAGTCCTCTCCTCCCGTCAGCAGCGTGGCTGAGCCCGAGCTCTGCCTCTGCTCTCGGCCACTGCCCCGGGAGCCCAGCCGCCTGGGGGGTGAGGCCAGCCTCCCAGCCACTCCCGCAGGCCTTCGGCTTGCCCCAAGAGAGGCTCCGGGGTGCAGAGGCCGGGCACTCGAAGCTTCCTCCCCGCCGCCGAGTCTGTGGGTGTTCTTCACACACCCGCAGTGCTACGGGCGGGCACTGGTGCAGGACTTTGCGAAAGGCACAGGGTGCCGACATAGCTGACGTGGCTCTCGGAGCTCCGGCCATGGCGCAGGCTCTGTGAGAGAGCTTCAGGCCAGGGAAGAGACTCGGCACAGCGCCTCAAGGACAGCCCAGCAGGTGCCCGAGGGAGAGAGCACCCACGCGCTCACAGGGTGGTCCTACATTGTCCCCGGCGGTCTGCTGTGACGGCCTGATGTCCACGACCAGGGCCAGATCAGCAGCGGCTGCACAGGCCGGCAGTCCTCCTGGCCTCTCCGGGCTTCTCTGGGTGCGCTGGAAACAGCAGGAGCCTAAAGTGAGCGCGGTGTGCACACCTCGGCATCCGCGTCCCCCCCGCTAAGGCCCAGCCCCTCAGGATGAAGGCAGAGTGGGCCTGCTGTGGCAGTCCTTGGGGGAGCCTGTGCACCCCAAGCCTGTCCACCATCCCCAACACGATCGTCAGGCAGCGTTTGGGGCCCACAGCCTGGGAGGTGGGCCCGGCAGTCCTCGGCACAGCGCAGAACACAGAGCCGCGCTGTCCTCGGTCCTTCTGAAGACCCTGATCCGGGTTCCGGAGGAGGAACCCCCAGCCCACCTGGGCCAGAGCCTCATGCAAAGCTGCAGTTTTGCCCCACACTTTCTACCAGCCCTCCTGGGCGCGGGGCTGCAGCCAGCAGCTCTTTCCTCAAGGACCACGCTGATCCTCTTTCCCCTTGAGCCTGGCAGACAGAATAAGCAAATCCGAACCTAAACAGCGAGGGTGCCAAGGTCGCTTGAACACTTAGAGGTCAGCGCGATCATGAGCATCTCTCTGCTTGCAACAGACTGCTTCACTATTAATGTGAACTCAAACCCGTTCTGAGCTCTTGCGACCTGGTAAGTGTTCCACAGTTGTGTTTACTAACACTGCCCTGATATTGAGCACTTGGGGCAGATAAAATAAATAAAAGATGCTGCAACCTCAGGCATGACTGCTGTCGAGTCAGATGGGCAGGTCTGAATGTGGCTTTGCCACTTGCCGAAGCCACGTCATTCTCTGAGCTCAACTTCTGCCTCAGTAAGACAGGGAGAACAGAGCCAGGCCCTGGTCTGTTGAGAAGAGTGAATTCATGAGATTCGTGAAAGGCCTAACGTAATGCTTGAAAATGAGCACACCCTGACAAATAGTAACTGTCATTAATGTGCGAAATGTACCTATTAAAGTTATGGTACAGGGTAATCAGAATTTCAGATAAATCAGAATTTTAGAATCTTGAAAAGCTCCGTTATGGGTTAGAGATGAGGTGACCCCCAAAACTTATGTGTGAGACAATGCAAGAAAGGTCAGAGGTGAAACGGCTGGGCATGACCTAATCAGTGGAGCAGTCGCTGCCGCAGGAAAGGGGTGGTACCCGTGGGCAGGCAGGGTGTGACGGAGAACACTGTCACTGGGCGTGCCTTGGGGGTGATATTCTGCCCCTGGAGAGCAGAGCTCTCTCTGCCTCCTCCTCCACGCCCTTCCCAGGATGCTCTGCCTCTCCTCAGGCCCAGAGCCGTGAGCCGGCCTTCTGCGGCCTGAGCCCCCTGCGGCCGTGGCCAGCACAGCTTCTCCTCCTCTGTGCTGTTCCTGTCTGGTCTCTGGTCACAGCGACGAAGAGCTGAGGGGCTCTTTGGTTCCTTCATGCCTTCGACAGTGCTTTGAGCACAGCTCTGTACCGGACACCCCCTGGAGGCAGGGCACACGGGGGTGGGCAGGTGACGCGAGCTCTCCGGAGGTCAGGAGGCTCGCTGTGATGGCAGGAGATGACGCGAGAGAAACAATGAACAGAGAGAATGACCAGGCGTTCCTGAGCGTGGGGGGGAGTCAGACAGGCCCCTGCGAGATGACCCCGGTGACACCTGACCCCCGGGGCCCGGGGATGCAGAGCTGGGGCGACCCTGTGAGACTGCAGGCCTGGGGGAGCAGAGCGCAGGCCAGGCAGGGTAGTGAGGGGGCTGCGCGTCCTGGTCCTCGCCCGGTCCTCGCCCCCCCAGGCACTCGCCTCTCAGGACCTCAACTGCACTCTCTGAAACACGGTGGGCGGGCGGGGGACTGAGATCACTGAGGGCCCGGCCTCGCTGACTGGCACTGGTGGCTGAGCGCGTCATCACGTTCTCCACGGTGACAATACAGAGTTGAGCGTGACTTTGCTCGTACCTGAGTTGATCCCCAGGAAGTGTTGCTGACAAGATCAGCTGGGCCCAGGATGGGGAGACCTTAACTCTTCTTATCTCGTATCTCTTGACTCAGCCGTGAGCAGAACACCAGCCAGCGGCAGACTGCTTTGGGGTCTGGTGGTGAGACAGCTCCTGGAAGCCGTCCCAGGCATCCCGGTCTCCCTGTCCACCGGAGAGCACCAGAGGCCGCGAGACCCACTGCGCGCTGCGTGGGGAAGTGGGTGCATGGAGGCCTGGGGGTGGGGCTGCAGCTCTCCAGGAGCCTCTCCCGGCGGGGCGTGGCAGCTCTGTGCCTGCCCCCACCTCCCTGTGCACAATCTGCACACACCAGTGTGTAGCAACCACACACACACACACACACACACACACACACACGGTTCCTTTTTATCTTAGTATTGATTCTCTGCTTACTCTCTGAGTGCCCCTCACGGGGAGGCAGGAAGAGCCCACCCTCCTCATCGTCCACATCCCCAGCAAGACTCACTGCATGAACCGAAACGCAGAGAAGGCACACGATCTAAGCCATCAGCCAACACCAGGCTGGTGTGAGTCAGAGTCATGTGTACACAGGAACCGCCGCCACGGACGTGGGGCGCAGGGCGACCATCCTGCTCCTACAGACGGTTGGACGGCAGCTGTTTCGGCTCTTGGATGTGTGAACTTACTTTTACAAGAAACCCTAAGTGGTAAGACCCAGGGAAAAGGGCTTTGCAGGGATGACCTGGGAGCGACAGCAGCAGAACCCTGGGGAAGTGACTGGCGTGCGGGGCCGTCCACTTAGTGAGCAGAGACACGGGATAGCCGGCTAGAGTCACACCTCACTGAGCGACGGAACTTCCAACCTCGGGGGGACAACCCTGCCGAGGCAGAATCCCGAGACGAGAGGGAAGAGTCACCAGGTGAGTGCCCCAGGGGAATGTGGGCTCGCCAACCCAGGAGCCACTTGGCCACCGCGCAGTCCAGCTCCAGAAGGTGGCTTGGGGCAGTTCTACCGCAGCAAGGGCTCTCGGGACCTTGGGCGGCTCTGGAAACTGAAGGGCCCTGGCGCAGCGGCCTCGGAGTCGGCCTGAGCAGTTGGCGCTGCACCCAGGCAACGCCAAGGCGGGCACGGAGGGAACAGGAGCCGTGTACCCAGGGAGTGTCTGTCGTGCCAGCTGGTGACTTGTCATCTTGGGACACGCGGATCTGTGCCCGGAGGCTCATCTGTCTCCAGCTCCCCTGCTCCCCCGCTCCTCAGTCAAGCCCCTTCCCGACTCGCCCAGCTCTCGCCTCTGCATGACCAGTGCCCAGGCTCCTCCCTGAGCGCTCCGGGCCATTCTCTTCGCGGGAATCCGAGGGCTCTCTCAGAACTGCTTCACTGGGGTGCGGTCTACCTACAATACAACGCACCACTTTGGTTTTGATTTTTAGATTGTTGGCCACTTTGCACATCATGTAAACTTTGAAATCAACTTGTCAATTTAAAAAAGATCTTGCTAGATTTTCATTTGGATTGAATCGAACCTATAGATCAATTTGGAGAGAACTGACACCCTAACACTCAGGATTTCCTCAAACTACTATCACAGCGTACCTCCTTTTTTATTAAATCTTTGATTTTTCTCATCAGTGTTTTTGAGTTTTCAGCATACAGATCTTGCACCTATTTTGTTAGATTTATACCTGTTTCATGATTTTTGATGCTATTTTAATTTCTAATTATTTATAGCATATAGAGGTAAAGTTGACTTGATAATATTGGCATTGTATCTTGCAAAATTGCTATTTCCCTTTTTAACTTGAGCACATGATTAGATTCTGGGGTCTTATTTTATTTAGACAATTGTGACATCTCTGAAGAGAGGTAGTTTTTTTCTTTCCAGTCATTTGCACGCTGTCCCTTTCCTTGCCTTATTGTACTTGCTAGGAGGACCCCGCGCAGTGCTGACCGGAGGTGTTCAGAGGGGGACGTGCTCGCCTTATTTTTCATCTTAGGGGGACATTAGTCTTTCACCATTAGGAACGATGGTAGCTGTGTGGGGGTGGTTGTGGTGAACACTTCATGCGCACTTGGCCAAAATGTGTCCTTCGCTGCGGGGTGGAACAGTCCCTAAATGCCAACTGGGTCACACAGGCGAAGATGCCCTGCTATCTGCAGTCCTCTGAGAACTGTGTTGGTTTTCGTCAAACGCTTTCACTGCATCAGTTGAAAGGAACTCGGGGTCTTCTTTTGTAATCTGTTGCTGTGGTGAATGACGATTGACCCCCTTGCATTTCTATAGGACACCCACTTGGTCACTAGGTGTCATCTTGATAGTCCTGGAGTCCATCTGCTGGTGTCTGTTGGAGAGGTGAATGCGCCCAGGCACACTGGGCTGCAGGAATATGGGTTTCTATTTTCCTTATGACACTGACTGGTTGTGTATCAAGATAATCCTGATGTTATAACATGAACAGGACGTGGGTCCTCCTCTTGTATTTTCTGGAACACATTGTGTAGAAGTAGTCTTATTTCTTATTTTACTATTTGGTAGAATTCGTCAGGGTAGCCAGCTACACTCAGAGTATGCTCTCTTGGAGGGTTTGTGACCATGAATTCAATTTCTTTAACAGTTACCAGGCTATTCAAATCAACAGTTGCTTTTGGGTTGAGTCATGGTGTTCCTGATCTTTTCTTTGTTTGTCTGTTTTTGCTTTTCAAGGAACCGGTCCATTTAAGTGGCCTGACTTCTGAGTGTGTAGTGTCTATGGTGTTCCTTGGCTGTGATTTTTTAAAAAATATTTTTATTAGTTGTCAATGACCTTTATTTTATTTATTTATTTACATGTGGTGCTGAGAACGGAACCCAGTGCCTCACACGTGCTAGGGAAGTGCTGAACCACTGATCTCCAGCCCCAGGCCTGGCTGTTCTTTTGTTGCCTGAAGGATCTGTACCTAGGGCCCTGATTTTGGCAATTTGCCTCTTCTCTTTTTTCTTAGTCTTTCTGGAGACTTGTCCATTATATTGGACTTTTTTTGAAGAATTAGTTTTTTGCTTCATTGATTTTCCCTATTGCTCTACCATTTTAAATTTTATCAATTTCTGCTCTTTTCATTTTCTTTTTTCTACTTGCTTTGGATTTAATTTGTTCTTATTTTTCTCTAATTGAAAGCTGATATTTCTTCTTTCCTAATATTGGTCTTTAATGCTATGAATTTCTCTCTATGCACTATTTTAGCTGATGTGCGTGTTTTCATTTTTATTCAACTGAAACTATGTTCTAATTTGCCTCCTATGATTTCCTCTTTGGCCCATAGTTATTTATTATTGTGTAATTTGATTTTAAGTATTTGGAGATTTCCAGATATCTTTTTACTATTAAATTCTGGTTTAATCAATCTACAGAAAAAGAACAGCCCTGGCATAATTTCAATACTTTCACATTTATTTTTAAGCCTTGCTTTGTGGTCACAAACATCATCTACATAAGTGAGTGTGTCATGTATACCTGAAAAGAATGTGTATTCTGTTGAGTGGAAAGTTCTAGAAATACCAATTAGGTCAAGTTTGTTGATAATATCATTCAGACCTTCTATATCCTTTCCTTAAAAAAAAAAAAAAAATTTAAATTGAAATCCAAATACCGTCAGATGCTCCTCTCAACGCGCACAATCGCGTCCATCTTCCACGGCCAGGCTGTGCGTGGTGACCTCCTGTAACACCCTGCTGCCTCAGCATGAACTTAGTTACCCTAGACTCAGTCCTCTGCCTCTTCCCAGTTCTGCAGGAGGATGCAGATCCTCCTCCCGCGAGTCTCCCTCTGTCTTCCTGCTTGATCCCACAGTCCGGGGAGCTCCACCTTCCTGCTGGCCCTGCTGGGGAGTAGGACCTCCTCGCTCCGAGATGTGAGCAATGAACTGCTTCTTTATTCCCCCTAGTTCAAATTCTTAATCCATTTTCTTTTCTTTCTTTCTTTTTCTTTTTCTTATTTTTCTTTTTACTAATTCAGTCATTATAACTACATAAAATACATACAATGTTAGGCTACAAAAACACTTTTCCAATCTTTCACTTTATTGTTTTTTTTTTTTTTTTTCATTTTCCACATTTTTGTGGGTGCAACATAGCTGTGCATATGGTGGGGCTTGTCACATACTGGCACATGCACACACACGAGAATGTGACTTGGCCAACATCGTTTCCCAGGATTTCCCCTTTCCCTCCCTCCCTTCCCCTCCCGGTCTGTGAGACACCCACCCCACCCGCCCTTTCCTTTTCCCTCTCTAGCTTGTACACGTGAGAGAAAACATGTGGCCCTTGACCTTCGAGTTTGGTCTATTCCGCTTAACATAATGTTCTGAAGTTTCATCCCTTTTCCTGTGAATCACACGATTTCGTTCTTCACAACTCCTTTGTGCACACACCCACACTCTCCCCATCCATTCATCCACTGAGGGGCACCCTGGCTGCTCCAGAGTTGCTACTGTGGGCTGTGCTTGATAGGTGGGCTTCCGCAGATGGCCGCCCCCCCACCCCCCCAAGCAACCTTGTTTCATTGTCCCCCGGCAGGCGCCAATAGGTTCAAAGGTGCTCTGGTGCTTAGCCCACAGGTTCAAAGGTGCTCTGCTGTTTAACCCACAGGTTCAAAGGTGCTCTGGTGCTTAGCCCATAGGTTCAAAGGTCGTTCTGGTGTTACCCATAGGTTCAAAGGTGCTCTGGTGCTTAGCCCATAGGTTCAAAGGTCGCTCTGGTGTTGGCCCATAGGTTCAAAGGTCGCTCTAGTACACCCCCACCAGAAACCCCTACTCAAGCTCCCGCTGGTCTGGAGCTCACACACCAACTCTTCCCTGCTGAGGAGGCAGCCACTGCACCAACCTCAGAGGACCGGGGCCTCCAGCCCCAGGGCGGCCGCCTGGCGACAACTCCAGAAGCTCACGCCCCTCCGGCCCACCGCGCCCCTCTTCATCGCTGCGCACTGCGCCCCGCTGCCTGCTCCGACCGCTGCCCCTGACCACGGCCCTGCGGTGGGACCCGTCCTCTTTGCCTTGATGCCCCTCCTCGCCCTGTGCAGACAGCTGACCACCAGCCAGAACTGTGGTGGGCAGTGCCAGTGCACCACAGTGCCGGCACCACGCTGCCCGGCCAGCAGGAGCCTTGTGCTGGACGGCTGCGGCCGCTGCCACGTGGGTGCCAAGCAGCCGGCGGACTGTGCACCAACCCCGACCCTCTCTCCCAGCACCTCTTCAACCTCCGACCGCCGTAAAGGCTGGTGAGTGACTCTCTTGGCGGCACAGTTGTCTCCGGTGGGATTTTTGCCCTTCAGTACGGCCATAAACATGACCATGAATGTGTCATGCAGCATGGATTTGAGTCTTCAGGACAGAGACCAAGGAATGGTACAGCTTGGTGAGAGGATGGCTCCATGTCTACTCTTTTGAGGAAGCTCCATGCTGATTTCCATAGTGGTTGTGCTAAGTTACAATCCTCCAACAATGTGAAGTGCAGCTTTTTCTCCATATCCTCTCCAACATGTGTTATTGTTTGTATTCTCAATGACTGTCCTTCTGGTGGTGTGAGATGAAATCTCAGTGTAGTTTTGATTTGCATTTCCAAAATTGCTAATGATATTGAATGTTTTTTTTAATATATTTGTTGGCTATTTGTATTTCTTCCTTTGAGAAATATTTATTTGATTCATTTGCCCATTCATTAATTGGGTTATTTGTTTTTTTGAGTAAAGTTTTTTGAGTTCTTTGTATATTATAGATATTAATCCTCTGCCAGAAAAGTAGCAAAGATTTCTCTCCCATTCTGTAGGATCTTCTTCACATTCTTAATTGTTGTCTTTGCTGTGCAGAAGCTTTTAAATTTGATATCATCCCATTTGTTAACTCTTGGCATTATTTCCTGAGCTTTAGGGGTCCCATTGAGAGAGTCATCACCTGTACCTACATGTTGGGGTGTTGATCCTCTTTTCCTCTAAGAGTTGCATTAGTATCTGGTCTAATTCTGAGGTCTTTGATCCATTTTCAGTTGATTTTTGTGCAGGGAAAGACATAAAGGTCTAGTCTCATTCTTCTACATATGGATAACCAGTTTTCCAACACCATTTGTTTAAAAGTCTATCCTCTTTCCAGTGTATGTTTTGGGCGCCTTTGTCAAGGGTCAGATGACTGTATCTGTGTGGGTTTGTCTCTGTCTTCAATTCTAAACCATTGGTCTGTGTGTCTGTTTTTATGCCACTACCATGCAGTTCTTGTCACTATAGCTCTGCAGTGTATGCGAAGTCAGGTATTGTGGTGCCTCCATCAGTACTTTCTTGGCTTATAGTTGCTTCCACTATTCTGCATGTTTCATTCTTCCAAATGAATTCCAGGACTGTTTTTTCTAGGTCTGTGAAGAACATCATTGGTATTTTGATGGGAATTTCACTGAATCTGTATACTGCTTTTTGTAGTATGGTCATTTTAATAATATTAATTCTACCTATCCATGAACATGGAGGTCTTTTCATCTTCTTGTATCTTCTTCAGTTTTTTCTTCAATGTTCTATAGTTTTCATTTTAGAGGTCTTTCACCTCCTTGGTTAGATTTATTCCTAGGTTTGTTTGTTGAGGCTATTGTGAATGGAGTAGTTTTCCTGATTTCTTTCTCGGCATATTCATTGTTGATATAGAGGAAAGCTTTTGATTTTTTTTCTGATTTTGTGACCTACTACTTTGCCAAATTTGTTTATTAGGCCTAGCAGTCTTATGGTGCTGCTTTTTGGATCTTCTAAGTACAGGATCAAATCATCTGCAAGTGATAATTTTACTTCTTCTTTTCCTATTTTTGTCCCTTTTGTTTCCTTCTCATGCCTAATTAGTCTGGCTAGAATTTATAGTACTATATTAAACAGGAGTGGTGAGAGTGGACCTTTAAAATCTCATTCCATATTTTAAAGGAAATGCTTTCTGTTTTTCCCCATTTACTATGGGTCTGGCTTTGGGTATTTCCATATGTAGCCTTTATGATGTTGAGGTAGGTTTCTTTTATCCCTAGTTTATTCAATGTTTTAATCAAGAATGGGACTGAATTTTGTCAAAGGCCTTCTCTTCATCTATTGAGATGACTAAGTGATTTTTGTCCTTAATTCTATTTATGTAATGAATTACATTTATTGATATATTTATTTGCATCCCTGGGATAAACCCATCTTGGTCATGATATACAATTTTTAATATGTTGTTGAATGTAGTTTGCTAACTTTTTTTAAGGATTCTTGCATCTAAGTTCATTGGGGATATTAGTCTGTGGTTTTATTTGCTTGATGAGTCCTTATCTGGTGTTGATATAAGTGTGATACTGATTCCACAGAATGAATTAGGAAGTGTTCCATCACTTTCTATTTCAGGAATGATCTGAGGAACATTTGCATCAGTTTTTCTTTAAAGTTCTGGTAGAATTCAGCTGAGAATCCATCTGGTCCCGGGCTTTTTCTCTGTTGGAAGAATTGTATTACTGCTTCTGTGTCCGTGTTAGTTATTGGCCTCTTTAGGTAGTCTCTGTACTCTTGACTTAGTTTGGTGGTCGTATGTATCTAGAAAGGTATCTATTCCTTCTAGATTTTCCAATTTATTGGAGTATAACTTCAAAATAATCCCTAACAATTCTCTGGATTTCTGTAACATCTGAAGTGATTTCTCCTTTTTTTTTTCTCCAATTTTATTAAGTTGGGTATTCTCTCTTTTGCTTTTGGTTTGTTTCACTAAATGCTTATCAATCATGTTTATCTTTCCAAAGAACCAAATCTTCATTGATTCTTTGTGGGTTTTTTTAATTCTCAATTGCATTGACTTTTGCTCTGATCTTAATTATTTCCTTTTTTTCTGCTGGTTTTGGAATTGCTTTTTTCTTCTTTTTTGAGGGACTTGAGATACATCATTAGGTTGTTTATTTGACATCTTTCTGATTTCCCTTTGTAGGCACTCATAATTGTGAATTTTCCTCTTAGAACTGCCTTCACAGAGTCCCAGAGGTTTTGGCATATTGTATCACTATTCTCATTTGATTCTAAGACTTTTAAAATTTATCTCCTGACTTCTTCTATCACCTGTTCATCATTCTAAAGTGTTAACATAGTTATTTATCCTTGACTTGTCTTATGAGGATTAGGGCTTGGGGTTTGTTTATTTTTTTCTCTGTTTCTTTCTCTCTTCTTCTCCCACTAACAACCAAATCTTCTTGCTCTTTCTCTCTCTTTTCACTTTGTTTTTCCTGTTTTCCTCTTCCTTTTATAAAGCCATCACTTGCTACATCTCTTCTGCTTTCTCTCTGTTCACATTTTGAACATTCTGAACTCACTTCTACATTCTTATCACATTATCCTTTCTCTTAATGAATTGTATTTTTACCATCTTCTAGAACTATTTGAACTACTGACCCCACCATTCATGTTGCTGCAGTCATTACTGCTGTGGATGACATCGTTGACACCTGCTGTTTATTTTAATACCAGATCCAGGTGATGACTACTGTCTTTTGCTGTTGGGACTGCTCACACCACCATTCCTGTTTTTGTGGTGGTTAGTGTTATGGATGTCGTAGTAGGCACTAGTCATTTGTTTTAATGCTGTGTGTTGTTTGCATCAGTTGTTGCTATTGTTTGTTCCCCCCTTTCCTGTGAGGTGCTGGGAATCTACAGGGACATTACAGGTTCACAAGGAGATCCTACTGCCAAACTAAAATTAACCAAAAGACATTGCACTTTGTCCCATGCACAAATTAATGTCACTCAAACTTCAGCTATACTTTAACACAAAGGATAGAAGAGACATAAACTAAAAACCAGGCCCCAAGTAGGAAGGACTGGGGTGGGCCCTCAGGTCCACTCACAGACATCCACCCCCTACAGCCCAGACAGAGAGAATTAACCAAAGACTGTGGATGCCATACCTATCGGGGGTCCCGATCTAGATCACTTTAGGATACCTTGACAAAAGAAGGTTGTACCTCAAAAAGGCCCACACATAACAGAGAAAGAGAAATCCATCCCAACAGATGCATAAAACAAAACATAGGAACACAAGAACTATGAAAAAACAGTCATGCAATGTCTCCTCAAGGTCATAATTCATCAGGAACTGACTCCAAAGATATTGAAGTGAATAAAATATCAGATAAAGGATTCACAAGAATAATTCTAAGTGATCAATGAATCCAAGAGAACACAGAGAAACTGAATGAATAAGGAAGCCAGTACAGGATATGAATGCGAAGTTCAATAAGGAGATAGAGATATTTAAAAAAGAACCAAACACATATCTTAGAAATGAAGGACAGAGTAAATCAAATAAAAGACAGAATTTCAGAGCTGGAGGACAAACTAGCCAACCTTGAGCATTCAGACAGCATTAAAGGAAAGAAAATAGGCAACATGATCAGAATATGTAAGAACTCTGGAGCAACATCAAGAGACCAAATTTAAGAACCATTGGAATGGAGGAGGAATGTGAGGTATAGGCTAATGGAATGGATAACCTCTCCCAGGAAGTGGTAACAGAAAATTTTCCAAATCTTGAGAATGAAATGCACATCCAGATATAAGGCAACACTCAGAACCCCAAACAGATAAGATTAAAAAAAAAACCTCTCAATGACACATTATAATTAAAATGCCTAACATACAGAACAAGGAAAAAATTTTAAAAGCCTCAATAAAAAAATTTCAGGTCACATTTAAAGACGACCCAATCAGGATTACTTCCAATTTCTTAGCACAAACTCTCAAAACCAGGAGAGACTGGAATGCTGCTTCCAAATCCTAAAAAAAAAAAAATACTCAGCAAAGTATGAAATGAAAAAAAAAAAAGTATGAAGATGAAATGAAAACCTTCCAAGATAAACAGAAACCAAAAGAATCCAGGATGACTAGACTGGCATTATAGAACTTATTTAAAGAAATACTCCACACAGAAGAAATAAAAAACAAATCCCAGAGCTCACAAATGAACAAATCTCATTTGAAGAGTAGCTAATCAAATGAGAAGGCTAAATTAAATATTATAAATAAATTAAAATGGCAGGAATTAGGGCTGGGGTTGTGGCTCAGCAGTACAGCACTCACCTAGAACATGCAAGGCCCTGGGTTCAATCCTCAGAACCACATAAAAAATAAATAAGTAAATAAAATAAAGGTATTGTGTCCAAATACAACTGAAAAATAAATATTTTTTAAATGGCAGGAATTAATAAACATCTCTCTAAAATAACATTAAATATAAATGAACTCAACTCTCCAATTAAAAGGCATAGACTGGCAGAAGGGGTTGAAAACAAGACTGAACTATATGTTGTTTGCAAGAGACTCACCTTATAGGCAAAGGCATCCACAGGCTAAAATTGAAAGGATGGAAATTGCTATACCATGTGAGTGGATCCTGAAAACAAGCAGGAGTAGCTACTCTCTTATCCCACAAAGAATACTTCAAGCCAAAATTAGCCAGAAGAGACAAAGAATGTCACTGCATACTGGAAAAGGAAACAATCCACAAGAAGACATAATAGTATACATTTATGCCCCAAACATTGGTGCATCTAATTATATAAAAGAGACACTATTCAAAGCCTCAAATGGACTCCAGTACAATACTACTGGGTGATATGAACACAACTATCTCTCACCAACAGATAGATCATGTGGACATGCACTCAGTAGAGACTCTTTGTACCTGAAAAATATTATAAATCAAATGGACTTAACAGATATCTACAGAATGTTTCATCTAACAGCCGAATACACGTTCTTCTCAGAGCTTTTGGGCGGCACCTCATATCCAAACCATAACACCACTAAATCTGAGAATATCTTTCATTTTATGGCCTGGTGGGTTGGCACAGAACCCACCTTGAACACATATGGGTAATATGTCTAAGTCTCAGTTTCTTCATCTGTAAAATGAACTTTGCTATTAAGATTACATGAAATGATGTCTTTAAATCCCAATGTCCTAGAGTTCCTCTGCCAGGATCCACAGATAAGTCTCCAACAATCTCTCACTCTGGCCATCCCAACTGCCCAGCTTCACGTCCTGCTTCCTGCACATCCTTCATCCCATGGAGTCTGCTCAAGTACACCAGCCATGGAAATCATTCTGACTATTGTGCTAGTTTCTTTGGGAGAGTTCTCTGAAAGAACTAGAAAACTAAACTGGAAGTAGATCTTTTGCCTCAAAGATTGAAAACAGAAGATGAAAAAATAGATGATACTTGATTAAAAAGAACTCAACTAATTGGTAAAAAGCATGACAGAAGGGCAAGTTCTCAGCCCATCTGAGCGCCAAGTTGGTTCTGGAAGGGACCCTTAGGAGATAAGCCATCTTCTGCTTCTAATGGTCCTGGGTCGGGTCTAGCTGGGTAAGCCTGATAAGAGGGGGGAGTCCCCTTTGGTGCCTTTTCCTACAACTGTCTGTTTCCATGAAAGCACGACAGCACATCTTGCCTTTCCAACTTCACCTTGAGGTCTGAGCTGCCTTGCATAACTGCAAGGAAACTGGCTAACGCAGGAAGGACACCAACTCTTCCCCAGAGCTACTCTCTGAGGTTCTTTGCCAGTGCCTTAAAGACCTCATTTCATGTAATCTTGACAGCAAATTTCATTTTGCAGATGAAGAAACTGAGACTTAGACATGTTACCCGTATGTGTTCAACCTGGGTTCTGTGCCAGCCCACTAGGCCATAAAATGAAAGACTCTCAGCTTTAGTGGTGTCCCCCCAAAGTTCCTGTTAATGCAGGAATATGCAGAGGTGAAATGACTGGATTGTGACATCTGTACCCTAATCAAGCCATCCGAGGTTGAATGCACTGACTGGTGTAACTGTGGGCAGGTGGGGCTGGCTGGAGGACGTAGTCACTGGGAGCCGGGGCTGGCTGGAGGACGTGGTCACTGGGAGCCGGGGCTGGCTGGAGGACGTGGTCACTGGGAGCCGGGGCTGGCTGGAGGACATGGTCGCTGGGAGCCCTCCTGGAACAGCATGTCCTCCTGGAGGCCCCTTCTCCCCACCCACCTCTCCTCCTGTCAGTGGCTCTCCTTCCCTGGGCTCTTCCCCCTAAAGTTCTGCCTTATCTTGGGCCCAGAGCAAGGAGTCAGCCACCTATGGCCTGAGACCTCTGAACCTTGAAAAGCTCACTGTTCCTCCTCCAGGTTGTTCTTGTGGGGTATCTTGGACCCAGCGACCCGAAGGCTGACCAAAACAAGTGGTGAGGCTGAAGCCACGTGAGACTCCTGCCCCACACAGAGGATCACGCAGTGTGGTGCACACTGTCGTGACGCAGTAGATGGATACAAGGACTTTCTCTGGAGAGTTAAATATATAGTCAAGTACAGTTTTCCAAAAGTTGAAGGCATAGCAAATGTGTAAATACAGAATGAACACAGGTCAAATGTGATTCAATTCATTAATGAGGAAACAAGTGAAGTGGTAAATCTGGACGCAACCAGCATGGGAGGAATGGGGTGTTTGTTGGCAACAGAGAATGAGATGGCTTGATTGGGTGCAAGACTGGTTAATGTCTTACAGGCAATAAAACCAAAATATTTGAGGTTATCTTTTCTATCAGAAACAAATCATTTATATCTCTTCCAAACAAAAAATAAAACCCTCAGGTTAATATGTAATTTCACAAGGTCTGGGACCTTCAACCATTAGAGAAAAAAAAAAGTCAAGTGAAGACATATTTCCTTAGATAATTAAACACTCCCCAGGGGGATTGCTGGGCACCCCTCGTGTGAGAGCAAAGGGACACGGCTTCTCCTGTAGTCTTGGTTCCACATTTTGCTTGATTGTCTCTCTCATCAATATGGTAGGAAACCTACTGTAATAGTGTCCAGGCCCCTGATGGGAGGGAGGGCTGCCAGGTTTCATGGGCCTTGGGACCTGGAGCTTATCATGTTAGGGTCTCATGTTAAAAAAGAAGACAAAAATATTCACTTTTGAAAATCTTGCAGAAATACATGAGCATGAGAGCGCTCACTTCTGTCCTTCAAGGACATTGCAAGGGCCCTTCCTGAAAGGGTCCCTGTTTATTTTTCAAAATATTCTGTAACCAAGCACCTTTAACTCCAAGTTGAATAATGCGTAGTAACCTAAATACCCACGAGTTGTTGGAATCATCTAGCGTTTTGCATCACATTAGGATCATCTGTTCTCTGTTCCTTGTCGTTCATGGGAGCACTTGGATGAATTCTAATAGCCTTGCGAGTTGTCTTTCAACTCTTACACCAGGACACTGTGCGGAGTTCACTGTCGCCAGCCAGGCGGCCTCTGAGGCCTGGTGTAGGAGCACCCTCCCTTCCCTCGCGTGTGCAGCACCTTGGCCAGGCCCAGCCTCGCCAGTGAGTGTGCCCTGGCCACACTCTTCTACCCCCCACTGAAGAGGCATCTGCTCTATCCCCTGCCCCTGCCCTGCTCAGCAAGCCTCGCCTTAACCAGACCAGTTCTCCTCCCTCCTTTGATCCAAACGTGGGGTGGGAGGAGAGTAGAGGAGAGAAAGGAGACGCCAGGGAAGGTTAAAGAATGTGTAAGCAGAGCACTTCCTGTTAATGTGTGCACAGAGCTCTTAGAACGGTCCCTGCACCTGAAGTTCTTGCAATAAGGGGTGATCTACCTTCAGGCAAGGCTGGATCCAGGGCCTTCAGTGATGTCATCTGAGCTTTGAACATGCTTCTCTCTCTACCTCTTGGTCCTGCTGTCCTCTGTGTGAGGCTTTGTTCTTCAGGCAGTTTCTTCCATGCTCCTGGGGAAAATTGCTTCCAGTGGCTCCAGGCTTACTCAGTCTCTACAACCAGAAATCCCAGGGTAAAACAGATACCTCTCTCCCTCCAAGTGTCCATATAGCATGTTGTAGGGAAGGCCAGCTCTCGGAGTGGTGGAGACTTCTGACTGGTCAGACAGGCCACACAGCTGGGGAAGGTCATGCGGGAACTTAGTCTTTTCAGAATCAAGACGCATGCTGCTGCCTGGTAAAGGGGAAAGAGTGTCAATCAGATGAAACCATCCGAGTCCATGACCCCCAAACACTGCTGTCTCCCTCTGTGGCGCAGAATCTACCATTTGTGCCACCAGAAACCACCACCTATGCCCCAGCCCCTCTGCATCAGTTCCACCCAGAGCTCTCCCCAGATCACATTTCCCCTTTGCTGTTCCCCTCTCCCACAGCCTCCTTCTGATTTAAACTTGCATGTCAATCATTTATATTTTAATTTGATTTTTTTTTACTGCTGATGCACTATGTCTTCCAATAATCTTTGAATTTAAAGCCTAAGTGAGCAATTAAAGAATTTATTCTCAGCTTAAATTAATTTTAGCCTCGGCAAACAGAGGGAGAGGGCCTTCCCTGAAAACCACTGCCAGGGAATATGCACTTTGCCCTCCCGATGAAGGCTGCTGTCACAGAGTCACCGAGGCCAAGAACTCCCAGTGCCACACAGCAGATCTTCAAGGCAGGAGAACAGATCTGACTGCAGGCCATACCAGAGAATTCCTTCCGCCAACAGTCATAGGGTTCCTTTTAGGCCTGGGACACACGGGCAGCCACTTCTCAAGGTGATTTACGAGGGCTCAGAATGAGCTTTCCTTCTCTGGTCACCCAACCCGCATTACCAGCCTACATCTCCACCGGCGTCACATATCTGACAGTCCTCTCTTCCTTAGTATTTCCTCTCTCGCTCTCCGAGACCACTCAGAGCCTCCTTTTATTTAATAAGTAAGTCTTCTGGAAGGGGCTACCCGACCACAGAGGAGAGGGTTGTATTAGGTGGAGCAGCATCCCCGCGCTGCGACAGCGGGAGCAAGTGGCAGGTGGCCAGCACTAGGTCAAGGCTGAGCTCTGGCCTGGAACAGCAGCCTTGAAATCACACTGCTGGGCCGACCTCTGGCTTTTAAATGCATTCTTCCCTCAGGAGATTTTCCTCAAGTCGGTTCTTGTCAACACATGAGCTCACTCCATAGCAGGGCAAGTCTCCCTGCGAGCATGACACAAGTGCGCAGGTCTGCGGGGAAGGTGTGGAGGGGATGAGGGCGTGGCACAGGAGGAGGGCGTGGCCAAGGGGAGGAGGGCGTGACGAGGTGAGGAGGGCGTGGTGTGGTGAGGAGGGCATGGCTTGGGGAGGAGGGCAGGGCATGGGAGGAGGGCATGGAGTGAAGCGGGAGGAGGGCGTGGCACAGGAGGAGGGCGTGGCACAGGAGGAGGGCGTGGCACAGGAGGAGGGCGGGGCACAGGAGGAGGGCGGGGCACAGGAGGAGGGCGTGGCGTGGTGAGGAGGGCGTGGAGTGAAGAAGGGAGGAGGGCATGGAATGAAGAGGGGAGGAGGGCGTGGCGTGGTGAGGAGGGCGTGGCTTGGGGAGGAGGGCAGGGCATGGGAGGAGGGCATGGAGTGAAGCGGGAGGAGGGCGTGGCACAGGAGGAGGGCGTGGCACAGGAGGAGGGCGTGGCACAGGAGGAGGGCGGGGCACAGGAGGAGGGCGGGGCACAGGAGGAGGGCGTGGCGTGGTGAGGAGGGCGTGGCTTGGGGAGGAGGGTAGGGCATGGGAGGAGGGCATGGAGTGAAGCGGGAGGAGGGCGTGGCACAGGAGGAGGGCGTGGCCGGGGGCGTGGCCGGGCGTGGCCTGGGAGGGGCGTGGCGTACTTGTCCTTGTCCAGTCTTGGGGAGAGCTCACCCCCAGGCGAGGCCGCTTTGCTAGTGCTGCGTGCTGAACAGCACCCCAGTTCACTGTCCTCCTGTTGGTGACAGGGTCCCGGGGGCCGCCCCTCAGTGGCCGCGTGCTGTTTCTTGTCGGGGAGCACTTTGGTGTGGAGCACTGCCTCCCTCCTGGTCCTCCGCGGGGCACCAGACCCTGTAGCTGGCATCCTGGGGACTCAGCCGTCTTCCCAGGGAAAGCCAGGCTTCTCCGATGCCGGGAACGCTGCAGACTACAAGAGGAGCCGTTTGGAGGCCTGTGTGACGAGGGTCGGGACCTCGTGGGAGCAAACTCCCGGGAGACCTTTCACCGTGCGCTCACTCACGCAGGAGCGTGAGGGCGGGTTTTGATGGGCTGCCGCTGCCAGTGGGCCTGCCTGCTGTGCCCACCTCGGCTTTTCTTGGCACCCTCTGCTCCCAGGACTCTGGGGGCGAGCTGGGCTAGGGAGGAAAGGCCTCGAGTAAGCTGTGAGGCTGCAGGAGCAGGAGGTGTGCTCCCAGGCCACAGTAGAGGGCCACTCACGAGGACAACGGCTCGTGGGCCACCCGCGAGGCCACCATCCCTCAGCAGAGCAGCACAGCGCCAAAGCCACTGGAGATGGCCGTCTGGATGGGGAGAGGAGGAGGTCCCAGGGCCGTGGAAGCCGTGGACATGGCAGGGTCACCCGGCCAGGCTGCCTTCCCCCTGACTCTTCGGGAACAATTCAGAGGGGCAGTTGTTGCCGCCTGAAGCGCTTGGAGCAACGGAGCCGCGGGAAAAACTTCAGAAGCAAACTGGAGACAAACAGCTTTTTATTCTGATAACTTTTCTCTCTGGTTCTAACAATGACTAACACACGCCAAACACACCACTAAAATGGCGCTGACCCGATCAGCAATTTCGGCCAAGTCACTCGAGATCCCGCAACAAGTCCCGTGAGACTACGGGTGGCGACAATGGCCAAATCTCCACGGCTCATAGTCAACTGCAATTCAAGTCAATCCCCAAACAGGGCTCCTGCAGGCAGTGTCTGGAATTCCGTGACTGCGGGCTGAGTTGAGGAAAGATCACTTCATTGCTATTTTTGTGCCCCTGTTTTCCCTCACGTGTGATGTGGGAAAATATGAGAGTCACAGTTATGATAGAAGTGCATTTATTCTATCTACAGTTCCCCCTCCCCACCACACACACACACACACACACACACACACACAAAAAAAAAAAAAAAAAAAAAAAAAAAAAAACATAATTTTAAGCCTAAGGGACTCCATTTTCTTGTTTGTAAGTGAGCTGAGCCTTGGACTAGTCGTTGGTCCTGTGATGCGTGTTCCAGGAGGGTCCTGGAAGCAGGGAAGCCAAGGCAGGCCTAGAGATGGCACTATTGATTTCAAATTGCACACACACTTTCAGTGGGAAAAGAGGCCCACCTTCAGCCACCATCCCTGAAGGGCCCTTCTTTAAGGCTGCCGTTCAGACACCCAGTGAAATGCACAATTATGTGCATTTTGTGACTAATTGCTCCTGCCACTGGTGCAACCAGCCACTTTTGGGAGCAGCTACTCCCTCCTGGGAGCAATTACACGTGGAAACAGTTCTGCATGTGCCGCTAATTGTGCAAACAAAGGAGGCTGGGGAGGAGGACTGGCTTATCGAGTCACAGCTCTAACTCCAGAGCAAGTGCCAGCCCCACGGAGCAGAGCAGAGAGACAGGGGAGGGACACCCTCCTGCCTGCAGGGCAGCAGCACTGCTGCCGTGGGTACCGTGTTTTAGAGGATCAAGCTGTGGTCTTCCTTAATTCCAAAAGAGCAACTCTTCTCACCGCTCATGTGCCTTTGGCTAAAGGGGGTCCTAGACCCCAAACCAAGCCATGGAGCCCCTAGTTAAGCAGTCTAACTTTCAGAAAATACTGGATTCTAATAAAATTCTGCGTTGTTTTGGGTTCTCACACAGAACACGACGCGTCCATCTCTCTGCATCAGAACTCACTCGGGACACAAGGTCTGCTGCAGGTGACCTGGCCATGAGGCGGCACACCCCCCCTCCCCCCTGCACCCGGAAATGAGAGGAGTCTTATTTCACCAGAGGTGGAGACTAATAAGATCCACACTTAATGGATAAAATTGGCAACAAATAAATTGTAAACATGTGATTTGGAAGTTTTCTTTAGTTTTTTAATAAAATACTTTCATTATTGAAATGATAAATATTTCTCAAAATAAAAAAAAATTACTTTGAAAAAAGTTTCATGAGAAAGAATAAAATCTCACGGCCGCACCCTCTTCCACTGCCGGCCACTCTCCCCTCCGGTGCCCAGCTGGGCGCTCCTCCAGGGTCGTCCTGAGGCCAGGGCTGCCCTCCAGCCAGCTCTCTCCTGTGCACGTGCGAGCTCGCGTCCGTTCCTGGGGTGGGGTGTAGCTTTTTCTTTTCTGCGTGTTGTTTCAGGCCTTCCCGCCGTCCTCACGCTGATCCCCTCGAGCCAGGCCCTCTCCATGCTGCCTCAGACAGCCTCTGCAGAGCTCCCGCGTGGTCACCCTGTCCGTGGCAGGTCTCAGTGGTCCTTGCATCCTTGAGTTGTCACAGCTGCTCGCTCCGCAGACACCACACTCTCGGTCCCTCTGCCTCTGCGACTCTCCTCTTATCTGCTGACCTCTACTGCTGACCTCCACACCTGGACACTGCCGGCCTGGTCTCTGGCTCCTTCCCTGCCTATTTCTAAGCGCTCCCTTGGTGGTCTCTCTCAGTCTCTCCTCTGTAACAGCCATGCAGTGGTGATGATGCTCAAATCCATATTTCTAGAAGTGTGTATTTCCAGACCGGGCATCTCTCATAACTTTTGTTTTGGTGTGTTTGGGTTTTTTTTGTTATCACCCGAGTGTTGTTATGTGTGTATCTTTGCATAAGTGTTTCTGAGTGGTGAGCTTCTAGAGGTGGGACTAAGAATGAGAAAGTTCTAGAATACCTAGTACTGCAATCAAAGTGTTCTCAGTTTAACTTGGGGAGGCGGAACTGAAAAGTCATTCAATTTAGTGAATACAAGCCTAAGCCCAGGGTGGTAACCATGAAGCGCAGGAAAGGAAAGTCCGGGTGGCAGAAGGTCTGCACTGTTGGTGGGGCTCCTCCCTCAGCCCAGAGCACTCACTGAGCACTGCAGAGCAGACACGGCAAAGGAGAGACAGGCTCCGGCAAGCAGGGACAGGGCCCTAGAAAGCTCCTCTCTCTCTCTCTCTCTCTCTCTCTCTCTCTCTCTCTCTCTCTCTCTCTCTGGAGGCAGTGCTCACCTACTGCTCCTCTCCTGGGCTGCTTGTTCCTGGGCAGAATCTGTCTCTGCTGAGTGATTTGGGATTCATGACCTGATGCATGCACATCGTGCATGAGTCTTGCGGTCACTTCCAAGCACGTCTCCCCGCGGAGCGACGTTTCAGAACGTGACACCAACAACATCAGGGTTCTCTCCGCGCCAGACAGTCACTCACCACTTCAGGCTGTCTGCTTACTCTCCAGTTACTCCCCAAGATAAGTACAGTCTGCCCATGAGGGGACCAAGGCTCGGTGGGGTTAGGTGACCCCCGAGATCACAGTGCTCCAGAGTCAGGAGGAGGGGCAGCCTGGGTGAGGCTGAGCCCTGGGCCCGGCCCTGAGCGACTGCCCGGATCTGACATTCTGGTCGCACCCTTCAGTCCTTAGATGCGTCAGCTTGGGACTCTGCGTGTCTGATGTCGTCTCTGCCTGTTCCCCTGTCCCCAGCCCCTGCAGCCTTGGCTACACTGCCACTCTGCTCTTGCCTGTCCCAGGAGCTGCGTGCGCGTGCCCTCAGACGACAGTTGCTGCTGCGTCTCTTCACAGGCTCGTTAGCGACATGCGCCCTGACGTGGCCGCTGTGGCCAGCAGTGCTGGACACCAGGCGCTCACCCGAGGTGACTTAAACTGGGGTTCCATAGAGAAGGCTCAGCGTGGGAGCCAGGGGACCTCCAGAAGGACCTGCCTCGCCTGCGCCTTCCCAACTGCGAGGACAGCCAGGAGGACCGCAGCGCCGGGGGCCGATCCTCCTGCCTGGAGGCCTCTTCCCTCCCTCACCAGGGATCCTGCTGCTGGCCCGTCCTCAAGGAAGGGGACGCCTTGGGGCTGCTTCTGTCTGAGAGGGTCCTTCCAGAGGCCACAACAATGGAGAGGGCGGGGAGAGACACACAGAGATGAGACTGTGGAAAATGTCGTCAAGCACCAACAAAAGTGTCAAACACGCGCACCCATTTGGAGAGGCAGGAGGGAGACAGCAACACGAGGACTGAACTGCAGCCTAGCCTAAGCCAGCAAGGACGGCCCAGTGGCCACACGTGTCCGTGGAGGAGTGATTTTGGATCATTCTCAGCAGGCCCGGGGCCGGGGGCTGTGCTCTGTAGCGCTCAGGCAAGTGTCCGGGGGTCAGGTCTCTCCCACGCCACCTCTCCCACTCGACCAGCTTCGCCTCCTTGCCTGTTTGGTGCCAGGGAGGTGAGGGGGCACCAAGTGCTGGCTGCTTCTCGAGGAGAGTGGGTCCCGAGAAGGAAGAGCAGAGTCCGGGGAAACACCCTGGACAGCGAGTGGACGGGAGATGGATTCCGTCCGTCTCCTCGTTCTCCACTCAGCAGCCACCCGCCGGCGGCGCTGCGCTACGAGCTTTGTGAACAAGGACCGACTTCAAGACAGGCTGCGAAGATGATCCCCATTTTACAGGTCAGAGGGGTTGACGGACCAAAAGGCTGAATCCTAAGGGCACAAATATCTTGCAAAGCCCCTGATTAGGAGTTTGGTTATGGGTGAGGTCACCCTAACTGGTATCGTATCCCTATGTAGATATTTTCTGTTCAGATTCAAAGGACTAATTTTACCAAGGAATCTGCAAAGTCCAGAATAGAGACTTCAAAGACATTGGAAGTGAGGTTCAAAAGATGTCCCACATTTTGGCGTGGCTTAGTCCAGAACATTCGTGACAAGGATGCGGTCGTTTGAATGGGGGTGGGGAGTGACATGTTGATTGCTGAGGGAGTTCTTAAGGTATCTGTGTGACTTTATCTACAAAATCTCTTGTGAAATCCAGTCCTTTAAATAAAAGAGATGAAGGTGCCCCTCTCTCAGTCCTCGCCCCTGAGTGTCCTCTCTTGCCGGAGAGGACAGGACTGAGGAGTGAGAGGTGCCGTCTCCAGCATCGACACCCCCGGCCAGCTCAGTGGGGGGACTTCACTTGAACCTGGGCTAACTGCTTTTCATAATGGTGCACAGACTCAGGCTGACCCAGCCTTGACTCTGGGCTTGGCACACAGACCGTGAGTGTCTGGGTAAGGACGGGAGAGTGCGTGCAGTTGCCGGCTGACGGAAGCGGATTCTCAGTACACTTTAATGTGCTATCGGTTTCTAAAACTCACGCGGCGTAGGTGCTCCTGGGAATCACGTGATCGAGTGCCATTTTTGCTTTGGTGCCATGATAGAATACCGCCAGACCCGGGAAGGTCCGGAGAGAAGCACAGGTCGGCAGACGACTGGGCTTCCTCTCCTCCGTCCGTTCCTGCTCCCTCGCGTTCCGTCCTTTGAGCCTCCTCATCAGAGTCTGGCTTTCTAATTCTGCAGTTCCACGCCTGACATTGGCTTCACCTTTCCTTTGACAGGATCTGCCACTTTATCTCTTCCCTTTTGGACTCTGCAAAGATCAAAATCTCATTTCTCAATGAAATGGAGACTCGGTTACAAAGTAGACTCAGGAATTAGCTTATATTGGCAAAGAAAAAAGAATATTATTGCATGAGCCAGAAAACTTAGCCCAGTACAAACCTGACTTTGACTCTGACATAATTATCTTAGTTTTGCATGCTCAGAACTACACCAGAGTCACTACTTTTTGAAGACTTAGTGACACAGAACCATGAGCAGCAGGGGGGCAGGCGAGAGGCAGTAGCTACAGGAGAATCTGTTGTACCAACGGACTGGGTTGAGCTCCTCCAGGTGTAACTGGAAACTAAGCCCAAACAGAAAGACTTGGGTTTATGCTTCATGTGGGCCTAACCCTGCAACTGCAATCAAGTTTTTTTCAAGTAAACTTAGTAGTCTTTAAATATAAACAGATTGGAGGATTTTTTCCTACCCTTCAGATAAGGTGAAACAAAAGTTGGCTAAAATATTATGAACACTCTCTCTTGCATATTTTCTGTTCTACATATGTCATTTTTAAATGGTACTGAGTATCTTTTAGTGGTACCTACAAAGTATTCACACATGATATCATACGAGATCTAGAACTTGCTTAAAAATAGCGGGGCCAGAGGACTGGCGGGTAGGTGAACTGAGACCGGCCACCAGCTGAGGGTTGTTGAAGCTGGGCGGTAGATGCTGGGAAGTGTCACATGTATCTTCCATAAAGACTTTTAAAAATGAAACATAAGTATCCATCATATCCCACTAAACTGATTTCATAGATCCACTCATAGGCCAAGATCTACTTTGTGAAGTACCTTCTAGAAAATCTAGGAGTTGGGGAACTTGGAACTAGATGCAGGGTACTCATCACACATCGAAGTTCACTCTCTCCCCACCCCACACAGGCCTGTTTCTTCCTGGGCTGGGATCTGGGGTGTGTGCTGAGGGCGTCTCCCCTCCAGGCACGGCTGCCTGTCAGAAGTGCCTCTGACCAACTGAGACGAGGCGGGGTGATCTGCCCCCGCCAAGACTCGGCAGCTTCTCAGGAGCTGCGATTTCAGGCATTTGAGTTTGGGGCCCCAGCAAGCCACCCGTGACCAGCCCCGTCATGCGTGAAGCCTACTCACAGGCGCTGCATGTGACCGAAGCCCCGAGCAGCCCATCAGGATCCCGGGCAGGGCGGGAGAGCTGCCCGGCCCCTGCAGGCGTCTGCCCTGGCTCGCGGCCCTCCACGGTCACCCCACCCTCTTCTTCTCCTCTACTTGCTTCTACTGGTGTGAGAGTTCAGGGAGCCCCTGGAGTATGGCCCAGCGCAAGGCTGCTCCACACGCTGGTCACGTGCTGGGCCAGCCTGGCTCAGCTGCTCCAAGCCCGGCACCAGCTGGGTCGAGGCATGCTGACCACTGCGGCCCTGCCTCCGAGAGCACGCCCGGCCGCTCCTCACCCCTCTGGTGCGTAGCTGCGACCTCCACAAACCAACCCCACGCGGTGAGGCTCTCCCTGGGAGCTGGAGCAGCTCTGCCTCTAAGACAGGCTCCTAGGCTCAGGCCCACGGCGCTGAGGCAGGCCACGCTTCTCCCACCCGAGCGAGGCCATCCTCCTCACCACTCCCATCCCCTCCGTCCACCTGCCCACAAGTTCTCTCATCTCCAAAAGCCAATGTTGCCTGCCAGTGACCTCTGCACCTGTCCCCGAGCCACACCAAGTGCAGTTCTCCATGGCCCGAGGCTGTTTGCATTTGTGTGGGTGAAAGAGGACCATGGGGAGAAAACCCAAGGAAAAGATGGTGGCTGGCCAAGGAAGAGCTGTCCAGTGTCCATTTTGAGTGGACAAAAGGGCGGTGACCCCTGCACTGCATCTAGACATGACTGAAATTTGGTGGGCACAGTGTCAGTCGTGCTCATCGGGGGCCTTAGGGAAGCTTTATTTGATGGCAAGTTGCAGCCCCTGGGATGTGACCTCCATGTCAAGGTCACTGTCATGAAGACAGGATGATGTCCAGGTGCAGGGACGGGTGGCCTGTTGCCTGTGCGCACGTACCGCCCCGCAGGCTCTCAGCCCACAGCCGGTGGAGTCACCCGCTGGGACGCATTAACTGGCTGGTGCCTGCCGCTGGAGGCCTGGCTGAGGAGGGTCACTGGGGCTGCCTTTGGGTGGCTATCCTGCACCTGATGAGAGAGCCTCTGCTTCCTGGTGGCCACAGCCTGCGCCTCCTCCTGCACACCCTCCCATCACGAGTCCTGCCTCACCGCTGGCCTCAGACACAGCAATGGAGACAGTCGTCTGCGGACCAAGACCTCTGAGCGCCAAATAAACTGGTTCTTCCTCTAAGATCGTTCTTGTCGGGTCTCTTGGTCACAGCAGCAAAAAGAGCCGATGGAAACAATGTCCAAGCCCAAGTCCTCTGAGTCCTAAACAGACACACGGAAAAGCAGGCCCCCAAATGTGCCGTTAGATCATGGCATCGCTCAGGATTGCAGAAGGGCGCTCCTGGCGTCCACACACAGACCACCTCCTGGGGACGTGGAGGCCATGCCCACGACGGCTCCTCCGAAGCTGCCAACTGCCATCGACGGCTCCATGCGAGGATCACTGATGCCGTCCTGCCTTCTTCACTGTGCAGCAGCGGCAGGGAGGTCTCTCATCTAGCGATCGCGAGTCCCTGCAGCAGCCTGTCCCTCGGCCTGCCATTGGCCACCAGCTCCCCTGGCGACTGCTCTGAGGCAGATGGAGCCTCACTTCCTGCGAGGCTGAGAGGAGAGCTAACTCTCTCACGGTGACTCGGGTTCAAGACTTGGAAACTCGGTCCGAAAAAAAGAGATCAACACTCAAGAAGCAGCTGCTCGGGGCTGGGGTGGGGGCTCCGTGGTGGAGCACTTGCCTAGCACGTGCGAGCCACTGAGTCGATTCTCAGCACCACATATAAATGGAATAAAGGTCCACTGACAACTAAAAAATATCAAAGAAGAAGCAGCAGCAGCGGCTTACCTGGCTGGCCATGGCTATTGCTGCTGCTTCTCACAAAATACGCCCTCCCCGGGCTCCTTGGGGTCAGGCCCTGGGCCCTGGGATCTCCAGCCACCAGAGGCAGCTGCCGGGGGCCTAGGCTGGTCACGGTCTGTAGGAGCCCTGTTTGGGGAGATGGCTTAAATTGCGGTTGACTATGGGCCATGGAGATTTGGGCATTGTCGCCTTCCGTAGTCTCACGGGACTTGGCCCGGGATCTCGCGGGACTTGGCTCGGGATCTCGAGTGACTTGGCCGAGATTGCTGATCGGGTCCGCGCCATTTTGGTGGTGTGTGTGGTGCGTGTTAGTCGTTGTTAGAGCCAGAGAGAAAAGTTATCAGAATAAAAAGCTGTTTGTCTCCAGTTCGCCTCTGAACTTCTTCCCGCGGCTCCGTTGCTCCAAGCGGCCATCGCTTCAGGCGACAACAACGGTCCGTGCTTGGCTCCCCACGTCTGCGGTCAGTCTCTGACACTGCAGTGGCCGCTTGCTGAGCGGAGTCTCCAGATGACCCACAGGCAGGGTGGGCTCCGCATCGTGGGCGTGGGGTCCCTTGCACTGACGACTGCGGACACTCCCCACCTCTGGCATCTGCCTCTGGCTTCCCTGTTTTTCCTGGAATGGGTTCACATGCCTGGAGAAACCGTGTCCATGCAGGCTGAGAGGCAATATTTTTTAAAATTTAAAAAATTTCACACAGCTTCTAAACCAGGGAGGGAGTGGACCCCCCAGTAGAAAGCTGTCTGGGCCACCTGGGCAGCTCTGACCCTATCAATGCCCTGGCCTGGCTAAGACATTCCCCGCAAGACTGGATCTCCAGTTTCAGAGGGGCTCCCCACGTCCCTGTGAGTCCCGGGAGATGCTCTGTAAGGGAGGCTGTTGGACCTCGCCCTCCTCTGGCACCTCAGGCCTCTTGAGGGACCTCGCCCTCCTCTGGGCACCTCAGGCCTCTTGAGGGACCCCGCCCTCCTCTGGCACCTCAGGCCTCTTGAGGGACCTCGCCCTCCTCTGGCACCTCAGGCCTCTTGAGGGACCTCGCCCTCCTCTGGACAGCTCAGGCCTCTTGGCAGCAGCTCCTGGTGCCACTGTGGAAGCTCAGTTCTGGGGTAGAGCTCAGGGGTTGCTGGCTTCTGAGAGCTGAGGTCCAGGACCCTCTCTCCCTGTTTGGCTAGGGTGGCCACACAGAGGGCAGAGAGTTAGCAAGATCCTGTGATTTGAATGTGTCTCCCCAAAGTCCAGCTGTTGGAAACCCAGGCCCCCAGGTCACATGTTAATGGCATCTTGAAGCAGGGCCTTTGGGAGCTGCTTGGGATTAGATGAGGTCATGAGGCTCCCCCCTTGATGGCATTAGGGGTTTTGGAAGAGACCTGAGCTAGACACTTGCTCTGTCTCCTCATGGGATGCCCTCCTCGCGTCATGACGGAGCAAGAAGGCCTCGCCAGATGTGAGCAGATGTCAACACCGTGCTTTTGGGCTTCCCAGCCTACAGAACCAGGAGCCAAACAAAATTCTATTCTTTGCAAATTACCACTCTCAGGTGTTTTGCTACAGCAGCAGGAAACAGACTGAAACAGGACAAGAGTCTGAAATTCATGTTATTTGGGTTTCCTTTGCAGCACGTGACCGAGTTGAGGCTCAAGAATCTGAGTCGTGCTATGACTTCTGAAGGCCGCGGTACCCGTATTCTCATGAATTCCTTCCTCCACAGAAACATAAAGAAAATTATATTTTGCTACTGTATTATTGGGTTACCAAGTCAAATAATGTTTCTGCAAACTAAAAGTTAATTGTTTTCATTCTGATTTAAAGAGAAAAACTTTCAGACTCCTAAGAGTGGGTTGGCTGCTGGTGCTGTACCTACGTGTTCATGGGCCGCTGACTCTCCTGGAAACCCGGCCGGTACTCTGAGGGTGGAGGGAGGGTTTCAAGGCTGAGCGCACAGGGAGGGCACGGGGGGAGGAGCACACGGTCTGCTGGCTGCCCGGCGCTCCTCATGGCGGCCGCGGTGACTTCTGGAGAGACGAGCGCGTGGGAAGGGGAGCTTCACCCCCCGCCAGTCACCGTGACGCTGTAGTAATGGAGGATCGTGGCTGCCAGTTTCAAAGGGACACTTATTTAAGCACACAACGGAAACACCGAGGATGGACTTGGCCCTCTACTCCAAACCCTCCTACAGACGTCCCAGCTTCAGAGAGACCGTTTGGAGACGCTCGCTGAGCTACCTCCAGAACCTTGGCTCCGTCCCCAGGGTGTGCTTCTGGTGTTGGTGGACTGAGGGCCAGGCTTGCGGTCCACCAGGTCACAAACAGAAACCCGGCAGGCTGAGGGTGGCGCCCATGGCATTTTGCATCTGCCATTTTTGGATCTCACCACCGAGACAACGCACAGGATGTTCTTTGTCAGTGTGGCTCAGTCCTCCTCCCACCTTGTTCTGCAGATGGTCAGAAGCTAAGATGGATCCTGACGAGCTTTCAAAAACGTGTTTTCAGCTCACTTTAACCTAGCAAGGGGACGCCAAGCCCCACGTTTAGTGTGGACCCTGTGTCCTCAGAGGAGGATGGAGCACAGCAAGACCAGAGGAGAGCTGCTCTTCCTACTGCCAGACCAAGTGCTCTGGTGGGCGCCCGTGAGCCCTCGGTGGCCACCGTTGCTGGTGGGC
Organism: Tamias sibiricus; assembly: GCA_025594165.1. Classification (NCBI taxonomy): domain Eukaryota; kingdom Metazoa; phylum Chordata; class Mammalia; order Rodentia; family Sciuridae; genus Tamias; species Tamias sibiricus. The sequence goes on from CM046668.1 coordinate 141,237,153, forward strand.
GAGCTGCGCCTGTGAGCCCTTGGTGCCAACCAGCAGTGGTGGGCGAGCTGCGCCCGTGAGCCCTTGGTGCCAACCAGCAGTGGTGGGCGAGCTGCGCCCGTGAGCCCTTGGTGGTCACCACCTGTTTTTGCATAGGAGGTGAGGATGGAGGTGAGGATGGAGGTGAGGATGGAGGTGAGGATGGAGGTGAGGATGGAGGTAAAGATTGAGGTGAGGATGGAGGTGAGGATGGAGGTGAGGATGGAGGTAAAGATGGAGGTGAGGATGGAGGTGAGGATGGAGGTGAGGATGGAGGTGAGGATGGAGGTAAGGATGGAGGTGAGGATGGAGGTGAGGATGGAGGTAAAGATGGAGGTGAGGATGGAGGTGAGGATGGAGGTGAGGATGGAGGTAAAGATGGAGGTGAGGATGGAGGTGAGGATGGAGGTGAGGATGGAGGTGAGGATGGAGGTAAAGATGGAGGTGAAGATGGAGGTGAGGATGGAGGTGAAGATGGAGGTGAGGATGGAGGTAAAGATGGAGGTAAAGATGGAGGTGAGGATGGAGGTGAGGATGGAGGTGAGGATGGAGGTGAGGATGGAGGTGAAGATGGAGGTGAGGATGGAGGTGAGGATGGAGGTGAGGATGGAGGTGAGGATGGAAGTGAAGATGGAGGTGAGGATGGAGGGAACATGGCTTCACACTTAAAAGGGGTTGGAGGGAAAAGGTGAATGGCGTTTCTGTCTCCCTGTGGGAGGAACACTCGCCTTGAAAGTCCATTTCTGAGTCGCTGGAGTTCGGAACTTCTCCACATTTCACCGTCCACAAGACTTGCCTGTGCCTACAGATGAGAAGGGTCTCTGATTCATGCTTCTTCTATTATCATGAAGCCACAGTTCACTGACTTTTAAAATAAGAATGTTTTAAGACCAAATATTTTATTTGGATGTATCTGAGAGCTAAAGTATTTCTATTGAAACTGTCTGTGAGAAAACATTCTAGACATGAAGCATCTGTTTTGGGTCATTTCTAGTTAAGACTGATATTTGCACAGGACAGGGAGGCCAGCCAGTGCTCTGCCGCCCTTTGGTTTGGTTTGTTATTATTATATTTTTGTTTTTTGCTTTTGGTTCTGGGGACAGAATCCGGGGTGCATTACCACTGAGCTACTTTCCCAGCCCATTTTCTATTTTTTATTTTCAGCCAGGGTCTCGCTGTTGCTGAGGCTGGCCTTGAACTTGGGTCCTCCTGTCTCAGCCTCCTGAGTTGCGGGGACTACAGGCGTGCGCCCCGTGCCGGGCACTGCTGTCCCAGGCACACACGGCCCTGGGGTCAGGGTCCTGCGGCTGGGAGGAAGAGCGCGCCCATCAGCTTGCCTCAAACATCCCCCACATCTGGGAATACGTGCATCTGCAAATACGGAAAACTGCCCAGCGTGGGTGGGGGCCGGCTGCAGTCCCAGAAGCACCCTGCGCACCCGGACGGAGTCCAGTGCCTGGCAAGAGCAAAAGGAGCCAGGAGGAGCAGACTGTGCCGAGGGAGGGCCGGCCACCGGCTGCTGCAGGAGGCCCCTCTGGCTCCAAGTGCAGATGACGGAACTCCTGTCGTGGAGTGGGTGGGGCGGGACCTCCAGTCCCAGCTCTGCATAGCAAAACATCAAAAGTTCGTCCGCAGGCCCACGTTCTTTCTACAAGATGCCAGCCTTCAGGGCCTCCCGACCCAACCTCCAAGTCTCCGGGTCTCGCGCAGGACTGAGCGCCCACCCCCGAGCCCTGGAAGCCTATGCGGCACCTCGTGCCCAGGGCTCTGATTTAATCGCCCAGGGGTACGACCAACCAGCACGGGGTGACTCAGATGCCCCAGTGGCCAGTGACACATTGAGTCCTTCTCCCTGTCCCCAAAGTCCCCACCTCCGCTCCTTTCCACGCTGGATTCTCGTGTCCGCAGCAAATGAGCCTCCAGTGTCTTGGGCCTTAAAAATCCTCACAGGACACATCACGCTCCCCAGTTTACAGGTGTGACTCAGCACGTGTGCGGAGAGACAAGGCAGCAAAACGGAGTCGCGGGGTGACCCTGGCAGGACGGGCTCTCACAGGAAGAGAGTGATGTGCCCGAGCTCCGTCAGGCAGGGCACAAGAGCTGATGTGCGACTGCACAGGAGGGCGACCTTCCGGAAGCTAGGAGGAAGGGTGTGCAAGGTTTTCACCTTGAGGAGGTTACACGTGTGGCAAGTGGAGACCTCCCCTGGCTGCCCCAGAGACGCTGAGCTGTCACGTGGTGCCCACTGACACCCAGTGTTCAAGTTCTTCCCTCTCAGTTAGAATTGTTACAGTGCGCAGGGCACAGTGGCACACGCCTGTCATCCCAGCACCTGGGAGGCTGAGGCAGGAGGATCCAGGAGGATCAAGAGTTCAAAGCCAGCCTCAGCAATGGCGAGGCACTTAGCAACACAGTGAGACCCTGTCTCTAATAAAATACAAAAAAGGGCTAGGGGTGTGGCCCAGTGGTCCAGTGCCCCTGAGTTCAATCCCCGGAACCAAAAAAAAAAAAAAAGAAAAAAGAATTCTTAAAATGTCTTTAAAAAGAAAGAGGAGACAGGACACACAAATAGCCCCAGGGGAAAACCACGTGCAGCCAGCTTCAAGCCCAGGACAGAGCCTCCGAGGAAGTCGCTCCTGCCAACACCTGGACTCCGAGCTCCAGGACTCAGAGGAGGTGCCTGCTGTGGGCAGGCCTCCAGGCTTGGCACTCGAGTGGCCGCCCAGCGGACAGCACAGAGCCGGCCCCTCAGGAGACGCGGCGGGTGGCCCCCCGGCCGGCTGCTGGTGCGGCTGTCTCGAGGTCCGGGAGCCTGTTCGGGGGCAGGACGCCCACACACCGCGAGCGCAGTGAATCTGATTAAGTTCCTTCAATTTAAATTGTGAACTTAGTGTGGCTGGACCTTTTGAAGCCGCCTTAAATAGCAGACGAAAAATCATTTTAGAATATGATTTTAGACCAAGGAGTGGGATAAGTGGGTCCCTTCCCTTGATCTAAACCCAAAGGACGTGAAAACAGCTCCAGTGAGCAGCCCCGTCAACGGGCACAGCCCCTCACCTCCCCTCCGCCACGCTGGGGCCAGCCCAGGTGCCCTGAGCAGAGTGGCTGGAGAAGACGCGGTTTATGTACACGATAGAGTATTACTTGGCCATCAAGAGGAGTGACATCATGGCATTGGCAGCCAGCGGAAGGGTCTGGAGACTCCCGTGCTGAGTGAGATAAGCCAATCCCCCCACCAAGGGCCACACGCGCTCCCTGATTCGTGGATGCTGACCCCAAACGAGGGAAGCTGGGCTCGGGAACAACAGAAGTAGACCGACCTGGACAGGGGATCAGGAAGACAGTGGGATCAATCAGGCTTCTGTGTGTGTGCGCGACCAGGGTGACTCCACAGCACACGTGCCACCAGAGTGGGACTCTAACAGGGTAAGTCACACTTCACGTCCATTCTGCCAAAATACGTTTCTACTGTCTGTGTGACTACGAATGAAGATCAAAAACATGACTTTATAAATCTGGTTATGATATTCAACATTAAATGTCAAATGCCACATGTTGGATTCATCTTATTCACCAAGGTTGTCTCACACGTCCCTAAGGAGTATGAATGGACTTATCTTATTTCTTCCCAATGTTTCAGTCATATTAGTTTGAGGGCCCCTAGGGAATGATTCTCACCAGATCCAAATCCACCAGGTTCTGGATTCACAACCATTTTTAATTGAAGTGCAAAATCCAGTTTTTTCTTCTCAGGCACCTCAAACCGAGGCCCAGGTCCAGCGTGGAGCCCTCCTCCTGCTGTTCTGCCTGTGGTCAGGATCGCGGGCCGCCTGACCCCATTCCCTTCTCTGGAGTCCGGCCTCTGAACCCAGCCTCTGCCTCCAGGGGGGGCTTAAGTCTTGATGGGCCCGACTGCATCACGCGGGTCCTGCACTGACAGGTGCTCTGGCCTGCCGGGGCCACACAGCATTGCTGTCCCTCTGCTGTCCCTCTTCACACACACACACACACACACACACACACACACACACACGGTTATATCTACACACACACATGCACACACACACACGGTTATATCTACACACACACACACACGGTTATATCTACACACACACACACGGTTATATCTACACACACACACACACGGTTTATATCTACACACACACACACGGTTATATCTACACACACACATGCACACACACACACGGTTATATCTACACACACACACACGGTTATATCTACACACACACACACGTTTATATCTACACACACACACACACGGTTATATCTACACACACACACACACACACGGTTATATCTACACACACACACACACACGGTTATATCTACACACACACACACACACGGTTATATCTACACACACACACACACGGTTTATATCTACACACACACACACACACATATATCTACACACACACACGGTTATATCTACACACACACACACACACACACACACGGTTATATCTACACACACACACACACACACGGTTATATCTACACACACACACACACACGGTTATATCTACACACACACACACACGGTTATATCTACACACACACACACGGTTATATCTACACACACACACGGTTATATCTACACACACACACACACACATGATTATATCTACACACACACACACACACGGTTATATCTCACACACACACACACACACACGGTTTATATCTACACACACACACACGGTTATATCTACACACACACACACACACATGATTATATCTACACACACACACACACACATGGTTATATCTCCACACACACACACACACACACGGTTATATCTACACACACACACGGTTATATCTACACACACACACACACACACGGTTATATCTACACACACACACACACGGTTATATCTACACACACACACGCACACACACACGGTTATATCTACACACACACACACGGTTATATCTACACACACACACACACACACACGGTTATATCTACACACACACACACACACGGTTATATCTACACACACACACACACACACGGTTATATCTACACACACACACGGTTATATCTACACACACACACACACACACGGTTATATCTACACACACACACACGGTTATATCTACACATACACACACACACGGTTATATCTACACACACACACACACACACGGTTATATCTACACACACACACGGTTATATCTACACACACACACGGTTATATCTACACACACACACACGGTTATATCTACACACACACACACGGTTATATCTACACACACACACACACACACACATGATTATATCTACACACACACACACACACACACACACATGGTTATATCTCCACACACACACACACAGTTATATCTCCACACACACACACACACACACACGGTTATATCTACACACACACACACGGTTATATCTACACACACACACACACACACACACACACACACGGTCATATGTAAATTCTTGCGTGAGGAAGGTCTTCTGTCCCCCACACTGGATGACGCACTGGTCACATCTACTGTGCAACTGTATCTATTTGGCCGTTCACTTATTATCAGCAGACTGCGACACTGTTTGAACAGTTTGCTGTGTCTGTCTGAGGTCCCCAACATGACATCTGGGACACACACGGGGACACACGTAGGTGCCGCAGTGAAGTAGATCAACACGGGCGTCTGCCCTCGGCGTGACCGGGCAGCGGCGTCCACTTGAGGAAGTTCCCTGACACAATCGCACTGGCCCGTCCTCACGTTGTGTGTGCGCGTCCTTCCTGGTGTCCCTGGCCCGTGGTGGCACCCCCAGGCTTTCACGGCGGGGCGTGGAGTCCACGTGCTCGCAGCCCTGGCAGGGCGCAGAGCTCCGCCACCTCCCAACGCGCTGGTGGAGCTTCTTGTCACCAGAACCTTGAGCCCACGCCCAGGGCTGCCTCGCCGTTGGCACTGCACCCTCCGTCGGCCACAGGCCAGGCGTCACACGGGCTCCCTCGTTCCCACTGCGCCTCTCTCACAGGTGGCCGTCTCCGCCACGCGAGGGGGACCGTGTGTGCAGCAGACCACCAGGCGGGGACACGGTGGCCTCTCTGCGTGTCTGAACACCTCTGGGGAGCCACCACAGACACAGGCCAGGCCAGCTCTGTGAGAGCAGCCTGAGCTGAACTGTCCCGGGCACCCAGCAGAGCCACGCCTGGAGCGGGGGACCTCCTGCCAGCCCTGAGGATGAGGTGACAGCCACACCTGGAGCCGGGGGACCTCCTGCCAGCCCTGAGGATGAGGTGACAGCCACACCTGGAGCCACCTCCTGCCAGCCCTGAGGATGAGGTGACAGCCACACCTGGAGCCGGGGGACCTCCTGCCAGCCCTGAGGATGAGGTGACAGCCACACCTGGAGCTGGGGGACCTCCTGCCAGCCCTGAGGATGAGGTGACAGCCACACCTGGAGCGGGGGACCCTCCTGCCAGCCCTGAGGATGACGGTGACAGCCACACCTGGAGCCGGGGGACCTCCTGCCAGCCCTGAGGATGAGGTGACAGCCACACCTGGAGCCGGGGGACCCTCCTGCCAGCCCTGAGGATGACGGTGACAGCCACACCTGGAGCCGGGGGACCCTCCTGCCAGCCCTGAGGATGACGGTGACAGCCACACCTGGAGCCGGGGGACCCTCCTGCCAGCCCTGAGGATGACGGTGACAGCCACACCTGGAGCCGGGGGACCCTCCTGCCAGCCCCAAGGATGACGGTGACAGCCTTTGCCCATCTGGGCACCTGCCCCACACCCTGAGCCTTACTTTGTGTCATGTGTGCCATCTCATTTAATCCAGCCCTCGAAGAGTCTTTCGGGGTAGGAGTGACCTTGATCGTGCCTAGTGAGGCTGGGCGATGTCCAGGGACAGTGGGGCAGGGCTCCGACCCCAAGCCTCGAACCAAGCAGCAAAGCGCTGCTCTGTCTTGCTCAGATGAACCTGGTCATCCGTGGCACGTGCCTGCTGACGGGGCACTTACCACAGACACCCCGCTCTGGTCACCGCGAGGCAAGTCACCAGGGTCACCGCCGAGCGGCGGTCACCAGCTCTCCAAACGCCCGCCTGGCCTCCTGCGCCCGGCCCCACCACAGCTACCGCTCCCTGCCTGCCGCTGGGCCGGCCGCGTTTGCCTGGTGGCACGGTGGCAGGGTGGCAGGGTGGCACGGTGCGTGCTCTCCGTGCCCGGCTCCTGTTTGGACACTTCCTGAGGGTCGCGTGGCAGCGGCACCCACTCCCCACCGCGCGGCACCCCGCTGTCTTCTGCTGACCGGCTCTAGCGGCGGACAGCGCTGGACGTCACCTGTCTCCCCAGGTTCCCGGTCTCGGCCTGGCCGTGGCGGGGCTAGGCAGACCGCGCCTCGGTGCTGCTGCAGGCTCTCTTCTCTAAATTTTCTCTCTTGGATTGGGGGTTAGGGTGGGTCTGGCTTCTCTCCTGTATCACGAGGATTCTGAGACGCACTGTTGTCAGACGTGTCACACCGTGCTGCTTTTATTGCTGGATGCTATTCCATTATGTGGGTGTTCCATATATGCTAATGGACGATTCATACTTTTACCAGTTTTTTGCTATTACAGATAAAGATCCAAGAATATTTTTTTCAAGTTTGTGTAGACATATGATGTTAAGTCTCCTAGGTGAATAGCTAGACCACCACCTGGGCTGTATGCTGGTATATGTTTAAATTGTTAAGAAACTTCCAAGTTGTCTCCCAACAGGTCGTACTATTTTACACTTCCGTTTTCGGTGTATGAGAGCTCCAGTTATAAAGAAGAGAAATTTTTAAAATTTGATAAGTTCCAACTTTTAAAACCAGTTTCTTCCTTGTTGGTTCATGATTGTTGTGTACTATTGAAGGATTATCTGCCTGACTCAAAGTCAGCAAGATCTTTCTCCTGAGAGTCTCACACTGTTGGAATAGGATCCCTTTTGAGACAGCTTTTGCAGAGACAGAGGTAGGGTAGACGTTCATTTCCTGCATAGATGCCCAGTTGTCCCAGCGACTTAACAAAATAACCTGCTCCCCTGCCCCACCCCCATTTAGCTACCTGGACTCCCTACTGAAGCGTACCCGGCTGTCTGCAGATCTGCTCTGCCATGGCCGCAGGTCCCTCGGCGTCAGAGTCAGGCGCGTGCTCTCCACAGCCGCGTGCTCCAGTCTTGTGCTACCCCGGCCGGCCGTCTTGCTCACGTTTGGTCCTTTGCCTTCCGACACACCTTTTGGAATGAGTTTGTCAGTGCATGCGCTCTCACACACAAATGCTGTGTTTGAGTTTTTTTTTTTTTCTTTTGAAAGAAAAGTGCAGGTGGCTCAGCAGGAGAGCGCTCGACTAGCCCGTGTGCAGCCTGGGTTCGATCCCTAGCACCATGTGAAAAAAATAAAGGCATTGTGTACAACTAAAGCAGATAAATGTTTTTGTTGTTGTTGTTGTTTTGTTTTTTGTTTTTTTAGAAAGAAAAGTGCACCAGTTTGTGAGTCTGGGACTTGATGAATTTCCACAGAAATCCCTGTAGCCAGCAACTGGATCGAGACTGGACTAACAGAGCACCACAGGGCACCCTTCAAATGATCCACCCCCAAGGATACAAGATCTGGCCCTTTGGGCTTAACTGTGTGGGGATTGTCCATGCTGTTGAAAATGGCCAGGGCTGTGTCCTCCTCGTTGCTGGCCGAGACCCCGTCGTGGGGACACAGTGTGATTCATCCATCCATCCCCCACTGATGGGCACCTGGAAGGTCTCCAGGTGGGCCGTTAGGAGTTGGGCTGCAAACGTGCTTGTGGTCTTTGGGGGAGGCACGTATTTTTACTTAGATGTACATTTAGGAGCAGAATCATGCGATCTTTAGGCTTGCACACAGCTCAGTTTTAGTAGAAACTACTAACAGCTTCCAAAATGGTTACACCATTTTATTTTTTTATGATTATACTATTTCACACTTCTAACAACAGTGCTAGTGTGTTGTTCAGGTTTGTAACAGTATTTTCTTTTAGTTTTTGCCACTCTGATAAATATGGGTGACACCTCATTGTGGCTTAAAAATTTAATTGTGGTGAAATACACATAAAATTTACCACCTTAATTATTTTTAAGTGCACAGTTCAGGGCATTGAGCCCATTAAGTCACATAATTGCCGATCTTTCATCACCCCTCTTCATATTTTCAAACTGAAACCGTGTGTTATAAGCAGTTACCTGTTTCCCCGTCCCTGACACCAGGTGCCACTTTGTCTCTATAACACTGACCACGCCAGGAACCTGGTCACGCCCGCCTTTTGGTTACTGTGAATAGTGCTGCTGTGGACAGGCATGTACGATATTCGAGTTCTTGCCCTTGGTTCTTTTTGATATATGCCTAGAAGAGGAATTTATGAGTGATATGGTAATTCTATTTTTGATTTTTTTCAGGAACCATCCTACCGGTGAGCAAGGGTTCCAACTTTCCCATGTCATCAATAGCCCTTTTTAAACAAGTCATTCTAATGGGTACAACAGTGCCTCGTGCTTCTTGGTCTACTTGTCCTTTCCTGTAGTGGCCTTGTAACCTCTTCTATAAAGAGAGTCTGCTCAAGACTTTGCCCACTTTGCTTACAAGTGGCCACTCTTTCATATTGAGGTTTATTTATGCATTCAGCACTTTATGCATTCTGAACGAATAGTTTGTCATATTTCTGTTGTGCAAAGATATTCCCTATTCTTTGCGCTGTTTTTGTTTGGAAGAGCGAATCTGTAGGTTGTGTTCTCTTCATGATTGAGAATCACACTTCAGTCCCACCCATTTCTTGTGGTTCAACACTTAGTTGAATCTATCAGCCTCCTTTCCATACTTTGCTGCACCTCCAGCCTCCATGCCTGCTTACTGGCTATCCTGTGACCTGACGGTCATGCAATCAGACTCACCCAGTGCCCTGAGATCACCCCCCACAGCCAGGCCATGCTGCTTGAGAATGTCCCACACATTGTCTCCCTGCCTAGACTTTGAACCCGAGGGACAGACCTTCTTTTGTTATCCTTAGTGCACACCAACAGGCACAGGTGGGTGGAGCAGGAGCCCAACCTTGCTATGTGATGTGAACAATGTTGGTGCTGTAAGGATCATCTACTACCCCAGAGAAGAATGGATGCTTTTCAGTAAGAATGAGGGTACTGCAGTGGGTGGTGGTGTTGGCCTTCTTCAAGTATCAAAGGATGCTTTAAGACACCTACACTTCGACATCCACGCTGCAAGTCTCTGAATGCCACGCTCCCATCGGCCGACTCACCCTCTGGGCTCTCTGCTCATCGGATCCAGAGACAGTTTTCCCTAGAAGTGATAGCTGAGCATTTTGGAGAAAAGCAAAACATTTTAAAAGCTTTATTTTAATACACTCTAAAGGAAATAGCTACTTAATTAAATTCTATTGCTTGTCTTCCTGGATGAGATGAAGAAAAATGAGATGCACTCTCTCTCTGGAGGTTCGTGGGAGGGCCTGCATTTCTCCTGGACATCCGATGGCAGGCAGACCTGCCCGCACAGGCAGGCTTCCCGCCTTCCCCTCGCATTCCACAAACATCTCTCAAGTTCAAACCAAGTGCGGCTTTCTTGGATGGAAATGCCCCATATGTGATCCCAGAAACCCCGTTCTGCACGTGGTCAATCAGACAAGATGAGTCAAGCTTCTTGGGGGATTCTCTCATCAGTTAGTATGACATTTTAAAAGTACAAAAACCCTCGGCGCCTCTGGGGGCACTATTTAATGTATCACTGTCATAAAATTGATGGAGCAATTTTCTCTGATGTGGTCAGTTTGGTCAATTGCAATAGCAATGCAGTAAAGAAAGGGTCTCCTCCCGCGCTCCGGGACTCGTACGAGACAGCTCAGAGCGCTCAGGTCCTGCGGTGGGTGGGCAGTGGGTGTTCAGGTCAGGGCAGGACCTGGCGGCACGTACAGGTGATTATGGTGGCTGAACTGACCAAGGTTTCTCTCCAGTGCAGAGTCTGGGGCAGGCAGTGTAAGGGAGCAAAGCCCCTGGAGCTAACGGGCCACCTCCCTGCTCCACAACACCCAAGACAGTTGCACACAGTCGTCCTTCCTCAGCGCTGCGGCACAGCTGGACAAGGGGGAGGGCAGGGCAGGGGCAGGTCCAGGGGGAGGGCAGGGCAGGGGCAGAAGGTGTATGCCCCATCCTTCATGTCTGTGTCTATCTAGATGCTAGGGAGCAAATATCCTTCCACCGAGAAACTTCTGCTGCAGCTCCCCAGCCGTCCGGGAGCGCACCCGGCTGGAAGGGCATCTGCAGAGGCATTTTGAAGCAGGTTTTTATTACCCCCCAAAATCTGATAGTGTTAGCAAGGAAGAAAGTGCATACTGGTAAGCAAACCAGCGATGTCTACCTCATTTGAATAATTAACTCCATCTTTGATATTTTAAATCTTGCTGTTAGAAAGATGTTTAATGGATCATAACTAAGTTTTCTTTTGATTATTCCCTAACTGATATTTCAGTCAGGGCACTTACAACGTATCCGTTCAGTGGACTACTGCAGTCCTAAACATGACAAGCAGAGGAAAAGATTTTTATAAACACTTCATTAAAAAAAAAAAGGTATCTAAATGAGTAAAAACATGACACAGATGTTCCCTTTGTCACCGGGAGCATGTGAATCAAAGCCAAATGAAACACTGTCATACACTCAGCTGAATGTTTAAGATTAAAAGAGATGTGATAGATACTATTATGGTTTGGATATGAGGTATCCCCTGAAAGCTCACGTGTGACACAAAGCAGGAGTGTTCAGAGGTTAAATGATTAGATTATAAGAGCTGAGACCTAATCGGTGGATTAATCCACTTGGTGGGTCAACAATTTGAAAGGACAACTGGACGGCACTGTAGGCAGGCAGGGGTGGCTGGAGGAGTAGGTCCCTGGGGATGTGCCTTTGTGGTCTATCTTCTGTCCCTGGAGACTTGCTCTTACTCTCTGCTTCCCAGCTGCCATGAACTCAGACGCTTCCTCCACCTTCCGCCATGCTGTTCTGCCTCACCTCAGGCCCAGAGCAATGGAGTTGGCCAACCGTGGACTGAGACCTCTGGAATCATGAGCCCAAATAGACTTTTCTCCTCTAAGTTGTTCTTGTTGGGTCTTTTGGTCACAGCAATGGGAGGCTGACTAACGTGGGTGAGCACTGGTGGTGATGGGAGGCCACAGAAGCCCTCAGACAGAAGTGAGAAACTGCAAAGCACCCCTTGCCACCACACACAGAGACAGGTCTGAGTAGGAGACAAGCCTGCAGTCTGCACGCAGCAGGACAACGGGGCTGGGATGGGTGCGACTGCCTCCAGCAGCTCCGCCCAGGGCTGAGCCAGACACACCTGTGTTTGGGGCAGCACAGGAAGGGTTGAAGCAGACTCAGGTGGCCAGCATCACGGGCAGGGAGCAGAAAGAGAGGCAACTCGTCCCCCATCAGACCACAGGATTTCTACATGTTAAGATCAAGGAAACACAAATTCACACTCAAACCACTAAGCAAATGAGGAGGCAAGTGACCATGGTTGAAATAGAGTAAAACAACACACAGGTCCTTTAGGAACTGCCAGACAGAGTATCCCCTGACTAGGTAAGACACGTCTGAAGAAACGACACAGGTGGAGGCACCTGCGGCTCTCAGAAGTAACCAGAGAGCCCTGACAATAAAACAGAGCTTCCAAATGAAAGATAAACAGAACTGAAATTTCCCCACAGGAACAGGTGAAACAACTGAAAAGTGAACTGGAACACTGAAAAGAACTCAGAGGGAGAGAAAATGGAAAACGTGAGAGAAGCCGCGACAGGGAGCAGAGCCCTCACAGCAGAGCGGCGAGGGAGCTGAGGAAGGTGACTGCGCAGCCACCGGGACTTCTGGCGGGCCTGGCGGGTGGGGATCTGCTTCCCCCGCAGAACTGAGGCGTCCAGGCAAGGAACATTGCATTGAAAGTGAAGGAGAGCAAGAACAAAAAGATCCCAAAAGTAGCCAGAGAAAAAAGGCCACGCGCCAAGGGAAGCAGAAGGGAGGAGGCAGCCGCCCGCGGAGGAGCAGCCTCCTCAGAGCACCAGCCTTCACTGCAGGTCCTCCACTGTTCAGGAATGAGTGACAGGCGTTCATCAGAGTGACTTCTACAAGATGTCCTTTAGGGAGACGGGAAACGATCATGAATGATGGTCTGAGATATGAGAAGGAATGGCAAGAAAATAAGATAGCAAGTGTGTAAATGAATACACGTCAGCAAACATCTGTGTCAGAAAGTCTGCAGCGGGGGCCAGATTCAGCGCTTTCCAGGGTCCTCCGGTGGTCTGGAGACAGTCCTTAATTTGAAGCTCTGTTGTATTCAATATGCAAGAGACACTTTAAAGGGTAACAGTAAAAGAATAAAAATCCAGTATATAGATTCTAAATAATTTTTTTTTTAAATTTGGAAGAATAAGAGACACCCACCCCCCATACTTTTGTTTTAAGGCAAGACGAAGGAAAAAAGCTTAGGAAAAACGGGACTAATAAAATTTGCTCACACAAGTCCAAACATGTCAATAATTACAATGGATGTAAATGAAATAAACCTGTCAGTTAGAGATACACTGCTAGAACTAGATAAATGACCACACACAGCTGTGTGACGTTTGAAAGAGACACATCTAAACTGTAAGAACAGAGACTGGTTGAAAAGAAGAAAAGCGAGAAAAGCTACATACAGTAAATACAAATAAATACAGAGCTGGGACAGCTACCTTAATATCTGACAAAATGGACGTTAGGATAAAAAAGGAATTCTGGTGATAAAGAGGGCAACTTCTTTTTTTTTTTTTAAATATTTTTATTTATTTGCTTTTAGTTGTACACAATGCGTTTTATTTGTACGTGGTGCTGAGGATGGAACCCGGGTCGCCTGCGTGCTAGGCGAACGCTCTACCGCTGAGCCACAATCCCAGCCCAAGAGGGCAACTTCTTAATGATAAAAGTCAAATTCATCAGAAGGAAAGTACAGCAATTGAAACTTGTTTTTCTAATGAGCCCCAAAATATAAAAAGCGAAAATTCATATATATCAGTATAAAATCTAAGAATCCAGGAATCTGGGTACTCCTTATTCTTTATGGTAAAAATCATAAATAAAACAATGAGTGAAAATGTACAAAAGATGACATTTATATTAGTTTATGGGAGTAAGGGGGACTTCTCTCTGCATCCTAATTTTTCTTTTTCTCTGCCATCCCCGCCCTCCCTGCCTTCCGCAGGTCCCATGCTGCTGCCCAGGCTGGCTCAGACTCGACTCCTCGCCTCAGCTGCCTGGTGTCCTGGGCTCCTCGCCTCAGCCTCCTGGGTGGCTGGGATCACATCACAAGCCACAGCACACCGTTTCTAAATTTTTTGATCACTGTGATATCACTTTTATGATAAATCCACTTTTCCAAAAATGAAGTGGAGGTGAATATTTTAGGTAGCTGTGGGTTTTCTTAGTTACGGTTTCACAATTGGGTCATTGCTCTGCACAGCTTTAGTTCACATTCCAGTGTTTATCAAGTGGAGTACATCTAAGCCACAACTTAACTTCTGGTTGGTGTTTTGCTAAAATGTCAAATGATTTATTTATGGGCTTAAATGGCTCAGTCACTGCTGGACTTCTACATTCAAGAATGAAGTTTGCCACATGCTTGTTTTATCCAATAAGAATTAAAGAATTTTGGAAAGAATGCATAGTAGCCTACTCCAAATTTAAAATGCTACTAATTGTTCATGGCCACATCATTATGGATATTTGTACCACCAACAGAGCCACAGCTTTTCTAGATTTCTGTACAGACACTGCTGTTATTGCTTTAGGGACCACTTGCCCAGAAAAAAAAAAAAGTAGAGAAAGGTACAAGTTGGTAATTCCTTTTTTCCCCCTCATATCAATATTCCTTTGGACTTAACCTGTAGCATTACTCCTAAAAGTTAGTACTATACCTCCACTTATACTTTTTGAAACATATATGATAAGGAATAGGTAAATAGGACAAGAACAGATGATGTATACAAATGAAAAAAAAAAAAAGTGGCATGCTAGTTCTAAAGAAAATGAGCACAGAATGAGTTTACTATAGTCCTGAAAACAAACAGTAATAGGCCCTCTTTCAACATATAACCTAAAAATCTGAACTGTGAAATCCAGCTAATCTGTTACACAGAATATATATTTCTATAGCTACTCAATTTTTACTATGTGCAATTCTGGAAAAATAACACCATGTAGGAAAAGGAAAACTAATTAAAATGCATTGCTGTGTCCTGGAACATAAGGAAATGACAGGGATTCTAAATTCTTAAGGATGCTTTACTTAATAGAGGTGTTTTGGGATCTTTCGAGATAGGAATTTCCCAAAATCCTGTTAATCTAATCCTTTTACTATTTAAAGCCAATAATATAAGAATGAAATGCAGTTATTTCCAACTCTGTGCTATAATATGATAATAAAGTCTAGAAATAAAATCTTAACTTCTGAGTAGATCAATGAATCAAACTCAACTTCCACAAACTTCTTTTAAGTCATCATCACGTCTTCTTTCCTATCATTCTTTTTGGCTTAGTGTTCACATTTATTGGATTATAACATACATAAACGAAGAGCACAAATCCTGAAGACGCCTGATGAGCAGAGCCGTGTCATCAGCACACTGGCGCCATCATTAACTTTCAGGCTAAGAAATCAGAATCAAAGCCGTCAACAACCACCACAGGCGGCAAACACGAGGGAGTAAGTGTGACTCAGTCAGGTGGAAACTCTGTTGACTCACGTTTTACGCCAAGCAGGTATTCTGTATCTCCACAATACCAGCGAATACATTGTCTCAATCTGACGGGTGCCTAACCTGGAATTTCTCCTACTGTGCTTTTCTCCTCCCTGCAGCACATTTCAAAGGATGCAGGAAATATTTTAAAACCTTAGAACGAATTACACTGTCTGGCACCTTTCTTTCCTTTCCAGAACTGCATCCCTAACATTCTACAAATTGTGGCCCTCCACAGTGACTTTAAAATCGAAAATCGACTTTTCAACTTTTAGCTCTTTCTTCTTTCCCTTGATTGGCAGGTCGTTTTGTTAAAACTGAAGTCACTGTTGTGGGATACTAATCGTGTCCTAAGGGCTCTAAGTCACTCACGGCGGCAGGAGAAGGCACCCGGGAGTCTGTCACTGGTAACCCAGAGCTGCACGCTCACGTCCTTCTACCCCTAACACAGAAAGGCTGGCTGGGGCCTCCCTGGACTAGGCTTCTCCGTATCCTCCTCACGTCGTCGGCCCACCGGGAACTGCCCGTCGCCCCCAGTCTACACCCTGGCCACACTGTGCTTAGCGACCCTGAGCGGGGCTCCGGGGCCAAGCTCCCCGGGACGCGCGGCCGGGGCTCCCCGAGAGGCGACGACGCCGGCTCGCCCCGCTCGCGCGCTCCCGGGAGCGCAGGCGCCGCTCGATCTCAGCCGCGCGCCACCGGGGACGCTTGGAGGCCGAGGGGCGCAGGGCCGGGAAAGAGCGGCTGCTTGGGGGCGCCTCGGGGGCGCGGGCGACCCTGCCATCCGCCGCTCCCCCACGGAGGGAGCGCGAGCGCTCGGCTTCCCGTCACCAGGGCGACTCGGCAGCCCGACCCGAGGCTCAGGCTCCGCATCCAGGGCCACCGCGCGTCCGCGCCCCGCCGCCGCGTCCCCGGGTGCGACCCCCGCACGCGGCGGCCGTGCGGCCCGGGGATCCCTCCGCGCCCGCGGGCCTCGGGGTCGCGCGGCGGAAGGATCGCACGCACGCGCGCCGCCGCGGCGGGGACCGGGGACCGGGGCCGGGCCGCCGCCAGCGCCGCGCAGCTCCGCCGCCGGTCGCGCAGCCGGGCCGGGCGGGTGGCCGGGCGCGCCGCGGGCTGTCCCCGCCGCGCCCGCGTCCTCCCCGCCGCTGGGGGGGCGGGCGGTCCTGCGCAGAGCCGCCTCCTCCCCGCCCCCGCCCCGCCTCCCGCGTCGCCGCCGCCGCCGCCGCGCCTGCTGCTGCCGCCGTCCCCGCTGCAGTGCGAAGGGCTGAAGATGGCCGGGTGGCAGAGCTACGTGGACAACCTGATGTGCGATGGCTGCTGCCAGGAGGCCGCCATTGTCGGCTACTGCGACGCCAAATACGTCTGGGCGGCCACGGCCGGGGGCGTCTTCCAGAGCATCACGGTGAGCCCCGCGCGGCCCGGCGCCGTCCGAGCCGCGCTGGCCGCGGGCGCAGGGCCGGCGGCAGGTGTGCGGCGCGCCCCGCGCGGGTCTCGGCCGCGGAGGCCGAGTCGGGACGCCCCTCGCCGGGCCCTGCGCCCCCGCCGCCGGCGCCCGGGTGGGGGGGCGGGCGCTGTCCCCGGCCCGGGCGCCTGAGGCGGCCTCGCCTGCGCGGGGGCGGCGGGGGCGGCGGCCGGCCGGGGCGCGCGGCCTGGGCAGGTCCCGGCCGCCCCTCGCCCCGCGCGGCCGTGGAGGCGGCGGCCCGGCCGTGCAGGCGACCGCGTGGGCCCGCGGACCCGGCCTCCCCGGCCGCCCGCGCACGCCGGCCACGCGGGGCTCGCGGGTCCCGGCCCACCCCGCTCCGCGGGTCCCTCCGATTCTCCAAGATGGCGAACTGCCATTGATCCCCGCGCAGACCGCGGACACGCGTTACGCAACGGAGCCCTCCGCGGGGCGCGGGCGACCACCGGGCGCGGGCGGGGCCGCGGGGCGGCGCTCGGCGGGGCGGGGCGGGCGGCCGCGCCTTCCCGGGACGAGGCGGCCGTGCGCGGCGCGGGGTCTGCCGAGCGCCGCTCCGCTCATTGTTCTGCCTGCCTCTGCCCAAGCCGGGCCCTGCCGTGCGCCCTGCCCGCCCCGCGCCCGGCGCCGCGCCGCTGCCGGACGGTGCAGCCCCGCGCCCGCGCCCGCGCCCGCGCCGCCGGACCTCGCTGGCCGCGTCTTTGTGCGCGAGCCCCGCCGGCGGGAGGGCTGCGGGGGCGGCGGCCTGCCATGACTCTGCAGTTCTGACGGCGACGCCTGCCTCCGCTCGGGCGCGGGGACGCGCGGTGCCCGCTCCCCGGCCCGGCGCCTGCCTCAGTTTCCTCCCCGTCCCCTCCATCCTCCCTCCCTCCCGCCTCGGCCTCTGCGGCTCTGGCGCGGTCGCTGTGCGGTTGCCCAGAAAGGGCGCTGATGGTCGAGAGGGGAGGGACGGAAGTGGAGAGCGCGGGGCCCGGCTGGAGGAGGGAAATATGAATCTGGGGACGCGCGAGGCCTGCAGAGGGAAGCTCTGCCGTCAGGGCGGCTCGGGCTGTGCCGTGCGGAGCAGTGGACGGATCTGCGAAGCTCGGGTTTGTTGCGGGAGATGGTCAAGGAACTTTGAATTTGATGCAGCACGACCGTACTGACCTAGTGTGAGAGAGAAGCTGTTGTTCAAAGAGTTTGTAACCGAATCTTTACCATTATTACATAAGCACCTTCGAGCACCACCTGACTCGATACTGTTTATAAATAACCCTTGATACTGCAGTGGTTTAATGTCAACTACCCACTATCGAGAAAGATTCTTTCCATGGATTGGTTTTTAGTTAGCAGACCACACTGAACGGCAAAAGTCAGTCACCTGATATAAGATGTCCTCATGCGAGGCAGAGTCTTGATTTCTACATTAGTGGAGTGAGGCTGTTTTGCAGTGCAGTATGAACTAGCAATCTCTCCTGTTAGATCAAGCCCTGAAAGGAATTGACCACAACTTAATGTCTCTCCTTCTTTTTCTCTTTTGGGGGGACAGCCAGTAGAAATAGATATGATCGTAGGAAAAGACCGGGAAGGCTTCTTTACCAACGGTTTGACTCTTGGTGCAAAGAAGTGTTCAGTGATCAGAGATAGTCTATATGTCGATGGCGACTGCACGATGGACATCCGGACAAAGAGTCAAGGTGGAGAGCCGACGTACAACGTGGCCGTCGGCAGAGCCGGTAGAGGTGAGCAGGGCGCTTTCGTGGTTAAAACTGCATGCCTGACTGCAACTTCATGAGCAGTTTCTTTAGCATTTTGAATGACAGTTAGTCCATAATGGCTATTAAGGTGGTTCCTTGAACTGCCCAGCACTGAAGGGAAGCCCTGTTGTAGGGCTGCCACATCGCAGCAGTGGCACGTGCAGCAGTGCCACTGTCCTCCTGACTTCCTTCTGAAAGGCAGCCTTGGTATCAGCTCTTCATAAACTCCAAATGAAGAGTCGTCTCCAGCTGCTGGACGTCAGATGATAGTCCTGTGCTGCCTGCGGTGGCTAAGCAGTTCACATCGGTGGCTTATTTTAGTCCCTGTGAGTCTTTACCTCTGAGTCATTTGTCCTTTTTTGCTTGCTCACCATAAAGCAGCATGATTGACATTGGTTCTTCTTTTTTTTTTTTTTTAATATTGCTGAGGAAGTGAGAAATAATTCGATGAATTTTTTGGAATGAGTTGTCCATTTATTAAAATATATCCAAAGACTAAATTGTGTCTGAGATTTAGATTTGAAAAATAGAAAACTACATTTTGTATATACTTGTCCAAAAATTCTGGTATCTCTAGACACTGACTAAAAAAATTATTTTTCAAAAGAAGCTTTTGAAGTTGAGTTTATTATGCCAGTTAATTGATTTGCAAGAATGTTTATTTGTAATGACCTATATAGATATTTTTTAGATAAACAGGACTTCCACAGCCTCGCTTGGCAGACTTAGCACATTGCTCCTAAGAGCAGCTCTTCCTGGGACGGGCCTGGCGCT
This sequence comes from Tamias sibiricus, assembly GCA_025594165.1. Classification (NCBI taxonomy): domain Eukaryota; kingdom Metazoa; phylum Chordata; class Mammalia; order Rodentia; family Sciuridae; genus Tamias; species Tamias sibiricus. The sequence continues at coordinate 141,256,954 of CM046668.1, forward strand.
GCCCTGTAGTGTAAGGCCCCAGGTCTGCCAGCTGCCTGTGATTGCCCTAAAGCTTTCTCTTATTTTGGTGTGAGTTGATGTTTGAGTATTTATTCGTAGGAAAATTAGATGACTTTGAAACAGTAGACATCTTTAAACATTAGCTCTCAGATACATATGCTAACAGAAAAAAACATCAACCATGATAGGAAGCCAGAGGTTTTCATACCATGGGGCTGTGCTGACATCTAGTGGCAGTGAGTGTGAATTTGACATACACCTGTACAGGAGATAGATCTTTGTATGGCATCACAGAAGAACCTGGTGTTAGAAATAATAGTCTATTTCAGGATTTAGACTCATTTAAAAATAAGACTGGCAGAGTGAGGAAATCAGTATGCATAAAACTTAAAATTCTTTTAACTTGGCCTTTTCTGAATGGCACTACAAAGCTGTTTAAAATTTGTTTTTCATTTTCCTCTGGAAGTGATAGAAGCATTTATTCATATTTATAGTGTAACTTGTAAGACTTAGTAGTTTCTACTTGGGAAACCTTAAATATGGGGAGAATTTGTGAATAAATTACCAACGTTTTTTATTTTTTAAGTATATATTTTTGGGGCAAATAATACATGTTTGTCATATCAACCAGAATTTTCGCTCTGAAATGAAAGATGAGTGGTCACTTCTTTTCTTAACCAGTGTAAAGATAACCGCGAAGACCGCTGCTACTGCAGGTGGGGTTCCGTATTGCAGTGCTAGTTAAGGTTCTGCTCTTGGTGTGTTACTGGTTTGAAAGTCCCCGTTCTAGAGACCTAGTTGCCCTCAGTGCTTGACAGCTCATGGGAAACTAACTTAATGTCAACTTATTAATCAGGGATCTGTCTGCTAAAACTTATGTGACTTTCTTGATTAACACTTCTTTTGAAACACTTTTCTTCTTTCTCTTTCAGTCTTGGTCTTTGTAATGGGAAAAGAAGGGGTCCATGGAGGCGGATTGAATAAGAAGGCATACTCAATGGCAAAGTACTTGAGAGACTCTGGGTTCTAGCTGCTAGGCAGACTGTTAAGTATTAGGGGAAATTGCTCTTAAACTTTCCTAGCGGTAAGCTTAAGTCTTAATTCTGGAAATTTTATTAGCAATGCAGGGTGATGGGGTATGAACCTGTGTCTCTTTGTATCCCTTTGTTGGTGGGGAAAGGCGTCTTTCTCTCTGCCCTCCCCTCCTTAAGTAATGCTGTTCACTTCTGTTTTGTTCCCTTGTGTACTCCAGCCTTGGTTATAGTCATGGGAAAGGAAGGTGTGCACGGAGGCACACTTAACAAGAAAGCATATGCGCTCGCTCTATACCTGAGGAGGTCTGATGTGTAAGCAGCCTCTCCCCATCTACCTAGCAACTGTCTGCATCGCCACCCCAATTATGGTCATCTGCTGCCAGACTAGATAGATGGTAGCTAGTTTTTCTTTACCTACTTTCTAATGTCATGGTTCCTGTTTGCCCACTGATCATTTGTCTGTTAACCACTGTATGTAACCAACCCCTACTGGCAACATAATTGCAGCACAATAATGATTTGCATGATACCTTGAAGTTGGGGGGAGGGGCATGCCAAGTTGGGCATCACTTTGTCTTAGCAATTAATGGGATATTGATTACTAAAATAAGTTAATATTAAGCAAGGTGCCGGTCGTACAATCTCCAATTTGATCGATGTCTTTTCAGCACTTTGAGCTTTACTTGCTCACTTAGTCTTCCTTTCGTAGCGCATGGTTGGGAGGAGGAAGTGCATGCGTCTCTCCTTCACTCCTCTTTTCTCTTGCCCTCCCTTTGCACATAAGGGATTTGGTTTGCTTCCATCCTCTTTTTATGCAGTGCCTGGTTTATTTAACCAATTAATATCCCCTTTGCTGATGAGCTGTTGAGAGCTGCAGTAGTTTGCTTTTAGTATTGTGGTTGCACTTGAGTAGACAGATCTCTTTTCACGTGTCTGCAGGACACGTGCAGAGTGCAACTGCAAAACAAGAGCAAAAGGCACTCCCCCCACGACCTCACAGTAACCACTGACGCACCCCAGGGACGTTCCATCACCGCAATAGCTCACACTGTCATTCCTGTCTTTTTCTTTGCACACCAGCTCTACTTGTTTTAGTAAAACTGTAAAAGGCTGCCATTATGGACATTAGGTCTCCCAACATAACCATCTGGAGTGTGTCCAGTTTGTTCTTCATAGGACCAATTTTTATTTGCAGCTTGAGTTTTTATATGAAGTTGCATTATTGTGGACTTGGCTGTCTTGTGATGAATTTTTTCATATGTATTCTGTGCCATACTATTGTTAAAATGAACTGTTGCTATTGTGAGATGGATTTTAACTGACCTATTAAGGGTTTCTTTCGAATGGCACTACTTTAGGGACATTCTAGCATTTGCTTCTATTGTTGTTTGGGCCTTGTGGATAATGTACAGATTTAAACAGATCTTGTTGCTGGTTTGTCCATTTCTTTCCCTGCACTTTGTTACATCTGGGATACAGTCTAACTCATCTGATTTAATATGCATTTAAAAAAATGCCATAACTATTAAACACCTTGTTTACAGACAGATGAAATAAATTTATTCCAACCAAATACTCTTGTCTCCTGTTGTTTCTGTAAGTTGTTGGCTTACTGTTGTGGTTGATTTTCAACACGATGGCAATACAGAGAATAAGCCAGAGTCTGCTGCAAACATTCAGTTAAGTACCTAGGCATTTCTTTTTAAGAAGCTTTGATCTATTAAAAAATGGCTTTTAGTCATTTTGGGCTCATGTCCTCATACTGTGTGAGGGAAACTGAGTGATCTGCTGGAAAACATTCTTCTCTATTGGTCTCCAGATGTGAGATCTAATAAGCAGTAAGAGGCTTCAGTACCAAAAAGGGTCTGCACCATTGTGGACCCTGTTGTAAGGTCAGTGACCTCACGTGACATGCTGGCAGGCTGAAAAGTTAGCCAGCTGGGACTGTCCTCCTATGAGCAGAAGACACTGCTTTGCCAGCATTTAAAAGAATTGGGACGCTTTTGCATTTTCTAGCTTTGGGAATAACATGTTGACCATGGCAAAATAGTCTAAGCCTGGAGATTGTAAGTTCCCTGATATGTATTAAAGTTTAGTAAAGATGTAAATTTTGGACTTTTTAGATAAATCGTTACTACCATGAAATGTCAAGCAGAAACTTACAGCAGTAGATGCTCAAACGTTAGAGGATCTAAGTGAAACTGGGGAGCTTGTCACAGGGTCAGTTCTGGCCTCTGGGTTTCCACCCTGGGAGATTCCACGCGCCCAGGAAGTAGTCACCGGATATTTTTAGATCTAGTCACCAGGTGAGGCTGATGGATTTTAAGTCAGATCTGCATGCTGTCCTTGAGAGAGAGTGTTCGTGTGTTGGGAGTAGAAGTAAGCTCTTCCTCACTTAAAATACTATGCATAGGAAAGTTTTTTCTCTGACAGGTTGTCAGGCTTTAGTTCTGAATCTGACTACATATGGGGTGTCAGGACTTGGCTAGTTTGGTAGTTAAACACACCATAGTAGTCGTAAACGATAAAAACCTGGTATCAGCTTATTGTCCTGTTAAGATTCCTGTTAAGGACAAAAGATGGCTGGGCAGATGAAAAGTTGTGGTACTTTGGAGAGTAGTACATGGCCTGCAGTTTCAACAGAAGAACACTTTTGGAAATATATACATGCACACTTTGCTTCACACTTAGCTCTGAGTTGAGCATGAGGAAACGGACCTGTGCACATTTGTGTATCAGAGGTCTTGTTGTCACACAGTGTTACTTAGGATAAGCACACTTGGCAGCACCAAAGAGGTATGGGTTAGACACAGGATTTTGTGTCCCCAGGACAAAATGGTCACTGGGGAAGGACACAAGAACATGGTCACCAGTGGATGCTAGGGGTGGGGGAAATAAAGTACAGCGTCTGCTGCACATGGTACTGCACTGTGAAGGCCATAGGTACAGACATGTTTCTGCCTGGGCTCAGTTTCCAGGTGACTATTTTGATTCCAGTGTTTGCAATAACATTACTTTAATAATCAGAAAAAAAATTAAATTTTATTGCTCTCCCATTCAAAAAATCCTTACAATGAAATTATAGAAAATTTCAAGTGGATATTAAGAACAAGCAAAAGTCCTAGCCAGTGCTGTTAAGATGCTGCATACATTTTTTTACAAGTTAATTTGAAATTAAAAAAATAATTTTTGATCCAGAAAAACTTCAACCCATGTCCTTGATTTGAATTTTGAATTAATGACTAATAAAAGAATGCCACATCTAATACAGAGTCACACACTGTAGAACAGGTTTAAAAAAAGACTAGGGTCATACAGTTATGTCGCATTCCAACCTCTGCTAATCACCCTGATAAATTTGTAGGATGTCCTTCTCAGCTTGTACTTTCTCTTAAAACAAGGAAGAAGGATGAGGTAATATCCAGACAGTACATATTGAATCCAACCTTTTATTTTCCAAAATGGACACTTGTGATATTATGGTTTTTGCTGATTATGAAAATTTCCTTAAACAAAAATAACTAAGAAAGTGAAATTTCCCCCTAGTGTTAAACTTATTTAAAAATGCATTATTTTTAACAAAAGGCTTGTATACCTAGTATTTATTATTCTAAAACACATGATTTTATGTAGTTTCCCATGTTGGTAGATGTGTCTACTGCAAAGATGAACATAGTTTATTTATAATATTACCATAATATACACTTTATTTTTGGCATGATTTTTGGCTGTGGTTTTAACATTTTCATGGCTCAACCTAAATGCTTTAGCATCACACTTACAGCATTCTAAGTGATGTGTAACCTGACCTCAGTCCTTATCCCTTTATACTACTGGGCATGTAAATAAGGCTAATATGGTTAAGTAGCAGCACAGCAGAACAAACATCTACTGATTCTTAAAGTGGAAAATGTTTATTAACATTCAAATACCTCTCATACAAGGCCATATAAAAATTCTTAGCATTTTGATTATACAGAAGTCTATATTTTCTACATATAGTTACAGTGATATATAATATAATTCACCTTTTCATAATACATTGTTTCAATACATTAGTTCTGTTAAGCACTTATTTTCAAATTCAATACTTGAACAATCTCTCTGTACATAGTTTCGCAGGGCTAGTTAGCATAAGATGCTCTTTATTAAGAGGTATATGATCTGAGTTAATAGTTGCTGAAGTTTGGTATTTTTATGCAGCGTTTTCCTTTTGCTTTGATCACAACACAAAACCCTTAAGGACACTGAAATCCAGCAAGTAAAGTCCAGAGACATTACCTTCACTGTTGATTCAAATCTGTACATAACACTATAGTATTAAAACTCTTCAAAAAAAAAAAAAAAAACTTAAAAAAATCTGCACTAGTTATAGGCTTTCCTATCAGGATCAGACTACTTGGGAATAAAAAAGAAAAAAACAGCTTCAGAGTTAGTGTGACAGGAGGAGAAATACTAAGTTACTTTGTTGCCTCTCACTAATGACGGATCTGGGGGAACAGAACGCGCATCCAGCTCACCGGCTGGTAACTGTTGTGCAGGGAGAGCTGCTCGGGGAGCTGGACGGCTGCAGGCGACTGCGTGTGTAAAGCGCAGGACATTTGCGTATGTGACCTATGTCTTAACTGCAAGCTATATTGAGGATTTTTAAAATGTTTTGGCTAAATTTCATCCCCAAAGAGCTCACTTGATGCCTGAGTGACAGCACCAGTCTTTATTAGTGAAAGGAAGCACACTCCTGCAGATAAGTACCCATCAAAAAGCCTGTTTCAGTAATCTGATAAACTAGAATGCTATAAAATAAGTTAATTCTACAGAAACCTCTAAAGGGAGCAAAAAATCAAATCACATACCTAAGTAAACATTTCAAAGGGCAATGAAGAACCAGTCACCTCTGAGAGTCAGACGGTGTTGGCCATGCTGTAGTCCTGGTCCCCGTTGGCCTGCAGCTGGACCACCACGCTGTGCTCGTTGGCTTCGTTCTCGGCATCGCTGCTGTCGGTGTCTTCGTTGTCCTCTTCCTCGTAGTCTGAAGACTCTGTCATGTTCTGATGTGAGTGGGATTCCGACAAAGCCCCAAATGACTGGGCACTGACAGAAGCCAAAGGTCTTAGCAAAGGGGTGTGTTCTGACACCTCGTTTTCTTCTTGACTGCTGTCTGTGTCAGAGTCTGAGTCGCCTTGAGAAGGAACGACTTTCTGCTTGCAGACTGGACAGGTCTTTTTGGTTTTAGTTAGCCAAGGGTCTACACATTTGCAGTGGTAAGCTGTCGAAACAAAACGCACGTCTTCAGTCAGTGTGCTGTGGCTGGGGACACCATTCAGCCTCTCGTCACAGACATTCAGTGTGGTGATCTGTGCTCTCATGTAGGGACGAGAGAGGGAAGTAAATGCACTCTCTCCTTTAATGGGACTGATAACGGGTGCAGAGTCTGCCTCACAGCGCACTAACAACTGGTCTCTCCCCTGCAATACTGAACCCAAATATAGAATCATTCTGGGTGTAAATTCAAAGCAGTAATTACCCATACCATGGGAGCAGGGAAGGACTCTGAGCTTGTCTCCATCTTCATAGTCATCCAAACAAATGGCACAGACGTCATACTCATCTCCTGTAATGCAGACCGCATCAGTTAAAATATGTAGAGACATTTAGCTCATCAGACTTTTCACGTTTAGTTTTCCTTAGTCACTTTAAGTGCCCTCTGATTGATTTATCTATGATGGCTTTTGCTTAGGTTTTTGTTTTGTTTGTCAGACTTTAAGGAGCTACTTAGCTATTCAATACTTCAAGGATCTGAAGTTTTTAATTTAAGTAGTTAACCTTTTACCTGAAATAGGCCATTGAAAATGGATGTCACATTTGTTTACCCTAGTCATCTTTGCAAAAGATTTTAATGAGTCATAATAGAATTTTAGATAGCTATTCAAATGCCATTTTGAAATATTGTATGCTGAAGAACAAAATTTCATGACTTAAATTTATCGAAGTCTCTGGGATCATTTATCTCTTTGCAGTGCCAGGGACTAAACCCAGGGCCCCACGATGCTAGGCAAGCACTTTACCATTGAGTGACATACACCCCTAGCTCTGGGTCATTTTTTTTTTTTTTTTTTTCGGATTCAAAAGAAAACGTTTAAAATGTACTAAAATGTATTCCCGTTAGTACGAATGGTGAATGAGACACTGAGCTTCAGCCCGCCAGCATTCACCAGTTCTGTAGTGTCTGGCACAGGCTCAGCCTCTGACGTTGGTCTTAAACTGTAAAAAGATCTGAGCTGTCTCGCAGGACTGTGAAGATGGAAAGAGCAAAGGACCAGCACGCAGGTGTCCAACAGTGATCTTCATTACTAATGTCATTGCTATTTTAGTTGTCTTACTGTTGAATTTATTGCCTTTACATTTAGAAGTTTATTAATTCATAGCTCTTTGTAAAGTTCGAATTATAAATGTTTAAAGAAAGTGGCAGTTTTTAAAATAAGCACTTAAATAGAACCTCACTAGAACTGGTGAGGGCGGCTCACCTTCACCACCGACACTGAGGGCCTCTGGTGTCCCTGGCGGTGGATGCAGCTGTTCCGCTGACTCAAGACTGGAATGCGCTAAGAAGGAAGCCATGACTGCTGTTCTCGTCACCTTGTGAAAAGGTCTTAAGGGGCTGAGCTGGGACCTGCCTGGATTCCCAGGTGGACCCAAGTGAGAGGGAAAGGTTGGGCGTCAGCCTGGGTGCTATGAGAGGTCAGCGAGACGCAGTGGCACTGAGTTTGCAGGGGTCCGTGGGAGAGTCACAGCCAGGAAATGTGGGTGGCCTCAGGAGCTGGGAAGGGTGAGGACAGGGACATGTCCCAGAGCCCCAGAGGAAAAGCCCTGCCGCCACCTTGAGCAGCTCCGTGAGACCCCCGTCGGCCTTTTCAGCCTACAGATGGCAAACCTGTGTTGCTGGCTACCGAGTCTGTGAGTTCATCAGCGCAGGAGTGTGTGTGTGGTCATCTTTAAGCGTGTGGGACATACGCCGCAGTCACTGAACTTTCCCATCAGTCCTCTGAACTGCTCCAAGTGATGGGGTTACACTGATGTCCTGTGTTTCTGGCCAAAGCAGGTCTTTCAAGATGACAGGCAAAGACCAAAAGGTGTGGTTTGCGATCATGGACCCCACTGTAGCCTAGTGCTCTGTAGAAGACCCACCCAAGGCCTCAGCCGGGGTTGGTGTCTGGTGCTGCCCTCCTGGTCCTGTTATTTACTAGTCAGGTGACCTTCTGAAAGACCCTCATCTTGACATTTCAGTTTTGTCTGAGGCCACGTCTTCGGGTAGCTGTGAGGCTGAGGGGATGGACACAGGAGCACCTGGCGCTGGGCACAGCACCCTCAGCCAGCCCTAGCTGGCACCTGCCCTCCAGCACTCCTGGCCCAGGTGATCAGCTAGCAGTGGGCTCGGAACCTTGTTGTTGTACTTATGGAAATTAAGCTAAATATTCAGTAGCCCTTGAACTGTGCGTGTCAAAGACTTCTGGTTGCATCTGAAAGCTGGGTTGAATGCCTTAGGGGCCCTCAGCCACTCCTGGTTAAATTAGGTACAGTGAGAGAACTGAAGAATGGAAAAAGTCACATACCAATAAAACCCAAGGATGATGACAAATTCCAATTTTTGTTCCACTTAAAAGCTCTGGAAACTGAGAAGGGTGGGAATGCACCGCACACCCAATGACTGAGAAATCCAGTCTGGATCCACAAGAGGCTGCGGTCCAGGACCAAAGGACTGCTACATGGATCTGTTCACGTCTAAGTTAAAGATGAATTCAGAACATTCATCTATTCTCTCAACTGACAGCAGACTTTTAGAATTCCCTACTTGTTCTGGGAGCACAAGACAAAAGAACTCTGACAAGTGCGTGGTCAAGTGCTGTTCCGCTACTCTGGCGTCATGCTAGAAAGTCCTGTTGCCTAGAGCCAGCCTCGGCTCCCTGGGAATGATCATGTCCCCCAAGGCCATCTGGGCTGTCACGAGGTTCTTGGTTTCCAGAGCTGGCATCTGTGGACCAGGGATGCTGTGAACACACTACAGGGCACTGAGCACCCTCCCTACTGCCCTGCACGCGCGCGCGCACACACACACACACACACACACACCCTAGGATCACCCCCATCTAAAATGTCAACAGTGCTGAGTTGAGAGACCCTGAGATCACCCCTCCAGGCTAACAGGATCTTGCTGATCCATGACCAGATACAGTCTGTACCAGTTAGGGAGATTCACGTCTCCTTATGTGAAGCAACAAGGATGCACTTCTATCTGGACTGTCTCTGGCATCACTGTTATTTGAATAAAGTTTCCAAAAAAATTTCCTGAAGGTACTTCCAGAGTGTCATCAACCTGGGGATGTCACATCATAACATATGGTGGACAGGACTTGGATTTTCCCCTCCAAACTGTTTCTCCCTGGAATTTCCTCTACATTTCAAGCCTCGAGCTTTGGCTCCTCAGGTGCAGCAAAAGCCCCGGCCCATCAGAGTACGGGTCCCCACAAAGACCTAGCAACCACGGGTGGCGGTGGCAGGAGTGGAGTGTCAGCAAGGCGTGCCCTTGAGGCCTGTCCCCAAGGCCGCACCATCTGCCATGGAGTCCTGGGATCTGCCCCTTCTGTCTCTAGACGCTGGCCCAACTCTGGCTCACTGTGAGAGCCCTGTCTCCCTCCTGCTCCTGCCCCAGGTCGTCTTCCTCTGTTGTGTCATTCCCACAAACAGCTCCTCCTGTCACCAGGGTTAAAACCTGGGCTCCTGTAGCTGTCCCTGGCCTGAGCCTCCCTCCCTCCCACCTGGCTCCCACCAGTCTTCCTCTGTTAGGCGGGGACACTGCAACAAAAAACGTGCACTTACATCAGATGCAGGAAGAGGAATCACCATTTCTAAAGAGGACTCGAAGCTCAGCAAGTCTGAAGTAATCTAGTCATAGTGCAGACAGACTGCCCCAGGACTTAACTGTTCGAGTTTGCGGCAAACTAGCCCAGGCATTGAATCTACCAAGAAGAGGTTTCCCCAAAGTAAACGATAAGAGACTGGACATCCAGGACTAAATATGGGGAGGTTTCATGAGAAAGACTGGTTCAACATGCATCATAAACAGTGTGCCCAGTGATGACCTATCCCTGGATTCATGAGCTCCAAAGCAAAGACCATTGCCGTTGAGAAGGGGCCTTCCCACGTGTTCATGCACTTGCCAGTGAAAAACAACAGCAGCTTTTTCTAGCAAATAAAAATAAATGAATTTTATAATCTCTTCTCCTTTGTACTAGTTTTTAAGAAATCTGAATAAAATACAACAGGATAAAATATTTTTAAAGCCAAATTTTTTGAGAATTATTCCTGATTATTTTCAAGCCCAGGGCAAAAATAAATAAGTAAGCAAAGAACAAATATTTACGTTTAAGTTTAGAATAAAGGTAGTTAAATGTAGTTACAAAAAATCATGTTTCTTAATTAGACTGAAGAAGTTAAAAAATATATAAAAATTAAGCATTGTCCCACTTAACACATTCTACTATATGTTGCTTTTCCCAATCTCTGAAGTAAAAATCTTTCAATATTGTCTTGGAAAATTTCAATATGTAAACTATCAAGAAAGATCCCTGGTAACTTGGAATGTCAGGTGTGGAATCTACTTGTATCATTTATCCATTTCAGGGATCCCACTGCTTCCCAGGGGGGGTGAGGGAGACAGCACTCCAGAGAGGGGTGTTGGAGGGGCGGGGTTCCCACCTGCTAGGGAACACCGTGTGCCAGGGTCACCAGCCCTGGGGGCCAAGGGGGAGCAGTGCAGCAGTGGGAGATCGGAAACTCGGGAAACCACAGTTTCAGTTGAGGAGCTATTTTTGAGAACAATGATGAGTAATGAAGAGATTTATGAGGAAGCTGTTTCAGAACAAAGCAACTAAAAGGCTGTTATTCCACACGCGCTAGACACTGTGAGTCAGCGCGCGGATCTTTAAACACTGATCAGCATAAACATTTCTTGAAGAGCTACAAAATAACATCACTGGGACAGGAGGGCTGAGATGACCATGTCCCCAACGAGTGCTGATTTTTACAGATTTAATAACCAGGGAAACAGTTTAACGTTGCTAGTTCTGAAGTTTCCGAGGATTTGATCACATCTTACACCTATAGAAGATATTTCCAAATGTCAAACTCTCTTTGGTTCACTGGCAAATATTTCTAAAATACATCTAAAATAGAAACATTTTAAGACAATGAAGCAGTTGATGATTAGAAGAGTGTCTTTTTTTTTTTAAGTTGGGGAGCATAGGAGTGAGAATTTGATTATTATACAAGTGCAGACACTGACGCAGAACTTAACTGCTTAAGGTTACAGGAAACTAGACCAGGCATTAAAATCTACCAAGAAGAGGTTTCCCTAAAGTAAACGATAAGAGACTGAATATCCAGGACTAAATGCGTAGAGGTTCATGAGAGAATAGTTTCACAGATGCCCCTAACATTTATTCTAAGCCTAGAAGAGTTTTTTGAGGCTCCCATGGCATGGTACCACATGTTCCTGTAGTGATAAATCCACAGAGGTGTTCTACTCTTATCTTCATGTTTTCAATTAGATGCAACAATGAGAATACTGCAACTAAATTGGAATTTTCTGTTTCTGATATCTATGTGCACTTTAGACCATTAGAGTGCCCTGGAGTTTGTATAATAAACACAGCTCTTTCATTTTACATGACAAGTATCGTAACAACCAAAAACATTATAAAACTAAAATATAGGTACCTCAAACTTACTGTTGAAAAGAAATTTCAAGTGTCATGTTTATAGTTACATATTTTCCAAGTGCGATCTTTTGTGTCATAAAAATGTAATGGCTGGATTTTGATGACACTCACCTTTTACTTGTGATTTTTAACAGGTTACTTTGTTTGCACAGCACCAGCTGCTGCTGTTTCTGAGCTCCCCCGTACATGGCGGGCACTGTGGTGAGCGCTTTCCACATGCTGATTTAAAGCCCACACAGACGCACCTTAGGCAGCAGGTAATATTAGCCATGTCTCCGCAGAGAGCTTAGAAGCCTGCGCCCGTCACTCAACCTCAACTCAGGTCTGTGGACCCCAGAGACCACGTGTGGTCCTAAGCAGGATGGTACCTTGTCTCCTAAGACGTGTGCTCAGGACTTCTGGCCACAGTGAAATATTCCTCTTGAATCACAGTTCTCACACATACTCTTAAACAGTCACCTGTTTACTTAGAAATGGAAATATTTCCAACTCAGAAGCGAGAACACTTTTTCTTCAGATATTTCACATGGAGAACCCATGGTTTAATATTTTTACAAACCTTTCTAGGATGCTACGAAAGAGCAGCTCCATCCTGCAGCTTGAACTGCAGGTCAGATATGTCTTGAATACTCTGAGGATGAAATGATAGAGCATGTGCTAGGAAAAGATCATCAGAAGACTCCACGGGAGGGAAGGGCACTGTGTAAGCAGGCTGCTGGGAAACTGTGTCAGACATTAGGTTCACTAATTGGGACTAGGAATAAAAATGACTGCCTTGCTGGCCTTAAATAAATCCATATAACTTAAAATCCAAGTCTACTCATAGATCAGCTTTGGCCAAATTTTGTTTTGGGTAGTCTTTTTAAAAAAAGCTTTTCACTGTATTTTAAATAGTCATTCTGAGGGCTGGGCTTGTGGCTCAGTGGCAGAGCGCTTGCCTAGCATGTGTGAGGCACTGGGTTCGATCCTCAACACCACATAAAAATAAGTAAATAAATACAATAAAAGTATTATGGCCATCTACAACTAAGGTATTCAGAAAAATGGCCAATCTGTATTACTTTTAATTGGTTCTAACGTGGTCACATGATTTATGCAGAAAAACTACAGCTATAGCCAAAGTATTTATGAATAGAGGATCAAATAAATTCAAAGATCTGTCACCATCCTGAAGAGACAAACCAGTGAATGGGATTTGAGAAAGGCAGACAACGTACCAGGCCTGACGGGGTGCAGAAGCAGGGCGTGTGCAAGAACAGAGGTTTCACTCTTCTCCTTCCACTGTTCTTCTTCAGGTGGCTGAGAAAGGGTGCAGCCCATTCCTAGAGTGCACCCCAAAACACTCAGACTGGTATGTCCCCCGACATATTAGTGTGCTCAAAATCCAGTATTTCTTTTGCCTTTGCTTCACATAAAGGAATTTAAATAAGAACTCTGTCAGCTTCAGATACACCTGGGGCAAGGGACCTGCATTGTTTTTGCATAAAGCCAATTGCTTCTAGATGATTCTGCCTGCTGACTAGATTGGCCTAATATTCAGTACAACTGTCTGTAGCAAAGGTGATTATAAGAAAAATCAAACATAAATCTTTCTTTTAAACAGTGTATACAAATTGATAAGAAAATACTAAGATCCCAATAAGAATGTGAGCAAAAGGTGTTCGATGCTGGGCCTTGAACGCTCCCCAGAGAGCCACGTGTTAGAGCCGTGTCCTCAGCGTGGCACTGCTTGGAGTTGGTGGGAACTTAAGAAGTGGGTAGGGTCTGCTGGGAGGTCTGAGGTGCTTGGGGGGCATACACTCGAGGGGGATGATGGGATACCAGTCTCTCCCCCTCTCTGGTTCCTGGCCACCATGAGGCGAGCAGTTTACTGCATCACACGCTCCTCACTATGATGTGCTGCTTTGTTTCAAAGCCCAGACAATGTGACCAACTGACCGTGGACTGTAAGCTCTGAAGTTGTAAGCCAAAATAAACCTTTCATCTTTTTAAATTGATTATCTGAGGTATTTTGTTACAGTAACAGAAAACTAACTGACATAAGGTCTGACAGGTAATAAAAGCAGAAATATGAATGGGTAATCTGCCTTGTTAAAGTAAAATGATTCTTAGATGCTACTAGAAGACTTGAACCTTCAGGAAATGAGTTTATCTAAAACATGTTATTTCCTTTTGACATAGTGAGTTGAGGAGGATAAGCAGGGTGGGATTGGGGGAAGGGTAAGAGGAAACTGGAAGGATAAAAGCCAGGAGGCAGCTTATTTTACTTTGAAATGGTTGTGGCTAAAGGCGGGAAATGGGTGGGGCTGCACTTATAAGTATAGTCTTTGGAAAATCAGGAACCTGAATTACAGCCCTGCAATGTGCCTTCACCTGACGGTGTACCCCAGTCACAGGCACCTTGACCTTGAGTCTCATCTCTATCTACAAAATGGTCATGGAAAGACTCTACTGCTGTGTCGCTGAGGACCGAGATCATGAATACAGAGTGGGCTGTTGACTTCTGGGCTGTTGACTTCTTCGCTGTGCGGCAGGCTTGCTGTGGCACTTACAAGACTCATAGTGGAAAACTGTCAAATTTGATTAATGCAGTGCCCGTCCCAGTCCACCCGAATCGAGCAACCCACTGGTACAAATCACACTGGCTTCTTGGGTGAGAGAAGGGCTGGTCTGTGGGGAGGCCTGGCTCTGCTCAGCCTCAGGCAGATGGTGAAGGTTGGGAGCAGGCCCTGGCTCTCCCTATAGGACCAACTCTCCCACCCCCTTCAGTCAAAGCCATTACAGAGCGGACCTGGGATCGAAGTGACAAACAGCTCATCTTCAGGCCACTCAGGAACACACTGGTGTGGGGACCCACGGCGGAGGCAGTCACTCCTTGTCCTACGTGGGTCCTCAGGCATTCACTCCTACGTGGCCATCTTGACGGGCATTTCTTTAGAGAAATGGAGACTCGCTCCTGTTCCTAAGAGTAGGCTGAGAGCACGCTTCCCGTGAGGCAGCTCGACAAAGCACAACCGTGGGCCAGCACTGGCTGGCCTGAACCTGGTTTCTGATCCCTGGCTCTGTGAGCAGAGGGACCGTCTTTTCTCATTTTTCCCTCGTGCTTCGCACGCAGTGGGCCCCAAGTCCATCTGTTCCAGAGGGTCGGGTGACGAAGAAGCAAGCTTCTCACTGGAACCCAGGGCATCTACTCTCCCTGCTTGTCTGTGGACCCCCAGGGGCGGGACCCTTCCACAGCAATCTGGTATCAGGCCATGCAGCACGTCTTCCCCACGGAGCCCCCTGGCCCCGTACACCTCTGTCCCCACCTCTCCCCACTCTCCTCGAGGCCGGACCCTAGTCACACCCCTGCTCTGCTACTCCCTGGCACTTGGTCAAGCACATGGCTGCCACAAGGCCTCTGCAGGTGCCACTCCTCTGCCTGCTGCCTGAAGCAGGCCCAGAGTCTGCTGCTCACAGCCTCAGATCTCTGTTCAGAGGGCCTCACCCAGCCCTCACCCACCACTCATGGTTTGTTTTTCTTTGCAACACTTACTGCTATGTGACTTTAGTTGATGTTTGTCTGTCTGCCCCCAGTATGCTCTACAAGGGCTGGCGTTTTCTTGTTCTATTTACTGCTATTTCCCTAGCACCCAGAACAGTACCTGGCACACATTAAAATGTCTGGCAAAAATATATTGAAGGAACACAATCACTGTACAAACTATTCCCAGAAAACCCTGATTCTGACTTCCAGCTAGTAACCCACAGCAGAGGGTCTGATCACACAGATATAAGTAGAGAAAGACAAACGTTTTTTATGAAGTGGATAATTCCACACAGCCCCTGCCTGGAGGGTCGAGTCTGACCCTCACTCTGCACTGACGATAGAAGTGCAGGCAGCAGATGCCAACTGGACACTTTCAAGCCGAGGCATGGCCAGTGTATGAAAGCACCCTAGAAAGGGTGCAGAGAAATGATCGGACCGTCTTCCTCCAGGAGAGCAATACACCAGCCCTGTCCACAGGCACTGCACGGAGAGTGAGGCACAAATCAGAAGTGGTGGCCGTTCCTAAGCTGTGTTTTATTTGACATTAGTAAGATGCAACATGAAAAAGGAGCAGAAGAGAAAGGGGAGAAATTAAATATACAAGCAAATTGGCTTGTTGTTTTTAACCAAAATTGGTAAGTTAATTCTAAATAGTAAAGAGCTGGCTGGTATTTTATGAGTGCCTGCCACACAGAGAGCCACAAAAGTGTGTTGTCAGCCTAAGCAGTGAGCAAGGGCCAGGCCCTGGTGGAGGGGTCAGGATGGACCCAGAGCTCCTGAGCTTGCTGCACACCAGGCCCATGTCAGAGGTGGCCTCCACGCAGGAAGCGCCGCTCAAGCTGCCCAAGGAAATGATTCCACCAAGCAGAAAAAGACTGCGAATCTCGGGCCACAACCTACCTTTCTCTTTAATTCTCTTATTTGTTCTCATCAGTCACACACGGTAGCAGAGTGCATGTGACACACGTGCACAAGCGGAGCACAGCCCGTCACGCCTCGGGCTGCAGAGCCGCACCAGGGCTCCGTGTGTGCGGCGATGCATGGACCTGGGGTGATGATGTCCACCTCAGTCCAGCGCCACCTTCTTCCTTTCTGGAGAGCAGAAGCTGTAGCCTGACTTTATAAATACGTCATTGTTTCTTTCACAGTGTGGCCAACATGGGACATCTAACCAGCACTGACTGTGTGGTTACTAACAGGAGTCACGGGATGACCAGCCTATGAAAGTGACTGCTGATGATGCCATCTGGGGAGACATCTTTAAATAAAATATAAAACAGGTCGTGGATAAAGCAGCCCACTGAGGCAGTACATGCAAAAACTAAGACAGAATGCTAAGCAACATAAGCAGTCAGAAGAGTCAATTCCGAGTGGCCAGGACACGTGGGGACTGACACAACAATCTCAGATTTCCTTTTCTGTAGAAGACAAGACATCCTGAAGATGTACCCTGGCCTGTGGGATTTCAAAGATCCTGTGGCTCCCACCATACAGACCTTGGTTTTGGTCTACAAGAATAATTTGCATCTGAAAAGCTATTTGCAGGATTTTCTTCTCAGACCTAAGAGGGATGCTTAATAAAGCAGGGATTATCAGAGGCAGATTAGGTGGTTTGCGCAAGGCCACATCTAATCAAGGTCCTGTGGTTCCGAACCCTGTGTCCATTCCTCTCCGCCATCCTCCAAGAACGCTGGCCTTGGACAGTCAGCTGCTGCCTCTGTGCCGCAGGGTCCACAGGAACTGCTCACATGCCTCTCCCCCGCCCCCATGAGTGCTGCTGTGGCACTCAGTGTGGTGATGCTGGAGTGCCTCTGTGACAGGAGGGGACCTAGGGGCTGGCCACAGGAAAGAAAATGGCTTGTGACTGCAGTGGAGTTTCGGAGCTGGCTACAATGGGAGCAGGTATTTGCTCTCTCTAGTGTGCCTCCCCTCCCTCTCCCTAGCTCCCCTCCCCCCGCCCCCTCCCTCCCTCTCCCTAGCTCTCCCCCTCCCTCTCCCTAGCCCCCTCCCTCCCTCTCCCTCTCCCCCCTCCTTTTTTAAATTAGAGAACATTTCAAACATACACAATAATATAATCTCACGCACCATCACCAGGCTTAATTTCAATATCCCATCTTCCTCAATAGCTCTGCCTTCCTCCACTTTGTTTCCCTGAAGAGATTAAAAGCCAATGTATCTCTGAAACATAAGGACTTTAAAGAAACATAATCACCATGCTATGATCACACCTAACAATAATGAT
This sequence comes from Tamias sibiricus, assembly GCA_025594165.1. Classification (NCBI taxonomy): domain Eukaryota; kingdom Metazoa; phylum Chordata; class Mammalia; order Rodentia; family Sciuridae; genus Tamias; species Tamias sibiricus. Next base: position 141,274,534 of record CM046668.1, read on the forward strand.
AATTTCTTAATATCTAGCATCCAAAGCAAACTCAGATTTCCCCAACGTCTCAGTAACGTCTTGAAGATTTGTTCCAGCCAGGGTCCAAGCAAGGCCTATGCACTGTACTGGACGGTGACGTGTCAGTCTCTCTTGGTCTAAACAGCCCTGCTCCTGCTGTCACTTCCTTGCTGAAGAAGTGGGGGCATCTGTCCCGTAACTTGGCTGCTCTCTGCACAGGGCTGGTTCCGCAGCAGTGGTCTTTAGCTGGCTGCGGTGCCACCTCAGTTGCCCTGTTCAGAGCTACATCCTACTGCCTCAAATGGCGCCACCAGGCAGATCCACAGGAACCAGCACCACTTCCTCAAGGCGCTGTGTTGCTGTCTGCCCCCAAATAACCGTCACCACCAATGTGAGAACCCTTGACACGGAGACTAAACGCTCGGAACTCTGAGCCAGGTGCCTTCCTGAAAGTGAGGCCCTCGACAGGAGCGAGGAGAAGAGCACCAGCTCCAGTACTGTCACTGTCCTTGCACACGCCGAGCCTCTCAGACTGTCACCCACCCAGCGTAGCCCCAAGGGGGGTGGGGGTGAGAAATCAATCAATCAAGTTGAAAGTTTTTGGCAAAGAAGTAACTAAAGAGATTTTAAGTTTAAGTGGTCTCCAATTCTCTGCCCATGTGGAAATCATTTTTATTTGTCCTTTTCGTGTTATGAAAGAGCAGTGTCTTCTTCACAAATACCACAGTGTTCACAATGTGTCTACACTGCCGTGTCTAAGGAAGTCCACCCATTCAGTGACTGGTTCTGGAATCTCCTGATGAGCCTGCAGTGGGACAGTGACAGGCCTGTGGGGACTGGGGCTATACGCTGTTGAATCATGTGAGCAAATTAAAAATTATGTATTGTCAGCGGGCACATCGGAAGGTCTATGAATCCGACAAAATGCTAGTAAGGCTTAGTAATATTTTAGGGCCAGTGTAACTGAATTTAAAGTGGATTGTGACTGAGTCTAATTTGGAGCAATTAAGCAAATATTTGAGTTCCTCTATGTGCCATACTAGGTATAAATGTTTTGCAGGAATTAAAAATAATCCTATGGAAAGAAAAAAATCTTCAAGATGTACACTAATATTAGGAATTCACAAAAGGTGCATTGGAGGAAGATGTTTTCTTTTTTTTTTTTGGTACCGGGGATTGAACTCAGGGGCACTCGACCACTGGGCCACATCCCCAGCCCTTTTTTGTATTTTATTTAGAGACAGGGTCTCACTGAGTTGCTAAGTGCCTCGCCACTGCTGAGGCTGGCTTTGAACTCGCGATCCTCCTGCCTCAGCCTCCCAAAGTGCTGGGATTACAGGCGTGCGCCACCGCGCCCGGCTGGAAGATGTTTTCTAAGCTATCTATTAATTCAGTATTCACAGAAACTTTGTCATGGTCTCTTTTGGTAAATTTTATACAAAACTTGAAATATAGCAGTTACTTCTTGATTTATATAGGTTAGGGTTAGGGTTACATAGACCCTGGTGTGGGTATGTTATTTTGAAAACATGCATGTGTATGCACGCTCTGTGTAGGGGTGTGTGTGCATATTTACATGCATTCATATGTCTGCTGCCCTACCCCCACGAAGGCCAGGAGGCAGACACACCCCGGCACTGATGACCAGGGCTGGCGCTCAGATCCTAGCTTCTACCCCTATTCCCACTGAGAGGAACTCGGGCTCCTCAGACAAATGCTGATCTCAGGGATGGAGCAAGAAAATATAAGATGAGCATCTTGTCATGCCAGAAAGTACAAATGTGCATAAAGGGAGACAAGGGGGAGGGAACTTAGAGTTTCCAGCGTGGCACAGAAGTCTTCACACCTATCCTCACAGTAAGGAAAACACCAAGAAACTAAAAATAAACAATTCTTACATCAGAAAACTGAGGCTCCCCGAGTCTCTGGGGAAACCACTGCACCCCAAATTGGTCAGAACAAATAAACAGAATCCCAGCTCAGTGGAGAGAAAGCACTGCAGGGGTGCTGTGAGGGGCAGGGACTGAACAGCCTGGAACATCGGCTTGCCTCGGGTTCACCAGAGAAGTAGGAAGTCAAGTCCCGGGGTCAGCCACTGCCCCCAGAACTGGAGCCACAGGCAGATACAGACACAACTTCAGAACAAAACCCAGCACTGGCAGAACAGCCTAGCTGGTGACCTACAAGTGTCAGAGTCAGCGTGGACAAGGCAGAGAGTTAAAAATGCTCGGGGCACCCAACACTTTTGTAAGTTCTACTTCTTGGAGCTCCACCAGGAAAAACCCTCCCAGGATCTCAGGAGGAGTGGAGGTGGGGAGTATTATGTTCTAAAAAAGGAAGGCCTGCCTTCAAGAGAAACCATTTACCACACCATAATCTACTGAGGTTTTGATCTGGAGAAAGAAAAATCCAAACTCCAGCCAACACCCACCCTCCCCTGTAAGCTATATGGTTCCACCAAAGGCTAGGGAAAACAAAAAAATCGGGCACTGGGTATTAGGTACCAGGAGAAGCAGCAGCTCCACACCAGTCTGCAGCCTCACAGGTGAGCACTTGGTGAAGTCACCACAACATACAGTGCCTAAATAGAAACTGACAACCCCTTCAAACAGGTTACATGCACCACCCAAGGAGGATGCATACCTATCAGAGGTTTGAGAGGTTTCCAGACTCTTCAGCAAGGCTGACTGGAGAAAGTCCTCCCTATATGAAACTAGGTCACAAAGTCTGGGTGAGAGGGCTGATTCTTCATATGCCCAAATCCCAATTATGAAAAAACAAAACACACAAAGAAATAGCCATGATACATTAAAGGATCAAAAATGTGCAGAAACCAAACCTAATGAAATAGTGACATATGACTTGCCAGATAAAGAATCCAAAATTACTGTTTTAAGGACACTGAGTGGATTAAAAGAACACAAAAAATTTAAATCAGAAAAGGATGCATTAACAAAAAGAAAAGATCAATAAGAGCCAGAAATATGAAGAAGGATCAAACAAATTCTGGAACTAAAGAATATGATAACTGAATTGAAAAATTCATGGAGGGACAGACAGAAGCCGTGACCAGGAGAGTGCATCAGTGAACCTGGACAAACACTCAGAGTCACTGAGGCAGAGAGGCACAAAGAGCAGAGGAGAGCTAAGAGGACCTGAGGGACTTACGGGACACCATCACACAGAAAAGCATGTCAATCAGGGGACATGCAGAAGGAGAAGATGAAGTAGGGTGCAGAGAACCTATCTGAGCACATGATAGCTGAAAGGTTCCCAAACTGAAGGAGAGATATGGACACCCAGATCCAACACTCACAGAGAACTCCAAACAGGAAAAAAAAAGATTCTAGAGAGCTATGCCAAGACACATCATAATTAACTGTTAAAAGTGACAGAGAATCTTGAAAGCAGCAAAAAGCAACAGCACATACAAGAGAGCTCCTATGAGATTATCAGATGACTTTATCAGCAGAAACCTTTTAGGCTAGAAGAGAATAGGATGATATGTTCAAAGTAACAATGGGGCGGGGGGCCAACCAAGAACACCATACCTGGAAAAACTGTCTTTCAAAAACAAAAAGAATTTAAGACTTTCATGGATAAACAAAAGCTGAGGGACTACCCTATAAGAAATACTGAAAAAATATTCCAAGTTGAATTGGAAGGATGATACATAGGAACACAAAACCACACAAAAATATAAAGATCCTTGGTAAAGATAAAACATACAGACAATCAACCCTGTAGCATCATAATGTAGGTGAGTAAATCACTTGTAAATCTGGTATAAAAATACTTAAAAGCATAAGAATAATTGTGCATCTGTTTTAATGAATACAAAATAAAAACAATTTGTGTCATCAATAACAAGCTAGAAGGAAAACAGTGACATGAAGTAGAGTTTTTACCATTATTTATCAGTTTAACACAGATCAATAGAACTTTAAAACATTTTATGTAATTACAAAGATAAGTACAAAGAAATTCTGTATAAAATATACATGAAGGGAAATGAGAAGAAAACCAAAAGCATCACAACAAAAAGAAATATATCAAGAGAAGAAAAGTGAGATAAAAATGCTTTCAGATAGAAAAAAATTAACAGAATAGTAAATCTATGTCAGAAATCACTTTAAATGTAAATGTAGTAAATAAGCCCATTAAAAGACATAGATTGAAGGGATTACAGTAAAAGACTTGCTATCTATTAAAACTACATCTAAGCATATGCATAGGTTAAAACTGACAAAAGTGGAAAAAGATATTCCATGCAAATGGTAAACTAAAGACACCATGAGTTCTTCTATCAGACAAAATAGACTTTAAGGCAAAAACTATAAAAGTAGACAAAGGATATTATGTAATTATAAAAAGCTCAATTCACTAGCAAGATATAACAATGATAAATACATACACACCTAACATGAAACACCCAAATATATGACACAAACACTGAAAGAACTGAAGGGAGAAACAGGCAACAACACAACAGTGGTAGGCTTGAGAACCTCACTTTCAGTAAGAGAACAAACAGAACATTATGGAAGCAGTGGACGTGAACACTAGACCAACTGAAAGTAACAAACATACAGAACATTTCACCCAATAACAGAACAGATATTTTTATCAAGTGCATATGGAATATTCTCCAAGAGAAAACACATATTAGGCCACAAAATAATCTTAACAAATTTAAAAAGACTGAATTCACACAAGTATATTCTCCAACCACAAAGGAGACACATTAAAAAAGAATTAACACCAAACTCTTTGAAAGACTACAAGGAGATGACACTCCCAAACTCATTCTATGAAGTCAGTATTACCCTGACACAAAAATACAACAAGAGAAAACTATAGCCTGTATTCCTTATAAATATTGATGTAAAAATTCTCAACAAGATACTAGAAAATTGAATTCAACAGCACATCAAAAGGATTACACACCATGACCAAATGGGACTTATTCCTGGAATTCAGAATGGTTCAACATACAAAATCAATCTGTGTAATACACCATGGTAAGAAGATGAAGGGCAGAACCACATAACCACCTCACTTGATGCAGATAAAATCCAGCCCTGTTTCATAATACAGACTCCATAATCCAGGAAGAGAAGGAAACTACCTCAATATAATAAAAGCCGCACATAAAAAGACCATAGTCAAAATCATACTTAACCAAGACTGAATGCTATTCCTGTGAGTTCGTGAACAGGGGAAAAATGTCCATTGTCACCAGTGCTCAACACAACACTAGAAGGTCTAGCTAGAGCAATGAGATGAGAAAAATTAGAAGGACAAATTAGATAGGAAAAGAAGTAATTCAACACAATCTCTATCAAAATGCCAAGTGGCTTTTTGTTTTCAGAAATAGAAAGGCCCATCCTAAAATTATTGTGGAGCTGAAAGGGATCCTAAATAGCTAAAAGAATAATGAAAGAGGAGCACAAATTTATAGGACTCACAATTCTCAATGTCAAATCTTATTACAAAGCTGGAGTAATTAGAGTGATACTGACGTAAGGATAATCGAATAGGTCACAGGAATAAACTTGACAGTCCAGAAATAACCCATTCATCTATGGCCAGTTTATTTTTGACAAGAGTGCTAAGCATGGTGGCATACACCTGTAATCCCAGCTTCTTGGGAGGCTGAGGCAGGAGGATTGCAAGTTCAAGGCCTGCCAAATAGCCAGTAAGCACACGAAAAGATGTTCAGCATTAATCACTAGGGAATTGCAGATAGTCATAAGATACCTCTTCACATCCACTATTAGCTGTGATGAAAACAAAAGCAAACACAAAAGCGTGGAGGAATCTGAACCCTCGTGCACTGCTGCTGGAATGTAAAATAGCACAGTGACTGCAGAGACACCCCGGCAGTTCCCCACAAAGTTCAACAACACCACTCCTTGAATCATGCCCAAAAGGATCGAAACCAGGATCTAAACAGACATTTGTGTACCACTGTTCACTGTACCATTATTTAAATTGGTCAAAAGGCAGAAACAACCCAAATGTCCACTAACAGATGGACAGATAAACAAAATGTGGCAAAAACATACAGTGGAATGTTACTCAGCAGAAAAAGGGAAGAAATTCTGATAGGTGACAGAACATGCATGATCCCTGAGAACATAAAGCTAAGTGAAGTAAGTCAGAAAACAACAGCAAACCACTGTGGCTGGACTCATGTGAGGTAAGTTCACAGACAGCAGAATGGGGGCTGCCACGGCTGGTGGGAGGAGGAAGCGGAGAGGTACTGTTCCATGGGTGTGGCATTTCAACTTGGGAAGATAAAAAATTCTAGAGATGAATATGGTGATGGCTGCAGAACAATGAGAATGTGTTTACTAATACAACTGTAAACTTTAAATGGTTACAATTATAAATTTTATGTTATATGTATTTTACTACATTTAAAAATGAATGCAGCAGCCGGAGCAGTAGTGCACACCTATATTCCCAACAGCTCAGGAGGCTGAGGCAGGAGGATCCTGAGTTCAAAGCCAGCCTTAGCAAAAGTGAGGTGCTAAGCAACTCAGTGAGACCCTGTCTCTAAATAAAATACAAAATAGGGCTGGGGATGTGGCTCAGTGGTCTAGCGCCCCCGAATTCAATCCCTGGTACACAGGGGAGGAAAAAAATTAATACAATAGCTTGTATAGATATTTGGAAGCAGGGTGAACTTGACAGGTCTACCTTTAACCATACATGGAAATTCAGTGTCAAGCACAGCTAAAAACTGCTATAAGTGTGCAAGGCGGGATCAGCTCCATCAGAGCTAACTTACACCTGCTGGAATCGAGACAGTGTGATACTGAGGTCTGGATAAGCAGTAAGACCAAGGGAAGTCCAGAAACAAACAATAGTGCGTTTTCAACAGTTAGTTCCGGGACAGTTAGATCTCCTTAAATGAAAATAACAAATTTGGGGGGGGGGGTAAGTTGGACTCCAATTTTATACAATCAATTCAGGTGGCTTAAAGATCCAAACATGAAAGGTAAAAGTATGAAACTTTGGAGTGGCGTTGTGGCTCAGTAGTGGAGTGCTCGCCTAGCATGTGTGAGGCACTGGGTTCGATCCTCAGCACCACATAAAAATAAATAAAATAAAGGTCCATCAACAACTTTAAAAAAAAATTTTTTTTAAAAGAAAGTATGAAGCTTTCAGGAGATAGTACAAAATAATATGTAAATGATCTTGGGGTGGGAGAAGAGTGCTTTTAAAAAAAAAACACGACACTACCATAAAAGTCAAGAACCTGAGGCCTTGGAAAGCTGCAAGTCAGAAAAAGACAGCTGAAGCACCCAGGACAGAGGAAGGCTGAGTCACCAGGCATGCACTCCAGAGGGGTGAGGCACACACAGAACCAGCCCAGGGTGTAAAGGGGGGCAAGGAGCACAAGCAGCGGCATCAAAGGTATTCCATGGAGTGAAAACTCAGTCGGTGAATGATGTGAGCAGACACCTACCTGTTGGCAAGCGGAAAGATGTAAATCAAAGCCACATGAGATCTCTTTATCAACCCACCAGAATGGCCAAAATTCAAGTCTGTTAGTGCAAATCAATGTAAGCAGCACCATCCACCACCCTGGAAATGAGCTGGCAATACCAAACAAGTTGGAGATGGCACCCATCTAAGATTCACCTAGTGTGCTTCTACATGCCCTAAAGAAATCCAAGTGCATATGGTTCAGGACACATGGACAAAAATGTCCTCAAAACCACAGACTACAATGGCTCTAAACTGAGAGAAACTCAAACGTTGATTAAGTGAAGGCGCTACATCTACATGCAATAAGTAGATTAATTTGACCAAAAATGTTATTAATTAGGTAAGAAAAAATACAATTCAGAAATGGGCAAAATTAAAGCATTTGTACATACACATCTGTGATAAGACTTGAGAGAGGCAAGGAAATGGACGGCGTGTGCCAGGACAGTGACTGCCTCCAGTGGGGAGGACAGAGGACCCCCAGAGCAGAGCAGGAGTGACACCCTGTGCTGCGCATGCTCTGTTTCTTGACGTGCATGTTTCCAGAAAGACATTTTTATATCCTGTTCTGTCTGCAGGCCTAACTTCACATTTTAATAAAAAAGGTAGAAGTACAACACTTTGGGCTGGCAACACTTTGGGCTGGCGTTGTGGCCAGGATGTGGAAAGGTGGACACGACTCCATGTGAACAAATGCTGCTGGAGAAAACTCAACTCTGCTGACTGGTTCACAGTCAGGAACACGAAAACAAGGCCTGACCTGGCCACTCTGGTCAAATTGCTCACCAACATGGTCAGGAGCTTCCAACAGGCAGCTCTCAGCTCTCACTGGCCTCTCTGGCAGGAGCACTGACACAGGTGTCCGCTCTGCTCCCTGACAGGTGTGTATCGCTGATTTCTAGTAAGCCACACTCCTTTGATTTTTCTCTAACTGCTCACTCCTTCTCGTCTCCACTGTGATTTCTCTCTTAATGCTGAAGTCTGCCAGAGTCTTCAGTGTGATTCTCTCTGTACTCATGCTCTTGGTAATCGCAAGCAGCCTCAAGATTAAATTCATCTTTACGCCAATACTTCCAGTTCAGTCCCCTCTCTTGAGCTCCATACTCACTTATACTGTCCAGGTGACATCAGAAATGCCACATGCCCCAAATCCCATGCTCCCAACATCCCCAAACCTGCTCTCTACCACATGTTAACCATCCCTATTTCTATTTTAGGGCCTTCCTCACTTAGAAGGTCCATCCTGCCTAATGCTCAGACCAAAAATCACGGGGTCATCCCTGTCTGCTCCCCAGACAGTCCCCATCAGCACATCCAAATGCTGAAGGTTTCTTCTCCTCCCTCAGGGCCACCACTCTGATCTAAGCCACATGTATGTCACGTGTGGGTTACTGCCCTAACTTCCCATCTGGTCTCTCTGCTTGCACCTTTGACCCTCTATAAGTCTATTCTTTTTCCATTAAATATTTATTTATTTGCTTTAGTTGTACACAATGTGTTTATTTACGTGGTGCTGAGGATCAAACCTGGGTCGTGCACGTGCTAGGTGAGCGCTCTACCGCTGAGCCACAACCCCAGCCCTGTAAGTCTATTCTTAACAAGCAGCGGAAAGACCCTTGCAACATTTAATGCGACTGCTGTCTCTGCTGTTCAGCGTTCTACAACGGCTGCTCATCTCACTCAGGAAAAGCCGACTCTGCCTATCTTTTTAACCCAGAGCAATCTTAACGTCTTTTTAAAAGACAATTTCTTTCCCCCTGGGTTTAAGAAACACAAAAATAAACAAACAAAATCAAGCTTTAGAAAGTGATTCCTAAAACTAGTCTTTATTATATTCTGACCTGAATAAATTTTAACCAATGCATCCTCTAAAATGACAGTTCACTACAGTTTCACACACATTTTTTGTCTATATGTTTATTTTAACATGCTGTTCTTTTTATCTTATTAACTTTTTAATTTTTAAATAAAATAATGGTAATTGTAAATGGTAATAAAACATTTTCTTACTTGGAAAATAAAACTTTTGTAGAAATGTTTTAATGCCACCGTCTGTTTTTCCCTTTCATTCCCTACACTCCCATTGCTGAATCAAAAAACAGAACACAGCTGGGTGCGGTGGCGCGCGCCTGTAATCCCAGCACTTGAGAGGCTGAGGCAGGAGGATCGCGAGTTCAAAGCCAGCCTCAGCAATGGCGAGGCACTTAGCAACTCAGTGAGACCCTGTCTCTAATAAAATACAAAAAAACGGGCTGGGGATGTGGCCCAGTGGACAAGTGCCCCTGAGTTCAATCCCTGGTACAAAAACAACAAAAAAAAAAAGAACACTTTTACTGGTATAAGAAATTGAAAAGTTTGGGAAGTACTAGCCAAAAGTTTAAGAAGCACGTGCCTGTGTCAAGCTCACGAAAGCAGTGAGAAGGGACACTACATTGGCCATAGAACAGACCCACGACACCTCCCCACCTCCCAACACTGGCTATGGGACACTCAAGTTCTGAGCCTCTGAGACCCTCTGTTCCATCTACTGGGAAGGAATAATTAAGTGAGATGATACATGTAAAATATAGAGCCATAACCGCCTACCTGCATTTTTAGTTAATACGACACCACCTAACAGTACGTGATGGAAGAGAGACTAAAGGAGCAGCCAATCACCCTGGTGCAGAGAAGTGCTTTATTCCTGACACTGTGTAGAACTGGTAGCACGAGGTAGTGGTAAAAAGCCCTCGCTCAGTTCCCGTTGTCTCACATTTCCCGCAGATGGTGATCCCTTCCTGCTTCACCAGGGCACCACAGCAGAACCACACCCACAAACACCTGCTGATTCTAACCTGTCTGATCAGGCTTCGGCAGAGGCGGCAGGGAGTCAGAAGGCAATATTAGGGTGTGGTCATCATGCACTCTGAAGTCAACTGCTGTGATTTAGAAGACAAAAGATTCACTCACCTTTCCTGAATTTGTGTACAGGGAGTTTCTTAAGTTGATCTTTACGAAGTCTATTTCTTCTAGCTCTATGTCTGTCTTGGACAAATTTTGTGATCTAAAGATAAAAGGGAAAAAATGAGTCAGATATTAAACATGAAAATAGAAATGGCTATTAAAATAATGAATATTTTTTAAGCTTCTGGATAGCTACTGCAAACCACTCAATTTATTTAAATCCTAATTACAATAATATTATAAAGCATTAAATTAAAAGTGAATAGTTAATTCATACATTATCCTTTGAATTTTTTATTTACTGACCTTGATTATATTTAATTTACTGATATACTATGCTAGCACTATGAACAGGTACACCATCTTCTAGAAGGTACACTAGCAAAATGACCAAAGTTTAAAAGACTGACTATGCAAGTGTTGATATGAAGGGGAGAAACCGAATGCTCATTATTACTGATGAGACGCAAAATGGTAAAACCATTTTGGCAATTTCTTGTGAATTTAAAAATACACATCATTTGACTCACTCCTAGATATACCTACCCAATAGAAATCAACACATATGTCCATACCACTTGTACATAAACATCCATATCAACTTTATTTGTAGTAGTTAAAACCTAGAAACAACCCCAACATTTACCAACAGGCAAACTGACAAGTGGTGGAATATTTATACCACAGAACACGACTCCACAATAAAAAGATGAAAAATCAATACACCAAGTTACATGACTCTCAATCATGCCAAAATGAAAAAGTAGATGCAGGAGTACATACACTTTATGACTTGATTCATATAAAGCTGCAGAAAAAGCAAACTAGTTCACAGTGTACAAAAGCAGGTTTGTGGTTGGAATCGGGGGAGAGGAGGAAGTAAAGGAAAGCCCGGATGGGCAAGGGGAGACTGCTGAGGAGCATGAGGAGACTTGTTGAGGTGACAGACATTTCACTGTCCTGGCTATAGTGATGGTGGCTTTACAGTGTGTGTGTGTGTGTGTGTGTGTGAGAGAGAGAGAGAGAGAGAGAGAGGAACTGACCAAATTCTACAATATATACAGCTTATTATATATTAATCATACCTCAATGAATGTTTTTAAAAGCTTAATAGTCACCAATAAAGATCAGCAATGTAAGCGTTCAAGTCAACAAGAGAAAGTAAAAGTTAAGCAATACAAATTTACACAGAAGACAAAAACAATAAAATGCAAACGATACAGATTAATCCAGATACATGTGTGACCACAATCACTGTCAATGGATTAGGGTCACCAGTTTCTTTTTTTAAAGAAGCATATCATTGTATGAGTAAAAAATCCCAACTATATGCTATTTACAAGACAAGATTAATACTGAATGACACATTAAGGCAAAAATAAAAGTAAGAAAATAGGTAAAGATATGCAGTGGAAAATACCAAGCAAAAGAAAAGCTAGTGTACCAAGAAAAAAGAACGTAAAGCAATGATCACTAGGAGACAGTCATGACAGTGATAAAAAGGGTCCGTCACTTAGACAACAACACAGCCAGGCTGGGACGGGGCTCAGCAGCAGAGTGCTTGCCTGGCATGGGCAAAGCCCTGGGGCGGATCCCCAGTTCCAATAAAAGAAGAGACAAAAAAAAAAAAAAAGAGCCCCACCAGAAAACAATAAGACTATGGATGTGATACACAAATCCACAGGCTTAGCAGTTCACAGCTAAAGCAGACAAAACTTAGAAGACTCTAGACCTGTGCTGTCCAAAAGGGAGCACCTGAAACAGCCAGTCCAACTCAGATGTGCTGTAAGAGAGGCCAAGAAAGCAACCCCATTCACAATAGCAACAATAAACAAATACATAGTAACCTAGTAATAAATGTAACCAGAAAGGTGAAAGGTCTCTAGAAGAAAATTACAAAACACTGATCAAAGAAATTAAAGAGGGCACATAAAACCGGAAAGACATTCCTGTTCATGGATTGGAAGAATCGATATTGCTATATGTCCACACTGCCAGAAACAATTGACAGATTCAATGCAACTTCTATCAAAATACCAACAGCATTCTTCATAGAATTAGAGAAAACCATTCTTAAGATTTATATGGAACCACAAAAACCACTGAATAGCTAAAATCATTTTGAGCAAAAAGAACCAAGCAGGAAGCATTAAGATACCTGCCTTCAAAACATGCTTGAAAGCTGTAGTAACCAAAACAGCACAGCGTTGCCCTAAACACAGAGACACAGAAAAGGCACACAACAGACAGCTTAGCAGCACACCCAGTGGCCGACAGCCAGCCGATGTTTGACACAGGTACTAAGGCTCTCTTTTCAATAAATGGCACTGGGAAAATCGAATATCCACATGCAGAAGAGTGAAGCTAGACTTCTATCTCTCACCAGTTACAAAAATAAACTAAAATGAACTAAAGACTTAAATGTAAGACCTGAGACTATTACAAGAAAGCATAACAGAAATGTTTCAAGACATTGGAATGGCAAGCATTTTTTGAATGAGACTCCAAAGGTCCAGAAAAAGAAAGTAAAAATAGACAAATGGAATTACATCTAACTAAAAACTCCTGCACGGCAAAAGGTAACAAAAGAGTGAAGACACAACCTACAGAATAGGAGAAAATATGTGCAAACTATACAACTGACAAAGAGTTGATGTCCAGAATATCTAAGGAACACTGAAAATTTAACAGCGAAACGTCCTGATTTTGAAAAATGGGCAATAGATCTAAATCCACATTTTTCAAAAGAAGACATAAAAATGGCCAACTGGTACATGAAAAAGGCCAACATGACTAATCATCAGGGAAAGGCAGATCAGAACCACATGAGGTATCAACTCACCCTAGTAAGAGCGGCAAACACCAAAAAGACTGAAGACAGCCAGTGCTGGCGAAGACATGGAGGACAGGGACCTTGCACACCGCTGGGGGGAACATACATTAGCACTGTCACTGTGGAAAACAGCATGGAGGCTCCTCGAAAAGTTAAGACAGAACTACCATCTGATCCAGCAGTCCCACTACTGGGTATCTGCCCAAAGGAAAAGAAATCGGCACCTTGAAGAGACATCTGCACGCCTGCATTCACTGCAGCTCTATTTGCAATAGCCAAAAACGGGCACAACCTAAGTGTCCATCAACTGAGGAATGGACTGCGCGGCACACAATGACGGATGAAGTGGAGATCAGTGTGCTAAGTGATGCGACCCAGGCACAGAAGGGTGGTAACCCATGATCCCACCCACACATGCAATCTACAAAGTTCATCTCCCAGCTGTTGAGAGTTAGAATGGTGGCTGCCAGAGACCAGCCACGGTGGGAGTGCCGGGGAAAGTCTGACTGGCGGGTAGTAAGTTACAGCCAGAGCAAGAAGCTCTGTGGTGCCCTTGCACAGTCAGGTGGCTTCAGACAACATTTCAAAGAGACAGAGGAAGGATTTCAAAAGTTTTCACTACAAAGAATGAATGAATGTTTGAAGAGATAAATATGATTAACCCTACTGAAACATACGTGATGTATAAGTGCACCAAACATTATTACGTGGTAATCCATTAGTATGTACAAATTTTGTTTTTATGTATTTTTATTTTAAAAATAAAATTTCAAAAAATTGCAGTGTGCTTTAAGTATAAAATACATATCAGATTGCAAATACTTAGGATAAAGAATGTAAAAAATATAATCATATTAATTGAAAGTTGAAATACATTTGAGGTTTATTAAGTTGAATAAATTATTAAAATTAACCCCCTGGGTGTTTTTTTTTTTTTTTTTTTTTACCTCTTTAAATTTGACTACCAAAAGATTTTAAATAACAATAAAATGTGGCTTACACTATTGTTTCATTACTTAGCAATGCTTTAGAAAACATAATACAAAAAGAACCAGAGACAATTATGGTGAAGATGGAACAATTCTGTGGATATACTAAAAATTAAATTGCATATTTCAAGTGGGTCAGTTTTATGTTGTACAAATTATATCTTAATAAAGCTGTTAGAATTCTTTTAAAAATTAAACAAAACAAATCCACAAATTTGAACGAATGGACATAACAACTCTGCATTCCACTGATTTTTTGTACATGGGTAGTATTTAAAAAATTTAACCAAAAAACTATGCTACAAAGCAGGTGTCTGAAAATAACCAAAAAATCTATAACATACAATGTTTTCTGAAGACAATGAAATTGAATTAGAAATTAATAGGAAAAGAAGATACTAAAACACATGTATTTTAGAAGTTTAAAATTTTAATAAATAATTCAGAATCAAAGAACAGATCAGAGTGGATGACTGAGTTTCTGACGGGGCCTGTATCCTTGGTGTGCTCCTTTACCACCTAGATGCTAAGCAACGTGAGAAATAAGACCATATATATTAGATGGAGGGAAGTGAAGTAATTAACTCACTGGAGAGAGAAAAACTTTCAACTGTGCCACAGAATGGAGTTGTCCTAAGCACTCAGACAGCCTTGCTGACATTCTGCTGCAGAACTGGAGGACAGCCCTGGAGGACCTGAATGAGCACCTGTACCCCATGACCCTGGAGGACCTGAATGAGCACCTGCACCCCGATGAGAGGCTGGTCCCCAACGAAGAAGGTGAGGCTGAGCCAAGTTTGTCCAATTTACTCTTCCCAGGTTCCACACAGATAGGGGAC
This sequence comes from Tamias sibiricus, assembly GCA_025594165.1. Taxonomy (NCBI): domain Eukaryota; kingdom Metazoa; phylum Chordata; class Mammalia; order Rodentia; family Sciuridae; genus Tamias; species Tamias sibiricus. The sequence goes on from CM046668.1 coordinate 141,289,638, forward strand.
ACTTCTCCCCCAAGACAGAATGGGTAAAGGGGCAGAGGAAGGCTAGGAGTTGCAGTAATTGAGCTTCACCTCACGTGCATGCAAATATCAAGACAGGTAAGAAAATACAACAATAAAACTTTAAAATTTAAATCAAATGAGAACAAAATATTCCTTAGCAAAAGTTATGGGATGCAACTAAAGTTATTGTTAAAGATAAATTTATAACACATGTACATATTAGAAAGAAAAAATTAGTAAGCATTCAGATGAACAAGCTAAAAAATGTTTATAACTAAATTAAGTGAAAGAAAGAAGACACTAATGATAAGAGCAGAAATGCATGACAAAGATAAAAAAAGAAAGTAAATAATTTAGAATTTAAGTTCTACTAAAATTTTATTAGTTGCTTGATATCAGGGATTTTTAGGTATTTTGTTCACTGATAAATCTGCAGATCCTACAGCAATGCCAATGTTTGGGCAAACACTTACTTAATGATGTCTACTTTTTGAAAGACTAATAAAACAATAAACTTCTGCCAACACAATGCCAGGCGCAGAAGCTCTGAAACAGAGAACTCATGCCATACAAGGTACAAATTCTCTTAAAATTATGAGTATATGAATATTATAAATCATGCTGTCCCACTGTATTTAAAAACAATTTCTTAGAAGTACAATTTAGTAAGGAGCAGAAAAATATCTGAATATCCATGTAACTATGAAAGAGGTCACTAGATTTAAATGATTTTATAGGCAACCTCCACAAAAAAGTCAAGTAAAAGATAATCCAAATTTTATATTTTAAAAAACTTTCAGAAAAGAGAATAAAGAGAGCCTTAGTTTTACAGAGCTAGAATAATTCTGATTGCTTATTTTTGTGTTTTTGAAATCATGGTAAAATACACATACTGCACTGTTTTACCCATTTTTTTATTCACATTGCTGTTTTACCATCACCACCATCCACCCACACAACTCTCCATCCTGCAAAATTGAAACTCTGCCCATTATACAGTAACTCCCCATTCTTTCCTACTCCTGGCGTCCAGTACCTACTGCTCTGCTTTCTGCTTCTATCAACTGGACCATCTCATACAAGGGGAATCATGCAGTCCTTGTCTTCTTGTGACCAACTGACTAATTAGCATAATGCCTTCAAGTTTCACACATACTGCTGCATGTGTCAGAATCCCCTTCCGTCGTTGCTAATAGTTCACTGTATCCTTTGCTTATCTTTCATCTGTTAATGGACACTTAGGTTGCTTCCACCCTCACTGTCAAACATGCTGCTATGAACATGGATATACAAATCTATGTTCAAGTCCTTGCTCTCAATTCTTTTTGGCATAATATACACAGAAGTGTAATTGCTAGATCATATGGTCATTTTATGTGCAATTTTTGAGGAACTGCTATACCATTTTCTATAAGTGGATGTTTTCCTTATAGTTCCACCAATACTACTCAGCGGATTGTCTTAAGTTTTGATTGTCAAGGTTATTCTGACTCCATAAAAATACAGATTTTTCTTACCTGGATATTCAGATTGCCAATACTTTGAAATTTTTGCATCTGTGTCCAAGTATAAGATTGATCTGTATCAGAAATCTAAATAATCCAAAAATATACAAACTTACAGAACATAACCAAATAGAATTTATCCCCAGAATACCAGGATGTTTGAATTTTTAAAAATAGATTCATGTCACCCAACACACGAACAGAGAAAAACAGAAAAACAATGCTCTCATGACAAACAGAGGAAAGGTATGTAATCCATAAGTAAAATTTTCCCTGGTTTTACCAAAAACAATATAGCAAGATGTTAAGTAGTAGGAGTTACGATAACATTTATCCATTTCCTGTTCCTGACTTTCCAGGGAAGTCTTCTAATATGTCACTATTTAATAATGCTTATTCTAAGTTTTCAGTCTATAATCCTTACTTCTACACCTAATTTACCAGTGGCATTTTGGTTTGTTGTTTGATTTTTCTAATTTTCTACACTTTCTTGCTTTTACATTGCAAACCCAAGAAAATCAGCAAATTGCCAAAACAGGAGAGAATCCAGCAAGTTTGTAGATATAAGATTAACATATAAAAATCAAAGATGTACAATGTTGAAATCTTGGTTTCTCATTATAGCTCTCTAATAAAAGGAATTTTCCTTCTAGGAAAAATGGCTGATTTTAGGACTGGGACAAGAAAAACATGAGATGAGCCTAAAGCGTAGAAGGGAGAAGACTGGAGTAGAAAAGGGGAGGAAGTGGATGGCAGGAGGGGCAAGAAAGGGGAGGAACCGCAGAATAAAACCAACCAAACCATGCTGTGTGTAGGTGTGAATGTATCACAAGAAATTCCACTGTTATGCATAACTATCATGTACCAATTAAAATTTTAATTAACGAGCCTAGCGTGGTGGCGCATGCCTGTAATGCCAGCAACTCAGGAGGCTGAGGCAGGAGACTTGCAAGTTCAAACCCAGCCTCAGCAACTTAGCAAAGCCCTGAGGACCTCAGCGAGACCCTGTCTCTAATAAAATATTAAAGAGGGCTGGGGACGTAGCTTGGTGGTTAAGCACCCCTGGGTTCAATCCCTGGTACACACACACACAAAAAAAAAAAAAAAAAAAAAAAAAAAATTAATTAATGAGAGTACCAATAGGTCAGGGGTAGGGAGAAGGAGAGGGAAGAGGGCAGTACTGGGGACTGACATGGAGCAAATGATGACATGTGTATTCCTGATGATGTCAAAATGAACCCCACTGTAATGTACAACTATAATGCACTAATAAAAAAGAAGGCTTAAAAAACAAAAGGATGGAAGTCAAGTCAAAGGAATAGAGGTCTCAAGCACATTTAACAAGAAAAATAATGTAGTATTGGATTATAACCCAAGCATAAAATAAATAAACCTGAATGCATGCTAACACAAATGATAGAATAAATGAATGAATGCTAAAAAGAGAAAAGTCTTCCTTACAGAGGTATTTCAAATAATATATCAGATACTTCCTCCTCCAAGAGGTGATGCTCAATTCCTGCCTCCCCACCCTTAGAGTAGGCTAGACATGGCCCCTCATTTCTAAAGAAAGGGAGAGAAGAAGAAAGGAAAAATATTAACTTTATAATGGAGAAACTTGGCAAATGCTACCTTACCCAACACGGAAGGGTCATGTTGTCAGGGCTGTTATCTGGATATCGTGAACCCACTGACCCAGTGTTAAGAAAACACCCTTCACCTCTGTGCTGAGACTCCTTTTAAAAACTTAACCCAGTCTAATCATGAGAAAGAAAGAAAAAAATATCAGATTGGCAGACCATCCTACAGGATACCTGGCCAGTAGTCCTCAAGACTATCAAGGTCATGAAAAACAAGGACAAATTGAGAGCTGCCAGTCAGACGATACAGGGAGATGTGACACACCCCATGTGGAACACTAGGCCGGGTCCTGGAACAGAAGCAGCACATTCATGAAAACCCTGGTGAAAGCCAAACCACGGGCAGAGTTGGTTAACAGAGATGTGCCCATGTGAGTTTCTTAGTTTTGACAAATAATGTAGAATATCAGCAATGAGGGAAACTAGATGAACAATGTACAGGAACTCTCTTGTTTGAAACTTCCTGTAAACCTAACATTTCAAAATCAAAAGTTTATTTTTAAAACTCAATAATGTTCTTATATCCTAGTAATAATGAATTAGAAATGCAATTTCAAAAATCCCTTTTATAATAAGCAAAAAAAAAACCCCTTTATGTAATAAGTCTAACAGAAGACACAAAAGATTCACAGAAAAAAGTGACTAAACTGATGGACGTGAAAAACCTAAATAAATGAAAAAAATACCATAATATCATGGGAAAATTAGACGTTTCAAAGATGGCACTTGATCTTTAAATTAATCTATAACTCAATATGATTAAAAAAAACTCACTGGATATTAATATAAATATTCTTTATGAAAAATAAGCAAAATTTTAAGAGTAGTATTGCTTTATATTTTTGCAAATTTCTTTGAATATGCGGCAAGAGAATACAGAGGGATTCCCATCTGCTGTCTTCCTGTGAGGGGGCCACCCCCTCGGCCTCTGGGAACCTCTACCATACACCCTAGTGGAATGAGAAGGACAGAGACAGGGCGTCCTGCATGGCCACTCGTGGGGGTGGACAGTGTGTGGTCCTACTTTTGGAGAAAACAACGTGCCCTCCCCCTCTTCCTGCAGCCAGCAGTCTTCCTTTGTATTTTAACATGAAAATTCCCAAATGTATGGAAGTTGAAGAATCTGATCATGAATACCTGGACATCCACTACCTATTACGTTTTATACACTTTTATCACATATCCATTCCTCTATCTACCCATCAATATGTCCTACTTTATTTCTCTTGATTTTTAAATTTTTTACAATACATTTCAAAGTAAGTTGCAGATAACAGTATACTTCCCCCAAATACTAAAGCATTACTTAAGAGTTGTTTTTATTTTTTAAACAGTTCCTTTATTTTCTTTTGAGGAACAATTTACATACAACGAAATGCACAAACTAAGGATTCGAGTGGGTGGATTCAAACATATGCTGCACATCTGTGCAACCCAAACCTCTATCAAGATACCGAACATGACCCTCGCCACTGAAAGTCCCTCACGTCCTCCTCAGCACACCCCTCACCCCAGTCCCTCAAGGCAACTGCTGCTCTGGTGCCTCCACTGTGTTATCTTTGTTTTCCAGAACTGTATACACATGGGCTCCTACAGTAGGAGTTACTCTTTTGTGTAAGGTTTCTCTCATCCAATGCAATGTTTTTAGATGCATTCGTATCACTTTTTTTTTTTTATAATTATTAAAAGCTAATTCACCTACCATGAAAATGACTATCAAGATGAGACAGATGCCCACTATGATGAGGAAGGGGATTAAATAGTATTCCAGAGGAAGGCTGAATTCTGGAACCAGGATAATGTGGCCCCTGGAAGAAAGCAAAGAACAACCACTGATTATGAGGAAGCACTGTCAAATTATGAGGTTAAACAAAATCAAGTAAAATATTTTTTAAAAGGCACATAGACATTATAATTTAATCCACTACACACATCTCATTTTATTTTTTTATAGGGTTGAACCCAGGGTACTTTATCATTGGGCTACATCCCCCATCCTTAGTCCTTTTAATTTTGAGACACAGTCTCACTGAGTTGCTGAGGCTGGCCTCAAATTTGTGATCTCCTGCCTCAACCTCCCAAGTTGGTGACAGGCACGTGCCACAACACCTTGCTACACATCCCATTTTCTAATAAAGAATTTCCAATAATTTAAGAGATGCTTTTTATATCAAGTCTACTTTCCATATTTTTCAAAATAACTTGCCTATATTATTAAAAGAAGATCCTGGACTGGGTAAATAAAATCAGTGAACCAATGCTTACTATGTCTATCCAGGAGAGATGCTACTTACTCAATTTCACTGCCCACACAAAAGTGATATTTTATATGCATCACCAGCATAAAAAGCAATGGTAGTACCTTGGGAGGTATGTCAACAAGAATCCCCACCTCAACCAAACTACTGCTTATCACTTCCTACTGTGGAAAACACAGACATTACTGCTTCCTCCAGACACACTTCCTATATACCTGTTGTCCTCGGTCCCGCAGACACCACACCCTGTGCCTGTCATCTGTGAGAAAAGGAATTGACAAGAATTGCCATCTCCTCTTTATTCTCCACTGCTTGACTGAAAAAAACATAGAAATATGTATGTCGTGGAAGTGGAAGGTAAGGACTGATACGTGTCTTATTCCCCTTGGTTATCAACCATGTTATTAGCTATTGTGACATTACTTTTAGAAAAACTGACAGGGACCCATGGAATAAAAATTGTGATCAGAATAATTACATTATTTTTTGCACGAGCAATTTTTACATGGCATCAAAACTTTGCATAAAAATCTGCTTAGTCAGGGAAGGGACTGTGTAATGTCCAGCAACATGACTAACAGCTAACTGGGTGGGGTCTACTAGCACCAGGCTAGGATGGTGCGAGCAGTGCTACTCCGTTACCTACTTTTGGGTGTTTTGTTTTGTTTTGTTTTTTAAAGGTAATAGCCAGGTACTTCATAATACAAGGGTTCAAGGTCAACTAATAATTCACAGTATAAAGGTAAATAAAAGAAGGTAGATTCCTACCCCCATGATGGAGAAGGTACTTGGGATTCTACTGTTCTTAAGAAACAAATCATGCAAGTAAACTATTTCCATTTATGCTATTATTTATTATACTCACATTCAAGGAGTTCTATTGAGCTTCATCAAAAACAAATATACCAGGAATTTTCCTCCAGAATTTAAACACCTTCCTCAAACTGCCAAGATTGCTTGAATACAATTCTTTCTTTTCTTTTTTTAACTTCAGTTACTTTCCACCAGAATAAGGATAACAAAGGATTTCACATGCTTTTTTTTTTTTTTTTTTGGGGGGGGGGAGGCTTTAATCAGTGTTAAAAAGATAAAGTGCAGCAGGCCTGGGCTTATCTGTTTGGTACCATCTCTTCCAGCAGGAGGCCAGCTCTGTAAATAATGTCCCTGTTCTTGGTACAAACTCTCTGAGACTGTCATGAGCCAATGATACCACTTCTAAGTACAAAGGGCCTTTCTATGAGACGCTAATCCTCTGTGGCCTCCCCACTCCACCCCGCCTACATGCTATAAATCAACACTGCTGGGATTTAGAAGCTGCACTACTGCTCAGCCTCAATTTAACTGACTGTAGCTTCTTCGTATCTCAGCAGTAGGAATGCTTACACCTCTTATATTCTGGTTGTTTCTTCTTTCTTTATGTTTTTGACCTCCTAAGACGCATTAGGTCTGTACGAAATAAATAAACACTGTCCCATAAAACAAGCCCCAGGTTGCTGAGAAATAAACAAGCTGCTAGGTAAGAAGAAATACACTGAAAGAACAGTCCCAGTGAACGAGAAATCAACACACTTTAGTAGACACTTCCTGTGTGCTTGTAACTACAAAAATGAAATCGACTCCAGAATCTTCTAGAAGCAGTCTTAGCATTCACTGGCCTGACTCTGACATTCTACATACTTTATTAATGCTTGCCTGCTGTATTTTAAGTCATTTTAGTTTGCTGCTAAGGTACTGTGGGACGATTTTAAATGCCACAGGATGGATAAAGGGAGACACCTGGAATCAAGAGCTGAGCGCATCTGCAGGACACTGCTTTTTATCCCTTGGGTGTGACTAATGGTGGTGGTGAGGAAGCAGGGTGGAGAGCTGCGACAGCATGTCCACGCTCTGGCCTTGGTTCTGTTTCCTCCCTGTACTCAGGTCTCCCAAGCAGAGCCTGCAGAGGCACCCTGTCCTGGTCCCAGACTAATCTGTTTGAACAAGGAGGTATTAAAATAGCTTTAGTAAGTACCTTAGCACCCGTCTCCATGTCCAGTCCTGAGGACAGTGCACCCCACGGGCTCTGCAGCTGATACTCCACTACTAAAGCAGAGGCCCAGGTGACCCAGGAAATAAGGCCTTATTTTCCTCTCTGTGTTTTCCCAGGCTCATGTCAAACCAGTGCTGTGACCTAAGCCTCTTAACAGTGTCTCCCCACCCCGCTGTTCACACGTGAGGCCTGGCCTTGTCTGCTCTGACACCTGACCCCAACCACCCAAAACATGAGCTACAGTGGACTGACAGAAGCACCCCAGCTTCGGGCCTACAGACCCAGGTTCCAGGCGACAAGCTGTGCTCAGGTCACACACCGCCACTGCCCTAGCTGACTGCCTGCGTGAACCCGCACTGCCTGAGAGAGAAGACAGAAAGCCTGGAGGTGGAGGGAAGTGCAAGTTCTTTCCTCCCACGCCTCGCGTTCAGAAGAGAAAGTGAGTCCATGAAGACTGCGACCTCCTGGGAGCCACCCAGCGACGCCCCCCCCCCCCCTGTGCCCCACCACTCACTATGAACAAGGACACTTCTTCCCCACCTGCAACCTTGAAAACTGTTCGCCACCCAGGTATTTACCTTTCTAGGCACAAATCTACAAAATGCTTGTAGAGTTAAAGTTTTTAAAAGACCAAAGTAGACAGAGGACACCAGTTTACAAAAATGTTCTCTATGAATAAAGAAGTGTTCATGTCACCAATGAGTTTTCTTATCAGATTGGCAATTAACTAAAAAGACCAATAACTATTTTTGGGGAAGGGCAATGTGACAGTTGTTATAGTGACATTTACAACAATTTATCCTTAACAATGTGCAGGTGCTTTTGCTAAAGAAGCAGCTGTACAACTACACATATGGTCAAAAATATTATCCCAGCACTCTGGTTAGCACACAAGTTATTTATTTGAAGGATAAAGACTAACAATTATGAAGCATTTGTTATGTATTAAATATTATTCAAAGAATTTTATTAATGTGTTTACTCATCCTTACAGAAATGCTGTATATGTAGAATCTATTATTGTTGTTCCCATTTTTAAAGAGGAGGGAAGCTAAGGCCCAGAGACAATACATTTTTGTTGAAGGCCACAGGCTAAGAAGTGATGGAAGTCAGGATGATAAGCCAGGGTAAGCAAATTAATGTTTATCTGAATAATGCTGTTGGGCTGTTGTTGTTTTCTTTTTTTTTTAATATTTATTTATTTGCTTTAGTTGTACACAATGGAATGCATTTACGTTTATGTGGTGCTGAGGATCGAACCTGGGCCGTGCACGTGCTAGGCGAGCACTCTACTGCTGAGCCACAACCCCAGCCCTGGTGTTGTTTTCTTAATATTTATTTTTAGTTATAGGTGGACACAATATCTTTATTTTATTTTATGTGGTGCCGAGGATGGAACCCGGTGCCTCACATGTGCTCGCTGAGCACTCTATCTCTGAACCACAACCCCAGCCCTGAACTCTTGTTTTTTAACAGTAACTAAAAAGAATATAATGCAACAACAGGAATTGATACATACTTTCTTCATATAATAAAAGAAATCTTAAAGAATAAACAAGAATTCTCACAAAAGTGAGACAAAAGGAAGATGGCTACTATCTCCACTATTATTTAATGTGGTGTTGAAGTATTACCAAGGCAACTGGTTAAGAGAGAGCAATTAGAAGTATAAAAATTAAAAAGCAAAAGATAAAACTATTTCTATCTGTAGTAACTTAACAACAATAAGAGAATTCAGTCCAATTGCGTATTATTATATCAACACATAAAATGAGCTTTCATAGGTACAAATAAAAACCAGGTGGCAGATATAAACAAAGAGGAGAGCTACTTATGATAGCAAACAACACAATACCTATCCATAAACTTCACAAGAAATGTGTTTCTCATATAGATTTTTGGACTTAAAAAAAAAAAAAAAAAAAAAAAAAAAAAAAAAAAAAAAAAAAACCTCACGAGTACTAACTGAATAAAGGGAAGGAAAGATATACCACATCCTTGAAAAAGGAAACTTAGCGTCCTAAAAATGTCAATTTTCCCTAAATTGATTTATAAGTATAGTATAATCATAATTTAAAAATCATCAGTTTTTTTTTTTCTGGAACTAGAGAAGTTGGTTATTAAATTTCTTTGGGAGGAGAATTTAGACCTTCACACATGGCTGGTGGGGTATAAAATGATGCAGGCCCTTTGGAAAAGTCTAGAAGTTCCCTAAAATGTCAGACATAGAGTTACTATGTAACCAGCAATTCTACTCTACACATACACCCAAGAGAAATGGAAATGCACATACATGTAAAAACTTGCATGTAAATGCTCACATTATTCATAATAGCCAAAATGTTTTGGAAACAAGCTAAATGTCCATTAACTGATAAACACAATGTGGTATATCCATATAAGGGAATATCATTCAGAAACAACAACAATGAAAGAATAAAATACCAATTCACACCATGAAATGATGAACCTTGAAAACATCATGCTAAGTGATTACATTTTTGAAAACCAACTCATAAATAAAATGAAAATGTCAGAACACAAAAAATTTTTTGAGGCATATCACAAATGCCTAACATACTTAAACAAAGAAAATGACCAACAACCTAACAGGAAAAAAAATGGGTTAGAGAGTTAATAGAAAGAAAATGTAAATAGCTAAAGCATAAGAAAAATATGCTCAAATTTGGCTGTAAAAAGAGAAATACACATTAACACTACAGCAGGATGGTATTGCTCTCCTATCAGATTAGCAGAAATTCAAAAATCTGACAACAAACTTTGTTGGTGAGGCTGTGGGAAAGCAGATTCACACATTAACTGGCACAACACTTGTGAAAGGAATTAGACAATATCCAAGAAAGAGGGATATACATTAACTTCTGAGCTGCGACACCACTTACAGGAATCTATTCCAAAAGTATACCAATAAAACCACTAAAGGACTTCTCTACAAGGTTTCTTACTAAAGCACCATCACAACAGCAAAAGAATGTGAACAATTCAAACTTCCAATAGCAGGGGACTGTCTAAGTGAACCAACACAGCCAAAGAATAGAGTTCTGTCCAGCTGAATGACAAGCATCTATCTACTCTGGTATGATCTCCCGGATACACTGTTAAGCCAAAAGCAGGAAGAGGAATTCAGTTCATATACTCAGAGTTGAAGACAAAGGAGAAAAGATATGTCATTTGCCTAGGATTTTTTAATTTAATGATTAAATAATAAACTAAATCTTTTTGGAAAAAAATTGTTACTATTATAAGGCAAGAATCAGATCAAGATGGACATGAATAGAACAGAACCTGGACTTCTTTGAATATACTTTATTTTTGTTGTTTTGACTTTATACTTAACTATAAAAATCGTGATTGGGAAGAGGAAGAGCACTCTCCATTCTCTGAAAGGAATGAATCAAACAGACTTGTATTTCGAATTGTAAACAACAGCATAGAGAAGAATATTCCACGTCTTTACAACAAATAATTTAACTTTATTGTCTACTATGATATACTCTAAGCAGGGGAAGAATTGCTTTTTTAAAATGCTGGCAATAAACTGGGCACAGGGGTGCATGCCTATAATCTCAGCAGCCTGGGAGGCTGAGGCAGGAGGATTGCGAGTTGTAAGCCAGCCTCAGCAAAAGTGAGGCACTAAACAACTCAGTGAGACCCTGTCTCTAAATAAAATACAAAATAGGACTGGGGATGTGGCTCAGTAATCGAGTGCCCGAGTTCAATCCCCGGTACCCTCTCCCCTGCCAAAAAATGTTGGCAATAGTACTGATATTACTCTCCTGAGTCTGCTGTGTATATTGTGTAATTAAAACTAACAATAATTATTATGTTTGTGTCTTAAGCTTAGAAAAATAAAACACAGATTTAAAATAAATGAAGTAAAAATCCTGTAGTCCTGAATATTAAATATTATATATATTCGTGTATTTTTCCTTAGCTTTGTTGCTGGAAGGAAAGGAGGGGAGGGAGGGAGACTAGGCTAGATACACAGGTAGACAGTTAGAGAGGGCATGTAGATGGGCACAGGTGTACAAACCCTTACACACAGTTCTAAAACCTAAAAAGCATTAAAATATAATATTTGCCTGGGTTCAATGCCCAGTGTGTGCATACACGTTTATTTAGATGTTTGCGATTTTCTAGTCAACTTGAAATGAACTGACAGGAAAAGTTACTTACAAATTCACTGCAGTTACATTAACTTGTTTAATTACAGGTGTTGCCTCAAGTCCTATTGGGAATGCTAAACTTTTAAAAATCCAAAAATTTTCCAATGCCTCAATATATTCCTCCAAGAGATGGGATAAAAGTTCCTGTGGACCTGTTTTAACATGGAACAAATATTAACTAAATAAAGTCACAAAATATTATGTATTGTGTGGTTCCATTTTATGAGCACATTATCATTAATTAATGTGAGTAATCGAACAGAGGAAAACTAAAGGCTTGTAATAGCTGTTGTTGAACAGCATCACGGGGAACTCGATATTTCAAGTGTTTTCTACTTCAGAAGTTTTACAGATTTTACAAGCATGTATGTATTACTTTTTAATGTAAAAGGTATGATTTTATAATTAAAAACAAAAAGACTCTTTAAGATGCATGTGATGGTTAATCTGCATTGTCAACTTGATTGGATTAAGAGATGCTGAGGATTAAGAGGCTTCTGGTGGTCTCAGTGAGGGTGTCCTAGGAATGACTGGCATGTGGGATGGTGAACTGGAGATCCTCCCTAAGTGTGGATATCACCATGCAGTAGGTTGAGGCTTGGATGGAATAAAAGTTGGAAAAGCAAGGGAGCAGCAGCAGGTGCAAGCTCTGTTCTTCTTGACCAGGTTCTTGATTGCTGCTGCCATCGCCTGAGGACAGCGGACACCAGCCCCTTCACTATTCCAAAGTGGACTCTGCTCAGTGACTCTCCAGGGAGATTCTAGGCCTTTGGGCCTGCACTGGGGTAGCATCAATGATCCCTGTTGTTCTGAGGCTCCAGCTTCTTGGACTGAGCAGCTACTCGTTCCCCCCAGCTCTTCAGCTCACAGACGGCCACTGTGGAACCCTCCAACTTCTGGTGGTGTAAGCCAATCTAATAAATCCCCTTTTATAATCAATTATATATTATCTTGTTACCAACATTGGTGCCAACATTACCAACTCTCTAGCATGAATACACTTTAATATATAATCATACACAGTACAATACAGTCTTAAAATCATCATGACTTAAAGAGCGATAATTCAGCCAATAGAGTTCATACTAAAACATAACCTTGATTACAATTAATATTATATATATAGGGTAAAATTATACACACACACACACACACACACACACACACACACAGAGACATATATGTATGTATGTATGTATGTGTATATATGTCTATATGTATATCCATCCCGTTGGTTCTGTTACTCTAGAGAACCCTAATACAATGCATATTAAAATATACAGAATTTTTCTACTTAAGTAACAAAATTGAGGTAGAAGCAACATTAGGGGCTGGGGTTGTGGCTCAGCAGTAGAGCGCTTGCCTAGCACACTGAGAGGCCCTGGCTTTGATCCTCAGCATCATATAAAAATAAATAAAATAAAGGTATTGTGTCCCAACTACAACTAAAAAATAAATATTGGAAAGAGCAAATATTAGTTCTCCCCTCTATTAACTATGCAAACATGGCTGACAAAATGCCATCTTTTATGACTTTTTTTTGATACAACATCCAAAATTATATTCCCTAACTTAATAAATATGTTCTTGGCATATGTGAACAATATTTTAAATTATCAATACAGTTTGGTGAAAAATGACAGACAGTTAAGAGAATGAATATCTTGCCCACTTCTTTTTTTAAAAAAATTATTTCTTAGTAGTTGGACACAATACCTTTATTTTATTTATTTTTATGTTGTGAGGAGGATTGAACCCAGGGCTCTGCATGTGCTAGGCAAGCGCGCTACCACTGAGCCACGACCCCAGCCCACTGCCCACTTCTTTTTATGCAATTGCAAACTCAAATATTCAGATTCCCCCCCCCCAAATAATTAGAATTTTATTACATAGTGCCAATTTCTTCTTTTGCCAAATGTGAACCACTGATAGTAACAACCTCTAGTGGGCGCTGTGAGAATTAACTGGATGACCAATGTAATGTCCTGCTCTCAGGAGGGCCTGCTGCTGGATACACGCTCCATAAATGCTGGCTGCACTTACTCTTGATATTCTGTTATTATTCCTCTTAGTTCTGGCCCTGTGTTCTGGAGATCTGTTTCATGGAGGAAGCACTGGAGTGTTCACTGCATTACTTTAGACCAGACAACTGTGCCTTATCCTAATTTTAGTCTAAATGTTCCTCTGTAATGAGATTTGAGGGGAGGAGTCCATACTGATGATTTCATTCCAAATGAACTTATAAAACTTTAAAACTGACTTTTTGTTTTTATAAGTTAGTCACACTGATTCTATATTGATAAAAATAATTTCTTTAAATAGAATATAAATTGGCACAGAAGTGCACACCTGTAATCCCAGCTACTTTGGAAGCTACAGCAGGATAATTGCAAGTTTGAGACCAGTCTGGGCAATTTAGCAAGACTCTTTCTCAAAATAAAAACATTAAAAGCGCTGGGGATATAACTTAGCAGCACAGCACTTGTCTAGCATAAGACCCTGGGTTCAATCCCTAGTATTGCTATATGTGTATATGTAAATGTTTTTATATATACATATAAACATGTCTTCATGGAAAAGGTAAGTTGCATAGTTTTTAAATATCAGTGGTTTGACTGAAATATAAAAGGCAAAGTTTTATCTTGTTAGAACATTGGTGCCAACATTACCAACTCTCTAGCACGAATACACTTTAATATATAATCATACACAGAACAGTAAAATACAGTCTTAAAATCATCATGACTTAAAGAAAGATAATTCAGCCAATAGAGTTCATACTACAACATAATCTTGATTACAATTAATATTATATAATTCCACCCTAACACAAGGAAGATTTAGCCAGGTGCGATGGCACAGCCTATAATCCCAGAGACTCAGGAGGCTGGGGGAGGAGGATTGCAATTCAAGGCCAGCCTGTCACAAACAAACAAAGTGCTGGAGGTGTAGCTCAGAGGTAAAGTATCCCAGGTTCAATCACCAGTACCAGGAAAAATACAGAGAGAGAGAGGAAGAAGAGGAAGAGGAAGAAAAAGAAGAAGAAGAAGAAGAATTTTAAGTTTTATAATCATTTTTTATATTCATTACTTACCCTTTTTCATATGTGAATTCATCTTTCAGGGAATTGGCTGATGATTCACCAATAAATACAGATGGAATGTCAATTTTCTTTAACACATCAACTGTTTAGAAGAACAATAAAATGATTGGTTAAAGCCCATTCTTAGTACACAATCAACTTAACTTTCCTCATAATAGCGGCAAATTGAGACTGGAAACAATTATAACCAACTAACTGTCTATGGTTGATTTTCCAGACTGTAAATTCCCCCTCATTATCCAAGTGGCTTAGAAATATGGTACATTTACAATTAAAAAGCAAGTATTTTGCTTCCTCACTTAATTCTCTCAATAACCCCAGGAGATTTGAGACATAATTTGGCAGGGGTGGGGCATGTACCAGGGATTAAACTCAGGGGCAATAGACCACTGAGCCACATCCCCAGTCCTATTCTATATTTTATTTAGAGACAGGGTCTCACTGAGTTGCTTAGCACCTCACTTTTGCTAAGGCTGGCTCTGAACTCACGATCCTCTTGCCTCAGCCTCCCAAGCTGCTGGGAGACATAAGTTTTTATCTCTAATATTTCCATTTCATTTATTCCTCTATAGATATAACTTGAACTAATAGAGAAAGAACATGAGGAAGAAATAATTTAATTCCTAAGAAGAGAGAAGTCTTCTTTTACATACCCATTTCCAGGAGAAGCACAAGGTGTGAGCGGGAATGCTCCACCACAGCCCCCAGCACCACACACCCGGGCGGTCCACAGCCAAAGGCTGGCAGGCGGGACCCAGAGCAAGGGAGGGGAGGGCTGGGTGAGCCTCTACTTCCTCCTAAGCCGGGAGTTCACAGTAAAGGGGAGTTCACAGTAAAGCTCCGTTTAGACTGGAATCTCAAAACATTTGACCCTGACACCTATGTTCAAAATCAAAATCAAATGCCACTGAAAAAAAGAATTTTGTCAAAAATTACCCATTACTCAGGAACAGAAAGAAAAACAATTTACTGTTTCCAACAGAAGAAACTGCCTATTATTAGCTGTGAGTTAATTTAATGGATTTGGCCTTAGAGAGAAAGGCCATTTATTTTCTTTTGCTATCATTTTCAAAATAACTTTCTTCTAATTTTAAAAAACAATGTATATTCATTATCCACTTAAAAAGTGAGGAGGAAACAAGAAAAGAAAAACACAACCATAGCACTTCCCTCTTTGGTGCATATTTTACCAGAAATAACCAATAGTTCTGAGTTGTGACAAACACATTTAATTATTTACCTACAACTAAGGTACACAATGATCATCAGCCCCCCAAATTCCCTCAGCCCTTTTTTTTAAAGTATTTATTTATTTACTTTAGTTGTACACAATGCAATGCATTTATGTTTAGGTGGTGCTGAGGATTGAACCCGGGCCACGCACGTGCGAGGCGAGCGCTCTGCCGCTGAGCCACAACCCCAGCCCTAGCCCTTTTTATAGTCAATTCTCTCCCCTAACCTCAGCAACCACTGACCTGGTTTTGGGGGGTGTGTGTGTGTGTTCCTTATAAAGTTTTAAAATCGGGGCTGGGATTGTGGCTCAGCGGGTAGAGCGCTCGCTTAGCACGAGCGCGGCCCGGGTTCGATTCTCAGCACCACATAAAAATAAACACATTGTATACAACTAAAGCAAATAAATAAATATTTAAAAAAAAAAGTTTTAAAATCCTGGTATCCTCTGTTGAGTACTTTTTTCACTTCCCTACAATTTTACACACACATACACGTTCACTCCCACACACGTTAGCCCTTCCCCTCACACACACGAACGTACACACACACACACACAGCACACTCAAGCATTAATTCCCAGGAAGGCAAGAACCCAAACGGTTATCAAGGAATATTTAATCACTATTTCTATATCAACAGAACCAATAAAACTTTATTTTGTTTTATCAATGGCGTAAAAGTTAGAAAAAGGTAAAAGCTTTCTCCCCACTCAGTGATACACATCAGATAACCGGTCGTGTGAATAAACATGCATCTACCTCATCATTTTAAATAGCAGCAAAGATATTGTTCTAGGACCATCTATATTTTAGGGATATATTTTCTATCTTGCTAAGAGATTTTTCTCTATCATATATCATTTATGAAGGTATATAATTCCAAGTTTTAATTGTCAAATAAGATAAATTTTACTCTACCATATAACTGTTTAAAATTTATTTTATTTGACAATTAAAACTTGGAATTACATACCTTTATAAATGTTTTATTCTTTCATGAAGATAGTCTGACAAACTCAAATAGAAACTTTGGACTTGTAAGTATCAACCTATAATGACTGAAAGCAACACAACTTCTTCTGAATTATGTTATCCAAAGAGATGTGGAAACTGTCATGTTAGGAAAAAAATGAAGATGAAGAAAGGGAACCGCACCTTGGAGACCTCAGCATTACTTATTTGCTGAATACAAAAAATGTTCTAGTTCATCAAAAAAAAAAAAAGAAAACCCTTAAAAATCACTAAATATTTTTCATACGTGAAACAAATCTGTGAAACACATACTGCCAAAAGTGTTATCATATCATAGATAAACTGTCACTCGAATGGCCAGCTCCAACCCCTTCAGACTCCTGTATCCAGCTGGCTGTCCTGTGTCTCCACCAGATCAACTAACAGTTGTCCCAGAAGAGCCCTGAGTGTCCCTTTTCCCTCAATCCACTCTGTAAACAGCACGGCCTGCATTTCTCAGGCTAAACCTCCCTACATCAAATTCTGTCAACTTCAAACCAGGCCCAGAATCCTGCTGCTCTCACAGTCTGACCGCCAGACATGGCATCCTCACTCACTGCTGCAAGGCTACCTCAGGCTCCGCCTCCTACATTCCTGGCACCAGTCACCTCAATCTACTCAGCCACAGCACAGCCACAGCGATCTTTCTAAAACATGTCGATCAATTCGTACCACTGTTTAAAACCTACTCAGCATGACTACAAGTTCCAGCATGACTCAGCTCTGGTTCCTGTGTCCCTGTCGGCCCGTCGCCCTTGCCCACTCTGCCACTGGAATGCCTTGGGAAGCACCAAGCATGTCCTGTCTCAGAGCTTTGCAAGGGGCTCCCTCTTTCTGGAACTCTCCTTAGAGGTCTACAGGATGCAACCTCTCATGTTGGACTTACGCTCAAATCTCAGTGCCTTATAAGAAGCCTCTGACGCCCTGTCTAAAATACCCACCCTTCCTTCTCCCTGTCACTCACATCCCCTTGCCTGATAGGTCTTTCTTCGCAGAACTTATTACTACTTTTCATAACAGCACTTGTATTTCATCAGTTTCATTTCTTCTACCCCACTCTTGAATGTGATGATAATAACTAAACAAGCACTAAAAGATGACTAAACCAGGTAACCTCACAGCAAATCAACGAGGTAACTACAATCACCATCCTCACTTCACAAATGAGAAAACAGAGGCACAGAGAAGCCGGATCCTGTGTACACAAATACCAAGTCACGTAGGTGCTACGCTGGATCCAACCCTGGCAGGCAGTTTCCACACAGTGCTCGTAGCTTCTGCACTCTACTACCTCAACGAAGGTACGAAGCAGAGCCTCTGACGACACAATTCCCTGCTACAGTTACAGTACCTAAAACAGTGCTTGATGCAAAGCAGACTATCAAAAAATATTTGCAGAAGGAAGAAAGCTAGATAAAAAGGGGAAGAAGCACACCTAGAGATACTGATGACCTGCCCTGGACGCACCGCTGGGAGCCCACTGGGCCGCAGACCGGAGGCCCGAGGCTCCTCCAGGCTCCTCCCTCTCCGCCACAGCCTGGGTTCTCGGCACACCTTCTCTCACACGGTCTGCACAACCCCTACAGGTCAAACAGAAACTACAAGAATCTGCACTTTTACAGATGACAGTAATGGGCTCAGGAAGACTGACTTTCCCAAGGGCACAGCTGTCCAGCTGCTGGCTCCACTGAAACAGTCCCCGCCTAGTCCTGCAGCTGGTACTCTCCCCGCACGTGCTGCTGCACACAGTGAGCATGCTGTCTGCTCACTGACTCGACCGGTTTGCACGCAGGCCGAGATAGAAGTGAGTGTCTTTTTTGTATGATACGTGACAGAGGAGCTCCTACTAAAAACTTCCTTTTGTTTCCAGACATTACAATCTTAACACAGGAAAACGCCAATACTCCTTGTAGGTGGGGACTAAGTCCTAAAAAGGAGTACAGTCTGGTTCTTTCTAATACATCCATGCTTTCTTTCCTCTACCAAGAAATAGCAAAGTTGAAAATGGTAAAGCTCTTTACAACACTTGTCTTTGGATATATGAAATGTTTACATATACAAGCACACACACACAGAGACCGAACAAAAAAAAAAATCACAGGAAGCAACCCAACCAAAGAAGAACCAAAATCCTGAGCAATTTTTGAAATACAATAAACTAGTTGGAACATTTCCATGGCAACGGCAGGATGATATAGTTATGTGCTACTTCTAATATTTAGCACACCCTCCTTAGGAAATGACATGATTGTCACCAAAAGGTTTCATGGTATTACAAAGACAAAACAGTTTCTAAAGGGAAGTGACACTTCTAACTTGCACAATTTTTATTGAATATATGCTGAAAGAGCAAACAGTTGTCTACAAATAATCAGTTTGTTCAACCTAGAACATATTGAGCCCTTGAGAAGGTCTAGAGAGCTAACAAAAGCCGGGCACAGGCCTTTAGCAAATACATAAGGAATAGGGAACATGCTGAGAGTTATACAGCTAGTTTAAGTGGAGCTGGCATTTGAATTCAGGCCACAGCACGTGTGTCATTTTTCTTTAATGTACACAGATGGCAGAGTTACTGACCTAGGAAGTATCAACTGAGATGCTATTTTTTGTTGTTGTTGTTTTTTGTTTTTGTTTTTTTTTAATATTTATTTATTTGCTTTAGTTGTACACAATGCAATGCATTTATGTTTACGTGGTGCTGAGGATCGAACCCAGGCCGTGCACGTGCTAGGCAAGCGCTCTACCACTGAGCCACAACCCCAGCCCGAGATGCTATTTTTAAGGAATGTGTTTAAAGGAAGAAAAGAAAAAGGTGCCAAGTCTGTAGTACCTTCTGCACACTGAAAGAAACACTCAACAGAGTGAAGACACAACCTATAGAATGGGAGAAAAATATTTGTAAACTATACAACCGACAAAGAGTTGATACCCCGAATAGAGCTAAATCCACATTTTTCAAAAGACATAAAAATGGCCAACTGGTACATGAAAAAGGCCAACATGACTAATCATCAGGGAAAGGCAGATCAGAACCACATGAGGTATCAACTCACCCTAGTAAGAGTGGCAAACACCAAAAAGACTGAAGACAGCCAGTGCTGGCGAAGACATGGAGGACAGGGACCTTGCACACCGCTGGGGGGAACATACATTAGCACTGTCACTGTGGAAAACAGCATGGAGGCTCCTCGAAAAGTTAAGACAGAACTACCATCTGATCCAGCAGTCCCACTACTGGGTATCTGCCCAAAGGAAAAGAAATCGGCACCTTGAAGAGACATCTGCACGCCTGCATTCACTGCAGCTCTATTTGCAATAGCCAAAAACGGGCACAACCTAAGTGTCCATCAACTGAGGAATGGACTGCGCGGCACACAATGACGGATGAAGTGGAGATCAGTGTGCTAAGTGATGCGACCCAGGCACAGAAGGGTGGTAACCCATGATCCCACCCACACATGCAATCTACAAAGTTCATCTCAGAACAGCTGGGTTATCAGAGAATGGGGACAGTGGGGAGTGTGGGGAAAGTTTGATCAGTGGGTTCTAAGTTATAGCCAGATAGGAGCAAGAAGCTCTGTGGTGCTCTTGCACAGAAAGGTGGCTGATGTTGAAAGTTTTCACTGCAAAGAACGAATAAATGTTTGAGGAGATAAATGTTTAACCCATTTAAACATATGCAAAATACCTGTATTGGATATTACAAGGTATTCCATGAATACATACAAATTTTACGGTTTTGTGTATCAGTTAAAATAAATTTAATTAAGCCGAGCGTGGTGGCGCACGCTTGTAATCCCAGCACTTGGGAGGCTGAGGCAGGAGGATCGCGAGTTCAAAGCCACCCTCAGCAATCGCGAGACACTTAGCAACTCAGTGAGACCCTGTCTCTAATAAAAATACAAAAAAGGGCTGGGGATGTGGCCCAGTGGTTGAGTGCCTCTGAGTTCAATCCCTGGTACAAAAAATAAATAAAAGCCGGGCGCGGTGGCGCACACCTGTAATCCCAGCACTTTGGGAGGCTGAGGCAGGAGGATCGTGAGTTCAAAGCCAGCCTCAGCAATGGCAAGGCACTTAGCAACTCAGTGAGACCCTGTCTCTAAATAAAATACAAAAAAGGGCTGGGGATGTGGCCCAGTGGTCGAGTGCCCCTGAGTTCAATCCCTGGTACCAAAAATAAATAAATAAATAAATAAATAAATTTATTTAATTAGTAGAATCTGCAGTAGCAACAATATTCGTTTATTTGATAAGTAAACTCCCTTCATCTAGTAAGTCCTGTAATTTCCACACAGTAGTTGTTGAACTGTTCCTTAAATGCTAGAAAGGCTTAGGATTACTTCATGTATTCTACAATCATAAAGATTAATTACCTAGAAAACTAAAATAATAATTTAAAATATAAAGAAATTAACCAAAGAGCTCATTAAATTTTAGATATTATAATTTTACCTCACCATATTAGGGGTAAAAAGGACAATGACCAATGATACAATCAAAAAAGCACTACGTGAGGTGATAAAAAGATGTGTGGGTCAAAAGAATATAGAACATGTGCGGCTGAGAACATGGTTATTCAGAATCCTAAGTACGTTCTGTTGCACCACCAGGTCACGGCTTTGTGTCCACACTTTGCTCCAAGCTGTACCTTGCACAGACAGATTGATGGAATTTAGTAGCAAGAGATATTATGGTTATATACTGAAAGGGGGAAAAAAAGATCTTCTAATCATGAATGCTGGCAGTGAACATCTTAGTAACAATTAGAAAGGTTCTGGTAAAACTTGACAGTGTTCTGTGTTACAGAAACTACACTAAGTAAAGCCTACAACTTGAAAATCACCATCTGAATAAAGTCATTGTAACTAAAGTTGGCTCATTTCCCCTATAAGCCAAGGTCCACAAAGACTAAGGAAAGACATTCCCATTTCAAATGAAAAACTCGGACATGCAATGTAAAGTCAAGAATGACAACCAATAAAAAGGCACGGTTATGGGGCTTTGAACTTCCACCAAATTAGCAGCTACTTAGAGTATCTGTGTATTCTAAAATTCAATGTTGTCAATCTACAAATAAATCACAAAAATTTTTCTATGGCATTCTTTTTTTTTTAATATTTATTTATTTTGCTTTTATTGTACACAATGCGTTTTACATGGTGCTGAGGATCGAACCCGGGCCGCGCACGTGCTAGGTGAGCGCTCTACCGCTGAGCCACAATCCCAGCCCTCTGTGGCATTCTTAACTCAGAATTTTAATCCCTATTTAAAAGCTTCAGTTTTCAACAAAATATCAAAAGATAAAAACTCAGGTTTAAAAAAATTTAACAGGTTGAGACAAAAACAAGTGAATTCCACTTCTACTGTGAATAAGATTATCTGAAGAAGGCTAGAACTGGGAATTATGATAGAGAAGAAACTTTGATGTTTAAAGAAAAAATGAGAGAAGGAAAATCCGGTTACTTTTTAGCTTCAAATGCTCTGTCAAACAGGAGAGAAGAAAAGTGATACCTGTACTTACTGTCGTTGGATCCCATGCTAATGAGGTCATCAGAATCAACATTGTGGACTATGGCAGCTTTGTATCCTGCTCTTTGTGCATTTAACACCTGCAAGTCAGAAAACACTGGTGTGATGAGGAAGAACGTCCCTTAACTTCAATAGATATTAATAAATCTCCACTATAGACCTAGAGCTAAATTATAACACATGCAGGAATAAATCTCAGGTGTTCTTGAAGATAATGGATGCAATGACTGATAACCAAGGACTTCTTAAGGTATCTTCCTGATCTCACTGATGGCAGTAAGTGAAATCAGAAGCAAATAAAGGACAGGGATGCAAGATCAGTTGCTAAATGGATCCGAAGCAATAACCTGTGTAGCTCTAAAACAGGGACTATGGCACTAGGGCTTAGGTATCACCAGACCATGGGCATTCAAATCCTGTCTCTGCCACTTATTAGTAGAATAAACTTGGAAATTACCTTTTTTTTGTTTAATCTTTAGTTTCCTAAACTTTAAAATTGGAATGGCAACGTCTTTATCACACATAAAATAATACTTTTCAAATGCTTAATTACTACCATACCTAACACATAGAAATGAGTCAAATAAAATCAATTTCTTATCATTAGCTTGATCACCAACAATATTCCTTAAAATTGCTTTTGAAAGCTTTGAAAAATTAACATTACCTCCAGTCTGAAGTTACTTACTGCTTCTATATAGCTTTTTAATCTTTCTTAAAGCTACCTTCCAAAATAGTAACCTTTGCCCGGTAAGAATATCACTGGATGTACTGTAGAATCTTCTTCATGAAAGATTTGAAAAGTGTCCAAACATACTGTTACACTTCACATGTAAAACAAAAATCTGTTACGAATAACAATGAACCTACAGCTAAACTACTTATTGTATGACCCTTAGACTAGTGGTAAAAATTAAGGATCAGATCATTATGTCGATATTGGTTAAATAAACACACATAAATACTTGAGTACTTGAAACGCTTTTGGATATTTTTGAATATATGCTTTCAAACATATGTAAAACTATAACAAAACCATAAACACTTATATGTATAGTTTTGAACACTTAATAGGAACTCTTGAAGTATGTCACTTTAAATGATTGTTACATAGTAAAGTGTCTCTCAAAGAGTTTTCTGGGGCTGGGATTGTGGCTCAGCGGTGGAGCGCTTGCCTAGCACGTAGGCGACCCGGGTTCGATCCTCAGCACCACGTACAAATAAAATGTATTGAATAAAAAACACATTGTGTACAACTAAAGCAAATAAATAAAAATATCTAAAAAAAAAAAAAAAGAGTTTTCTGTGTACTTGTGTTTTTAAGAAACATGCAAATTAATTTTTTAAAAGAACTTCTATGTCTAATTTTAGTTCCACTTTCATTATCAACATTAAAATGATCAAAATTCTGTTACAATTGAATAAAAATAAAACCTAAATCAAGTTCCAAGAAGTCACGTTCCCAAGAATAATAGGATGTGTGATCATTCAGACAGACCCGGGTTCTGAAGCATAGGCAAGAAATGGGGCCCTGTGCTCAGGCATGTAAGGCAGGCTGACTTCACAGAGCAAGACTCTCCTACAGTGATGGTGACTTCTCTAGAACCACCCCACCCACACAGGTTGGGTTTTTGAAAGAGACAGCAGTGTAGACAAATCAGAATGATTTTATCCTATTCCTGAAAATAACTGAATCTATAGGAAATATGAATATCTCAAGAAATTAATATTTTGTCCATCTTTACAGCCTTCACAGCATCTATGAAGCAGCCTGCAGAGGAGGAACTCGCTATATAAATACAAGTTGAACAAGTCAATGAATAAATTTTTTGTTCAAATTGACAGCTCACAAAATAACATCATAAACCTAAATGATAGAATTGGGAAGAAAGAGATTTTTAAAAACTTAATTAGTTTGGCCTCACTCCTGTTAGGAATAACAGCCAGAAATAAAGCAGACAACAAAAGCAGTCACAAGGAGTGTTGTGTAGTCATGCAAGGGAAGGTCAATAATCAAGAGCATGAGTTTACTATTTTCTGCGTAAGAGTGCATGTTTTATTTTTAGGTGGACTTTATTATTCAATTCAAATTGATAAAATGTCACTCCCCACAGCCTCTTTATTACCACTTTCTAAAAGGAGAAAATAAAATTTCTTACAGATATTGTAATTGTTAACCCCTATTTACCATATATATTAACTTTGCTGTAGCAGTGAAGACTTCACTTAGCTTTTACTTCTGCTTGGCTGGGGTTCCTATGAGCTTTTCTGACATTTTAATGACCATTTTAACAAATTCCAAAAAGCTAACCAAGTAACAGAGGAGAAACATTTCTTCCCACATTCAAAAGGGCGTTTTGCCACAGATAAAATTTAAGAAATAACTAGATCAGTACCAAAAGCTTAAGTTTTAAATATCCTTTTAGAGCTAACTAATACACATAATAACTGAAATCACATAATTTAACTTTCTTTCCTTTGCGGAAGCATATTTTTGAGAGCAAAGATGTACCACATAAAGATACAGCATGTGGTCTCAGGAACCACGTGAAGAGCAACCCCACGGTGCAATTCGGCAGTGCCCGCTGAGTCTCCATACCAACCGAGCAGGCCGCTGTGCCAGGCGAAGCATAGGACCCAGGCCAGCAGAGCCCTCCTCGTGCTCATGGGTATCACACAGGACCAGGCGCTCTAGTTTCTGAGAATTTGATCAGACTTTTGTCTCAGCTTGGAGCAGCCTTCAGGGCCCAGCACTTCCATGAAGCCACTATCCCAATCCCTGTGCTACATGGTCCCCTGCCCTGGAGGACTTATGTCACTCTGTTTTCAAGACCTCATACAGGGCCATGCACTGTATTTATGCATACCTGTACCATCCCCTATCCAAAACAGGTCTGCAGGAGGTCCTGAGTCTCCTGCAGAGGTCTGGGTATGAAGTATCTGGTGAGAGGAGGTAAAGCATCATCAATTCTGTACGATGCTTTCTCATTCCCAAATTACCAAGATCCACCAGGGTGCGAGAATGGGTGCCTAACATGCTGTGTATAACCAAGTCTCACCGCGAGGTTCTTAAAACTGTGCCAAGCAACCAAGGAGGAATGCAACCGAGGAGGAATGTCTCTTCACGCTCCAAAATGCAACTGTTTACATAAATATGACATAAAATCATTTCATTAACAAAATAAAACTCCTAAAACAAAAACTTAGGAAACCACTAAAATGGGAAAGAATTTTGTAAGCTTCAAGTGTGAGCTCCAAAGAAATAGAAGCATGTTTCCTAAAATTTAACAAGTATGATTTTCCCAAGGTTTTTGTTGTTGTTGTTATTGATTTTTTTAAATAAAGAAATGAAACTAAATCAAGGAACACATTAACATATGGACCAACGGGCTTATGAATACAAACAAGGAAAATATATTCATGTTTAGGAACTATAAAACTCATGTGTCAGTCAAATTAAATTACATTTTCAACTAAGCAGCAGCTGGTATTTTTAAGAACACATGAAGCAGAAGTAAAACCTAAATCAGTTAGTAATCATGTGCAAAGATTCACATTCATACAATGCAACCTCAAACACATGGTGTCAGATGGAAGCAAAGAGCTCAAAGATTCATGAATAAAAAGCATGCATGGTGAACAAAACCGAAGTCCAGAAGAGCCATCAAAACTGAACACTGCACTAGAAAGCCCTCTGCCAATCTGCCTTTTAAAAGAGACTGATCAGAGTTATTAGTTCAAACTGCAGTAAATTCACTGAATATTTTACATCTAATCAACAAATCAGATACAACTGAATTTTGAGGACCAGGTGGCCCCTAACCCAGAGCTTTAAAGAAACAAGGGACTGTCAGCTTGTTATCACAAATAGCCAACCTATCAGAAGACAGCAGACTGCCAAAGGAAGAGTTGTCAATAAGGTGGTTCTAAAATAAATCCTGGAAATGACACAATAGCTCATTTTACCTCTCATCTGAACAAATTAAAACTACTGACACTAGTAAAAACATCTCATGGAAAGAAAGAAGTGCTTGTGCTGTCAAGATGATCAAGAGCAGAGCTCTTTTTGGGACACACAGGCATGAGGAGCTGGGGACCACTGGCAGACAAAGCATACACACAGGAGAGCTGTACTTGCTATCTCCAGCACTTTACACAAGCCTTCAATGCAGATAAGTCTTTTCTGTATATAAGAAACAAGGACAGACAGGTAAATGAACCTGCCCTGAAGTCACACTTAGGCAGAGAGCTCAGATCTGAAGCACAGGTGCTTTGTTTTGGGTCTTGAATGTACTTCTAAGGTCCACGTTAAGGACCTGGTCTTTAGCTTGGCTGTGTTAGTCATCTTTTTGTCACTGTGACCAAAACACCCAACAGGAACCACTCAGAGGAGGCTCACAGTTTCACTGGCAGTTAGACAACTCCACTGCAGAAACATCACAGCAGAAGGGCACAGAGGAGGAGAGCTGCTCAGCCCATGGCAGCTGAGAAGCAGAGGGAGAGAAAAAAATGAACCCTTCCAGGGCTTGCCCCCAGGGACCTACTTCCTCCAACTAGGACCCCCCTTCCCCATAGTGCGTTTACCTATAATGAATTAATCCATCAAATGGATTAATCCACGGATGAGGTCAGAGTCCTCAGGATCCAATTGTTGCCTAAAAACCCCATCTCTGAACCATGCTGCGTTGGGGACGGGACTTTCAACACACAAGCTTGGAGTGGGGGCATTCCAGGTCCAAACCGTAACACTGGCACTACTAGAAGCAAGCCTAAGAGCTGGGGCCTACGAAGAGGTCTCAGGTCATGGCGGTAGGAGGTTATGTCCTCACAGAGAACTGTGGGACACTGGTCTCTTTCTCCTCCTCTGCTCCCGGCCCCTGTGAGGTGAGCAGCTTGCCTCACCATGTGCTCCGACTACCCTCCACCTCCCCACCACAGGACCAAAGGTGGAGGGGGCCAAGAGGCTATGGCCACTCCCAGGGACCAGTATTACTTTTGCTAGTGAGGTGACACAGGAACAAAGGGACAGCTCCTTGAAGGCCACTCAGAAACTAGACTTGGGGCTTTCCCAAGGAAGGCCCTTAAGCAAGGGGCTGAGATGGCTAGACGGCATTGCTGGGCACTCTGGTGGGAAGAGGAGGCTGCACCTGCGGGAACGGCCACAGGCGAGGTGACAGCCCTGTGTGAAGAGCATCCTCTCCTCCTGCACAGCCAGCCGCTGACCTGGGGCTCAGGGAGGCCTGTGGCCAACGGGAGAGCCACAAGGAGCTTGTTTGGCCAGGGAGGCACCAGGGACAGGCTGTAAGCATATTCAATTTGTGAGGGAGAAAGGTTTCCTGGCCAGGAGACTAAGACTGATCAGGACCTGAGACAAAAATGTAGAGATATTCAGCAAACTCATTCATTTATTCACTCAATAAATACTTGGAATAAATTTACTACCTGTGGTTGAAAACAGAAAGTTATAAAACACAGTCCATTCACATTTTCACCTTTCTTACAGTCTTCAGTCCTGCTACTAACTATGCACAAACTGAGTTGAGCATCGTTCATGGTTACCCTGGGAAGAGACACTACGAATACACAGATCTGTCCACACATCAGGGACATCAACCTGCAAGAATGGTGAAAATGCAACAGAGGTGACTCCTTGGTAGAAAAGAGCCCAATTACCATGTCACATGGCACTCTGGATGCCTGCGTAAAGTAAGACACACAGAGAACATTTATTATTTGAAATGCAAGTCTGTACTTTGAGTTCTAAAACTTTTGATTACAGTGGCTTTTCTCTTGCATGAAGAATAATTCCTAATATGTGAACACTGAAGACACAAGCTCAAAGGCAGGAGATCACTGAGACAGGCAGATAGACGGACAGATGATTTTGCCCTCAACACTGCTCATGCATCTCCCGTGGACACCCAGAGTTTCAGAGAGGAACTGGCTTCAGGTGGAGGCAAAGGGTGTTTGATAAGAGTTGTTGCTTTAAATGTGATCTATTTTAATGATAACACTAACTTAATTTTAGTTCATTACTTCAACATTTTTGTTATGTGTAAAAAGATCATTTATTTTAACTGGGAAGTGAGAAGAGAATATACTAAAATATGTCAGATTAGGAGTAATTCATGAAGTAAACATATACCTGGCATATGTATGTATAAAGTTCAGTCATAAGTCATTATTCTATATAGTAAAACAAGTAATAAAGTGAAGTAGAGAAAATAAGTAAATATTAGGGAAATTCAACTCCCCTGGCTTAAGTATAAAAATAAAAATACATCTGTCTTACAATGTATTCTGGGTGCTTAACCACTAGAGTAAGATAATGACTAAATTTTCGTGAAATCACATTTAGTCACATTATACCTTTTGAGACTTTAAAGCATGTTTATTTTAGTTTTGCTCCCAATCTACTTTCCTAGCCAAATATGAATTTGAATTCATATTTTAAATTGTTATTTTAAAATATTTTTTGTTAGCAGTATTATCTACAAAAAAATCCTACAGATAATGCTATTTGCTGGTAAGAGACCAAACGCTTTCTCTTTAGCAACGGCACCAAGATGAGGTTCACTCTGGCTACCACCCTTCAACCTGGTCCTTAAGCATGGAACCCACCCAGTAAGATGTGACGGGGACAAGGAGGGGGGAGAGCAAAGGGTGGGGAGGAAAGAAGGGAGAAAGGAGAGGAAAGGACTGCCCAGCATGAATGAAGAGACAAGGAAGAAGGAGTATTTGCAAGCTGACATACTCGTCCATTTAGATGACTATAAAAACATTACTATAAGAAATAACTCAGTTTGGAATTCCATATCCAGTAAAACTCTCCTTCAAGAATGAAGGTAAAAATGGACCAAGGAGCTGAACAGACACTTCTCAGAAGAAGATATACATTTGATCAACAAATACATTAAAAAAAAAAAATGTTCAACATCTCTAGTAATTAAAGAAATGCAAATCAAAACTCTAAGATTTCATCTCATGCCAGTCAGAATGGCAGTTATCAAGAATACAACAATAAATGCTGGCGAGGATGTGGGGGGAAAAGGCACACTCATACATTGCTGGTGGGACTGCAAATTGGTGCAGCCAATCTGGAAAGCAGTATGGAGATTCCTTAGAAAACTTGAAATGGAACCACCATTTGACCCAGCTATCCCACTCCTTGGTCTATACCCAAAGGACTTAAAATCAGCATACTATAGTGACACAGCCACATCAATGTTTATAGAAGCAACCTAGATACCCTTCAATAGATGAATGGATAAAGAAATTGTGGTATATATACACAATGGAATATTACTCGGCATTAAAAGAAAATAAAATTATGGCATTTGCAGATAAATGGATGGAGTTGGAGAATATTATGTTAAGTGAAGTAAGCCAATCCCAAAAAACCAAAGGCCAAATGTTCTCTCTGATCCATAATGGGGGGACATGGGAAAAATGGAGGAACTTTGATGGAGCAAAGGGGAGGGAGGAATGGGGACAGGGTTATGGGAAAGATGGTGGAATGAGATGGACATCATTACCCTAGATACATGTATGACTGCACATATGATGCAACACTACATCATGTACAACCATAGAAACGTAAAGTTGTGCTACAGTTGTGTAAAATGAGTCAAAATGCATTCTGCTGTCATATCTACCTATTTAAAATTAAAAAAAAAAAAAAAAAAGAATGAAGGTAAAATTTGCCTATAATCCCACTGACTCATAAGGCTGAGGCAGGAGGATCTCAAGTTCCAAATCAGCCTAGCAACTTAGCAAGACCCTGTCTCAACATAAAAAACAAAAAGGGACGGGGACATGGCTCAGTGAGGAGGAATTAACTAAAGGTGATTTTGAGAAAATGAATAAAAGGAAATTAAGGAAGACCAAGATAAGGGATCATCAAGTGGAGGAACTTGTGTCCTCTACTCCCCCATGGGTGAAATCGATTACAGAAAATATGAAGGGCATCACTAGACGTTTGCATACCCTAGAAATAGAAATAAAAAGTCTTTCTGAGCGCTTATGCGCTCTCGAGGGTAACTCACAGATACATTGGGAACTGCCAGTATTTGAATATGAAAATGGACAGAGGGGCCACCAGCCAATAGATTTCAAAACAATAAAAAATCTCAAAGAGGCAGTAATGACTTATGGACCCCAAGCTCCTTTCACGTTGAGTATACTGGAGTCCCTTAACACCTTTAGCTTAACCCCCGCAGACTGGAAGCGTCTATGTAAAGCAACATTAAGTGGGGGACAATACTTGGTTTGGCGATCGCAATTTCAGGAACTTTGTATAGAAACAGCTAAAAGAAATGCAGATGCAGGGTTTGGAGACCATAATATAGAAATGCTCACAGGAGAAGGGCAATTCGCAGACATACAGGATCAAAAACATTATACCCCAGGAGTATATGCTCAGATAAATGCAGCTGCCTTAAAGGCATGGAAAACTGTACAAGGACCTGGGGATCTACAAGGTAGCTTGTCCAAAGTAATTCAAGGACCTAATGAACCATATGCTGAATTTGCTGATAGACTTTTGAGAACTGCAGGTAGAGTTTTTGGAGACATTGATCAAGTTATGCCATTAGTTATTCAATTAGCGTACGAAAATGCTAATAAATATTGCCAGGAAGTCATCAGGCCATGGAAAAATAAAAAGGATCTTTCCATATATATACAACTATGTAAAGATGTAAATGATGCCTTTGTCACAGGGAATGTGATTGCAGCAGCTGTGAGAGATGCTGCCCCTCAAAATTTTACAAGGGCTCAACATAGACATTATAATCAATCGGGATATTCTAGGCAAAATTACCATAATCAATCAGGCTATTCTAGGCAAAATCCCCAAAGAGAAATAAGACCAAATTCATACCGTACTCCAGGTTGCTGCCCCAGGTGTAAGAAAGGAAATCATTGGGCCAATAAATGCTATTCAAAATTTGACATCCATGGAAATCCTTTGTTCAGGAATTCAAAAAACAGGGCACGGGGCCCAATGCCCCGGGGCCCACAAATGTACGAGGCATTGGAGGAGGAGTATCCTCAAGCATCCACTCAGATGCTTCCCCGACACAATCCCTATTACCCATCCACTCCCTCGCCAGAGGAACAGGAGGAAATGCAGGATTAGACCTCTGTTCCACCGCCCGAATAGTGTTAACACCTGAAATGGGGGTTCAACTGATTCCCACAGGAGTCAGGGGACCTCTTCCCTCAGGGACTGTAGGACTTATTATCGGGCAAAGTCCTGAAAGCTTATTAGGTTTGCAAGTGACCCCAGGCGTAATAAACTCAGACTATAAAGGGGAAATAAAAATAATGCTTAGCTCACCCCAAAGTATAAGTTCTATTAATCAGGGAGATAGAATTGCTCAGCTGCTCCTCCTTCCAAATTTACATAATTCATTTAAAATGAATATGCCTCTAAATAGGAACAATAGAGGATTTTGTTCCACTGATTCAAAACCCATGGTTTGCTGGGTTCGGGACTGTACAAGGAGGCCTATGTGTAAAATAAGAATCCAAGGAATAGAAATGGAGGGTCTTATAGATACTGGAGCTGATTCTTCCATCATTAATTTACGTCAATGGCCCAAACACTGGCCTCTACAAAAAGCTTCAACCAGTTTAAGAGGCTTGGGATATAATAACCTCCCAGAAAAAAGTGCGGTAATTTTAAAATGGGAGGATGATGAAGGACATAAAGGCACATTTCAGCCTTATGTTTTACCTAATCTACCGGTTACTTTATGGGGAAGAGATATTTTACAACAAATGGGAGTACACCTTGCAACCAAACCTGCAGGTGTTAAATGTAAAAACATACAGGGTAATCTTAACCCTAAAAGAAATCATCAAAAAGTACAGGGTAAGCTTAACCCTAAAAGAAATCATTATTATATAGGAAAAAGACATTTTTCTTTGGGGCCACTGAGAAAATAATTTTGAAAATACCATGGCTTTCTGATAAGCCAGTGTGGGTCCCTCAGTGGCCCCTATCTAAAGAGAAATTACAAGCGGCCCACCTACTAGTTAAGGAACAATTAAAAGCAGGACATATAGAACATTCCACCTCTCCCTGGAATTCCCCCATATTTGTGATCAAGAAAAAATCAGGAAAATGGCGATTATTACATGATCTTAGACAAATTAATAAAACCATGCAAGTCATGGGCCCTACTCAACCTGGACTTCCGAATCCTATAGCTATTCCAAAAAATTTCCATGTTATTAGTCTTGATATAAAGGATTGCTTCTTTTCTATTCCCCTACATCCTCTGGATGCCCCCAGGTTTGCTTTTTCAGTTCCTTCTATTAACAATAATGGCCCTGATCAGAGATATCAATGGAAGGTTTTGCCGCAGGGAATGGCTAATAGCCCCACCATATGCCAAATATATGTGGACAAGGCTATCCAACCCATTAAAAATAAATATCCAAACCTCATGTGTCTACATTACATGGATGATATTTTACTGGCCCACCCTAATCAAAAAATCTTATTTAATATATTCAGTGACATGGTAGAAAATTTTAAAAAATACGGATTATATATAGCAGAAGAAAAAGTTCAAACCAGATCTCCCATATTATATTTAGGATTTAAAATCATGGATACTTTTGTTAGACCCCAAAAAATTTTAATAAATAAAGAACATTTAACCACCCTCAATGATTTCCAAAAACTACTGGGAGACATTAATTGGCTTCGCCCTACACTAAACCTCACTACTGGCCAATTAAAACCTTTATTTGATATTCTTCGAGGGGCCCCTGATCCATCCTCACCGCGAACATTGACTCCTGATGCTAGGAAAGCTTTAAAGGTAGTAGAAAAAGCCATAGAAGGAGCTCATTGTGACAGATTTGATTTAACTCAACCGCTGATATTGATTATTATTTCTTCACAATATACACCGACAGGAGTATTTTGGCAACAAGGGCCTTTATTATGGATACATTTGCCTGTCTCTCCTAAAAGCATAATTGAGTCATATACCTCCATGGTGGCTAAACTTATTCTTCAAGGACTTAAAACTTCTACTAAAATATTTGGCATTCACCCTGCTACTATTATTACTCCCTATTCATCGTCACAGATTGAATATTTATGCTTCAATGATAATGACTGGGCTATAGCTAGATGCTCTACCTCTGCAAATTTTGATAATCACCTTCCTAAGTCTCCTATATTATCTTTTTGTATTAATCATCCTATTATATTTCCACAGGTAATAAAAAATCAACCTATTCCTAAGGCATTTAATGTATTTACAGATGGGTCCTCAAATGGTACTGCTGCAGTAGTCACTAAAAAAGAAAATATGACTTACATAACTGCACACAAATCAGCTCAACTAGTGGAATTGGAAGCTGTGGTAAGAGCTCTGGAAAATTTTAGAGACCAGCCCATAAACATTTTTTCAGATAGCCACTATATTGTACAAGCCGTCCCAAAATTAGAGTTAGCAGGACCAATAGCACCTCATACTCCAGCCTTTAAATTGTTTTATCAGATACAAAAACTTTTGTGGGCAAGAAAAGAACCTCTATTCGTAGGCCATATTAGAGCACATACTAATTTGCCTGGCCCCCTCCATGAAGGTAATCAAAAGGCAGATGAACTTACAAAAACAATATTTATACTTCCAGCACTACAACAAGCTACTTTATTTCATTCCCAGTTTCACGTCAACAGCACCACCTTGCAACGTAGGTTTAAAATCACAAAGGAGCAAGCCAGAACAATTGTAAAAGATTGTAAATCTTGTATAACACATTTGCCCAATCCTCATTTTGGTGTTAACCCTAGAGGATTAATGCCCAATCATTTGTGGCAGATGGATGTTACTCATGAGCCAAGCTTTGGAAAATTGCAATTTATTCATGTAACCATAGATACATGCTCAGGCATGATTTTTGCTTCCTTACATTCCGGAGAAAAAGTTAAAGATGTCACATCTCATTGTTTACAAGCTTTTGCTGCATTGGGCATCCCCAAAATGCTTAAAACAGATAATGGTCCCGCTTATACGTCCTCATCTTTCAAACAGTTTTGCGCAAAATTCAACATATCCCATAAAACAGGCATCCCATACAATCCTCAGGGTCAAGGCATTATTGAAAGAGCAAACCGCACACTAAAAGTTATGTTGTTAAAACAGAAAGAAGGAAACTGGAAAAATCCTAAGGACAGATTGGCAGTTGCCCTGTTTACTTTAAATTTTTTAACTTTAGACTCTGATGGTTATTCTGCTGGAGACAGACATTGGAACCCACATCAACAACATAAACCTTTGGTTTACTGGAAGGATGTTCTTTCAGGTACATGGAAGGGTCCGGATCCAGTATTAATTTGGGGGAGAGGATCTGTTTGTGTCTTTCCAAAGCATGAATCCTCTCCAATATGGATACCATCTAGATTAATAAAGCAGGTACCACATCAAAAGGATCAAGATGAAGTTGTTGAGGAATCAAGATTAATAAAAAAGGTACAAAATCAAGAGGACCATGATGAAGATATGGAATGATTCCCTTAAAAGAGTCCTTCAAAATATGTCACAACTTAAGTGTCATTCCTCCCGGCTGGGACGAAGAGATCTCTCTTTAGTGTGCACACAATTATATATATATATATTTTTTACTTTTTATATATGTGTTTATTTGTGTATTTGTCTAAATTTCATGTTAATGTGACGTCACAAATATATGTTTGTATGTGCGTCTGTCCAGTGTGACATCAAAAATAACAAAGCGCTTGTGAATATATATATATATATGGATCCAAATAACTCTAATTCATTTAAGTTTAAGAGTATTCAAAATGGGTAAATAATTTAATAAGTGAAGGTACCTTCAATTTTGTTTTATAGGTGTCCCAGGGACTTCTCTTTAGCAAAAAATATGACTAGTGCTGTATAACCTGATATTTTGGTGTTTTGACATGAGGTTGCTTATTTGTTATTAACTTCATTTGTTTAATAAATGATTAATTTCAATTATTTCAACAGGTAAAGGACTGCTGTGTATGCAGAAACTCGAGAGTTCCAGCTAACAAATTATTTCTCCAAAGTGCTTTTAGTTTTTCTTTAATCTATCTTTAATGCAGTAATTACCCTCAGTCTTTCTTTGTTTTGTTCTAAATATGATATTTTGCCAGCTTATGTTTGTGGGAGCACAGGCTACAATGTGTGTGAGCAGAAATCAACTTATTTTTCCAATCTAATAATTCTATTATTTAGTTTGACAACTCGCCTCTTGACTCAGTGCTGGAATAGCACTGCCTTTCCTTTAACAATTGATGCTTCAGTCTCTAGATAGCGGGCCCTGAAGATTTGCCGGTGGCATCGTCTAGACATAAAAAAGACGGCTGCTTCTACAGCTGCAGGGATCGCGGTCGCTGCAAGCATCCCTGCTGCTCAAATGTCAAACAACCTCACCAGCAGTGTGGCCTCTGCTCTGCATGCATGGGGCCTCCTAGATCTACGTGTTATAACAAGTGGACATTTTGATCTTTCATTGTTTGGGACTTCATGGGACAGTACCTTGCGGGTATTTGTTTAGAGAACTCACTGTGTTACTTGATAGAACTTAGGGCAGCTGATTTGTTTAAAGAATTTGATATGCTATGCAATTTGACTTGTCACCAAAAGGCTTGTCGCCTTAAAGCCGCAGCATCTCCTCCCAATTGGACGGCTGTTAGTCATCTTACACAGTCGATCCTAAAGGGCTCCATTGGATGGCTGGTTAGCCAATGACGGGTAAGATCCCCAGAGGGGGACAACCTAAGACAGGCACAGTCGCACGGGACAGTCTCATGTGGCCGACATATCAACCTAAGACAGGAGTCAAGGGCACAGCCTTGATTATCCAATGACGGGTAAGAATGTTGGTTGCACATAGACGTCCTAGAGCATCCCCTCTTTTAAAACAAAAGGGGGAAATGCAGGAGCCCTGTTTGGGGAGATAGCTAAGATTGCGGTTGACTATGGGCCATAGACATTTTTGGGCATTGTCGCCTTCCGTAGTCTCACGGGACTTGGCCCAGGATCTCGAGAGATTTGAGCAATGACTCAGCAGATTGACATTTTTGGGCATTGTCGCCTTCCGTAGTCTCACGGGACTTGGCCCAAGATCTCGAGAGATTTGAGGAGTGACTCGGCAGATCGAGCAAGCACCATTCCTGCTCGGGCGCATGGGATGAGACCAGAGAGAGAAAGGACAGGGTTATCGCTATTGTATAGATACATTGTAGTTTCTTGTAAGAGTACGTGCTTGGTTTCTTGTGAGAGTGTGTATGTAGTGTTAGAAATTACAAGAGACAGAGACAGAAAGATTAAAGAATTTTTTCGTCTCCATCCTGTCTCCGGACTCCTTCCCGCGGCACTGCCGTTCCAGGCTGCAATCCCTTTCCGGCGGCTAACAGTACCACAACCAACAAACACACAATAACAACAAAAATGGAAGGTAAAATTAAGATACTGACAGATAAACAAAAACTGAGACCATCTGTCAATAACCCTATAAGTAATACTAACAGCTGAAACAGATGGTGAGGAAACAATAACTTGAATCTACACAGAACAAAACATCATTAGATGTAATTATATAGGAATTATGAAAATAGAACAAAGACATATTGATTTTTAACTCTTTCTTTTCCTGTCTTATTTATTCATTCATCCAGCCTTTGTCATTACCATCCCAATCAAAAGCCAGAGGTTGGCAGAATGGACTTAAAAGCCTGATCCAAATCCATACCCATATCCATACACTAGCAAAGAACAATCCAGAGTAAAATTAGGGGAAAAGAACCCAAAGCAGCAAAAAGAATAAAACGTCTAAGAATACATCTAACAAAAGAAGTGCACAGCTTGTATGTTGAATATTGCAAAACACTGTAATAAATTGAAAATAAAAAAGTGATACTGAAATTTGCATGAAAATTCTAGAGACCCAGTAGAGTACAAACAATCTTGAGAAAGAAGAACAAAGTTAGATGATTCACACTTCCCAATTTCAAAACCTAAACAAAGCTAGAATAATCAAGACAGTGTGACAGTGTATAAAAACAGACATATAGCTCAGTGGAATAAAACTGAATTAAGAAAAACATAATAGTTTACATGCAAGATTCCTGCAAAAAAAAAAGAAGTTTAACTTGCATCTAACATGAGAAAATAATCGGATAAACCCAATTGGTCATTATACAATACAGATGTCCTGGATTATCCCAAACTATAAATGTCACAAAAGACAAACAGAAAATGGGGAAACTCTTGCTTCTGGGTATGAACACAGTAACTGATGTGATTTTCTTTTCCTTATAAACAACTAGAAAACTAGGCAAATTTTATGCAACAACTGCTTTCAAATATAGAGACACCAGCGCTGTGCTGCTGTGCTGATGGTGTCTTGAGGCCATGACAACAAGGTGATTTCCACAATGGCCCTGGCTTTCTGCCTGGATCGGAGCACTGCAGTCTCATTGAGTTTTTGAGCACAAAGACCTGAGTTCAAGGAAGTTCACGTGGCTTAAATTTTAATTTTCAGCCTAGAGTGCCACCAAAGGATCTTATGCAGAGAGATTACTTCAAATACATGCATGGGGTCCTGCTGGGTCTTTGGCTGAATACACAGATGGGCATTAGACTATGGGCATGGACAAATAACCCCACCAGGGAAAGAACAGTTACTGGGGAGCTTAGGATGAATAATTCCTAGGGCTCTGTCAAGAGAAGTTCAAGTTCAAACTAGCCAGAGTGGACAGACCTCCCAGGACATCCAAAGCATTCAGAGAACACACAGAAGAATAGTAGCTAAAATAGTAGTCCCAAAGGCTACTCTGAATCAACTTAATAAATACTTAAAACAAGCCTCTGAAGGACCAACTTCATCTGGACTAGAATGCCAACCAAAACAAAACTAAATGATCTTTAAAGAAAGTCAACAAAACCCAGACACACAATGTCCAGCAACCAATCAAAATTATTAGACATACAAAGAAGTAGGACAACATCGTGACCTGTAAACAGAAGAAAAATTGTCAGTAGAAACAAATCCAGAAATGACATGAAAATGGAATTAGCAGACAACTTTTAAATAGCTATTATAAATCATAAATTATAACAAACTAAAAATTATATTCAAAGATCTGAAAGAAATATGGACAATGCTCAGAGAAATGGAAGATATACCCACCTACAATTTAAAAGACTCAAATGAAATTTCCAGAGGAAAAAATATTACAATAGGAAAATTTACTAGATGGGTTTAACAGAAGATTAGCTGTTATAGAAGAAAAGCTCAGTTAATCTGAAGATAAAGCAACAGAAATTATTATTAAACTGAAACACAAAATAGAAGAGGGAAGAAAAAGGATTAAGAGTGTTGCAGATTAAAAAATAAACAGCTACATGAAATATTTTCAAGATTGGGTACTAAAATGGTTTAAAAAAAAAAAAAAACAGCTACATGAAATATTTTCAAGACGGAAAGTTCAGATCTGTGCTGCTA
Organism: Tamias sibiricus; assembly: GCA_025594165.1. Classification (NCBI taxonomy): domain Eukaryota; kingdom Metazoa; phylum Chordata; class Mammalia; order Rodentia; family Sciuridae; genus Tamias; species Tamias sibiricus. The sequence goes on from CM046668.1 coordinate 141,328,656, forward strand.
AAATTACCAGATAACAATACTTGTCAGTAGTGAATTTCCTGAGTGTTTTCACTATGGTGGGCATGTGGAGAATGCTGCGTTAGCAAGACGTAATATATGGGGATTATTTTAAGATAGTTTAGAAGAAAACACTTGGGAATTTTTAACAATGGCTTGTTTTCAGCAGGATACCTATGTCTTTATCTTTTTTATAAACCACAAGTTTTGTCTTAGGGCATTATTTTTTAACACCCAGCCTAGTGCTTTGACAACCTGATACATTTTAATCAGGCTAGTTTCACAAAATTAACTTTAAATAATTGCATCTATCATGGTTCACTGATAAAATGACCTAATCATTAACTAATTTCATGATGCTCTCAAAAAGATCACACACACACACACACACACACACACACACACACCAAAAAAAAAAAACACCTGCTGTACTTAAAGATAAATGGAAACCACAATATGAGAAAACTCAATTTGTGATAAGTTACATTTTTGGAGTATTCCCTTAAAAATTCTTTCATGTTTCTTGATAAAGTATTAATTACTAAGAAACCAAGCTTGTTTCTACCCTGAAACACGGAGAGCTAAAATAAAATTTAGAGCCTTTTGAATGTTAGACTTGATGTTCCTTACTTAAGGAAAGGAACAATCTTGCTTATTGTATGTACCTCAATCCTAGAAGAGCATTGCTCACAAATAGTTGTTTAAAATAAACTGTAACCAAGATAACTGTTTATACAGCCCTATCCAGCAAGATAAAAGTCACAAAAACAAAATTTTCTTTTATCTGTTTTTTAGTTCCCCTTAAGAACCACAAAAATTTTTACTTTAGTCATTGTGAATAAAAATATTCCTAACATATGCTGCAATTTTCCCAGCTTTCTCTAGTTAAAGGGCACCAAGTCTGATCTGACCTTTTCCAGTAACTCAAGGTCATCATGAACAGGCGTGAATGGACTGTAAATCTGACAAGAATTTCTTTTCTTCTTAAAAAATTAAGTACATAAAAATTCTGAGAAGCAGTGTCAGAGAACATGATTTTGACGCTGCAGCTTTGTGACATTTACCATGGAGACACAAAGGCATGTTCCCTTTTTTCACCTGAGCTTCTGTTCCAGAGAGCTGACCTTTAGTAAGTAGCATAATGCTCCCGTATATGTTTGTTCAGGCTAAGTTGAATTTATTCACTGCATTAGAAAATGTTTTTGGTAGGGTCAGTAAAATCTTCTGTGTTGTATGAGAAGCCATATTTATTTGTTTCAAAAACACCAGAAAAGAGAAGCCAGAATGCTTGGAACTTGAAAAATCAAAGATTTTACATGTTCCAGTGGCATCATTTAAAAATCAATCTGTACTATTTTTAAAGTTGTTGTTGTTGTTTGTTTGTTTGTTTTCCTGTACTTGGGGTTGAACCTAGGGGTGCTCTACAAGGGCCTTGCTAAATTGCCCAGGCTGGCCTCAAACTTGCAATTCTCCTTTCTCAGCCTCCTGAGTAGCTGAGATCACAGGCATGTACCACCACACCCAGCTACAAGTTGTAAATACTGAGAGGTAAGATTTCATACTAATAATAAATAAAAGCAGTTTTGAATTTACAGTGGCTTGGGCAAAAGCATACCAGCTTTCACTGCTACAAAGAAAAAAAAAAAAACCTTAGTCTAAATCAGCATAGTAAAATCATCTAGTGGAACCATGTGAAATTTATCTTTTAAATAAAAAGGAATTTAATATGCTAAAGTATGATAGGTAGTATAGGCAAATTTCATAAAGCGATTGTAGGGCTGCAGCTGTGTGTTGTATATATACTGGGACATGCATAAAAATAAATTTCTAACCGTGGGTCGCAGTCAAAAAAGTCTGGCACCCACCCATACAGATAGTTCCCCTCATGTTCTGTAGGTTGACTGCAATCAGAAGAGAATGATTCTCCACACACTGCAACAATCACATTATGCAACATCCTTACCAAATCAAAGTCATTGTCTTATGGGTCTTTGAATGTGACTGTTTCCAATGAAGTTTAATATTGTGTCTGGCACACAATTAGTACTAAAGATGATTAAGCAAAATAAAATTAGTTAATTTAATAAACTTAAATTAAAATAATCCTTTTTTCCTGGTGACATTAAGAAAATGTGAATGACCCTTATGTGCATCTACTTCTGCTGCTTGCTATTAGCTTGAAATAAAAAGAGAGGGGCTGGGATTGTGGCTCAGCGGTAGAGCGCTCGCCGAGCACGTGCGCGGCCCGGGTTCAAACCTCAGCACCACGTACAAATAAACGCATTGTGTACAACTAAAAGCAAATAAATAAATATTTTTTTAAAAAAGAGAACCTTTACTTTGTAAGTGAACAACTTTAAAATGAATAACTCTCTAATCTGCTTAAATATTTCATTTAGAATTGCAATTTAAGCCTTAAAAGTGCATTCAAAAATATTTTCTACATCCTAATTATACTAAAGTACATATTAAAATGAAGAATGCTATCTGAGTTTTGGATACTGATAGGATTCATATTCCAATCAAATCTTAGTCATCCATCTAACACAGCAGAAACTCCATTTCAACCCACTCACCACTGAAAATAAAGCTTTTGGAAGAACTTCTGGCCAACCAAAGGACAACTCTCTGTACTTGCTCTCTGCCTACTAGGAACCTTCCAGTGATGGCAGGAGACTCACCCTGCACTTGGAGAATCACAGTAGGAATCCTGGTGCCCAGCGCCACCCAGTGCCAAGCCTGTGCGCGCTCCCTCCCTTGCCTGTGCACTAGCTAGGCACCTCCTGCAAGCTCAGGACACAGCACTGCAAAAACAGGAGCTCTGCTTCCAGGAGGCCCAAGTGAGAAAACATACCCAGGGGATTTCAGGCCAGAATCAAGCTTGGGGAAGGAAATAGTATTACAGAGCAAAAGGAAAGAATCTGCAATAGAGAGGAAGAAAATTCATAGTACTGCTGGGTTTTCTCTAGACTTTTTAAAGAATCTTTGCCATTAGGAACTTTTCCAAACACAGATAAAAAATGAGTAGCTATAATAAGCAATCACTGTATGGTAAATTTAGCATTGCTTTATGTAAAACATTTGGCGTCAATGTTGAAATAGTTTGAATAGGAAGTTCTCTCATTATTTTGAGAAATGGAAAATCTGGTGGTTCATTTTCAAAGTCTAGTATTCAGCCTTAATTAGATCCAGTTGTAGCCCTTCCCTGTGCCACCCTAATTCTACAAGTAGCCAATTGCATAGACTCTAATCCCAGACTCCTCCAACCAGAGTGAATGCAGCAGTGCAGGGTTAGAGTAGCAGGTGGACTGCCCACCAAGGGCTGGCCAGCAGGTTCAGTAGCAGCCCTTGGCCAGAAGCAAAGGCTGGCCCTGCCCTCCCACCTTCCAGCACGAGTTTGATTTCTTGTGGCACCTTGCTATATCATGAAGATCAAATAGTGATACTGCTTTAACATGAACATGATTTGTATGAATAAAACCTAAAAATAATCACTTGGTAACAATGTCCAATGAAGATTAAATTGATACACTAGAAGGTTTCTCTTAAGCTCACTATGCAGACATTCATTTTATTACTATTTAAATTGCACATACTTCATGATACTTTTATTGTGCAGGGTACATTACAAAACTCAAAAAGGTAATAAGTCATAACAAAAAAGGGAACATGGCACAATACTGGGTGGTTCTGAAGCCTGGCCTCTCGGGCTGCATGTTGGGCTTTCCCAGTGGCAGCAAGGTGGCAGCACTGGCCCTGCTCCTCACTGCCCATCTTACACCTCAGGAAGAGCCCTGGGCATGAAGGGCTAGTACCCAGGCTTTGAACCCAAATGGGCAGGCACGTTTCCAATGGCACTCCTTGAGCACAAGCTTTTACTATGTTTTTAAAAACATTCTGAAGTAAATCAACAAAAAAGGTCGCAAACCACTTTGTAGGAATATTTACAAACTAGTTATTATTTAACATTTATTAGTTATAAATAACTGCAGTTTAATTTCTACTCAAAAATCACATCTCAGCCGGGCGCGGTGGCGCACGCCTGTAATCCCAGCACTTGGGAGGCTGAGGCAGGAGGATCGCGAGTTCAAAGCCAGCCTCAGCCATGGCGAGGCACTTAGCAACTCAGTGAGACCCTGTCTCTAATAAAATACAAAAAAGGGCTGGGGATGTGGCCCAGTGGTCGAGTGCCCCTGAGTTCAGTCCCTGGTACCAAAAAAAAAAAAAAAAAAAAAAAAAATCACATCTCTCTGCTTAGTGCTACTGATATAGAACACGCACTTGGAGTACCAAGTGATGTGTCTGCCTGGAGGCCTGCGGGGCAACAAAAGGTGAGTTTGGAAAGGAGAAAAGGAAGACTTCCATAAAGTAAAATTCCACAAAAAACAATAACCGGGGACTGGGGTTGTGGCTCATCGGTAGAGCGCTCGCCTAGCGCGTGCGAGGCCCTAGTTCAATCCTCAGCACCACGTAAGAATAAAGGCATTGTGTACAACTAAAAGCAAATAAATAAACATTAAAAAAAAAAATAACCCAGAAAATGCATGTGGTAATTTTTAATTCTCATAAAACACTTGGACCTTGAGAAAAATGGTATAAAATGATACACAGACCTAGAAATACTTCCAAGGGCACTTCAAGAAATAAACACAAAACCAACAGAGAATTCCAACAATGCTGTTTGTTCCCTAGTCCATTTAAGTTACATTTAAAGCCCTGATGGTGGTTTAAAATAATTCATTTTGCACATATTAGATGCCAGTGTATTAGACACTGCAACCACAGATCTCACCATGATCTTTTCCTTCAGAAAGCTTACTGAGACCAACATGGGATTAAGTAAGTAAAATGCAGAAGAAGTAATCAATTCTACCTTGGAAGAAATCAGGAAGGATTTCAGACAGGAGATAATTCCTCTTAGATTTCTTCTTTAGAATGATTCAAGTCATTTTCCTAATTAAGATTTAATATACTTTTAATTTATTTATCAAAGAGCCAACAATGTTTCTAACCTCAAATGCTCACCCTTACCAAAAACTAACATTTCCAAACAATTATATTTTGTAACAGTAAAGAACAGTAGTGTACAAAACAAACAAACAAACAAACAAAAAATAACAGCATTGCTTTGCATGTCCTCTAAAGAGCTGGACTTTTGAGAGGACATGGTTTTTGTCAGTGAATGTGTCTTCAGGAGTTTTCTGACCGCCCTTTTGAATATTTCACACATCCAAACATTAAATCTGAATTTCGCTGCATCTCTGCCCTCTCAAGGCACGACAGACTAAAAGACTCCAATGTACTTCTCTCAACGGAAGCAGAAGGTTAGGCAGCACTTGTTATCCGGAATGTGACTCCATGCTCAGGAAGTGTTCCCTTCCCCTCTGCAGTCTCAATGGCTGCCTCTGAGTCACAAAGCACTTGGACTGAGCCGTATGGAGAAAAATGTGCCATTTCCTTTATTGAAGTACATACATCCTACTTCATCATTAACTTTTTTAAAAAATATTTATTTATTTACTTTAGTTGTACACAATGCAATGCATTTATGTTTACGTGGTGCTGAGGATCAAACCTGGGCCGCGCACGTGCAAGGCGAGCGCTCTGCCACTGAGCCACAACCCTAGCCCCTCATCATTAATTTTTAAAGAAGAAAAAAGTAAAAAAGAAGGTGCAGCTTCCTTTAATTCCAGAACAACATTCACCTTAATAGCAAAACATGTAGCTGGGTGTGTGCATGGTGGCACAAGCCTGTTATGCCAGTGGCTTGGGAGGCTGAGGCAGGAGGATCGAAGGTTCAAGGCCAATGTCAGCAACTTAACAAGGCTCTAAGCAATTCAGCGTGACCCTGTCTCTAAAGTATAAAAAGGAGGCTAAGGATGTGCTCAGTGGTTAGTGCCCCTGGGTTCCATCCCTAGTACCAAAAAAAAAAAAAACATGTAAAGAGATGTAGAAAGTAGCTCCAAGTGTCCAGCACCATCAACCAGCTGGACTAGCTCCATCTATTGTCACCCCTGCTTCTTCCCTCTTCTCGGTCTACAATGCAAAGGGCTCCCTTCTCCAAAGAAAATTCTGGAAGACAGAGCCAATTCCCATTTATCTGAGATAATTTAGATGTCACTTTGGATAGGAGAAAGACCACAAAATAACCTTGCAACTACCATCAACTGCAGCACAGTGCTGAATCAGGCTTCCCCACAGCTCAGGCTACTGAGCTACCTTCAGAACAAGCAAAGAAGTTATTTTCTATTTGCTTCAGCCAATACATCCATACAGAAGTGCAGATATGCATGCATGAACCACTACTGATTATCAAAAAAGAGAAATTTATTTGCAGTTCTACAGAAGTCTTGCACATTCTCATAGTGATTAGATTTCATAGCATACTGAATATAAAGCTATAAATATAATAATCAATTTGGAAGCTCAGAAAATGCAGTCGGAGATTTCTGATCAAGGAGTACGGCCAACAAAGCTAATACTTACTCACCAGTAACCACACTAGAAAGGAAATTGTTTTGGGGGATGAGAGTCCAGTTGTTTCTCCAGGGACCAAGGTGACTATATCCTTACCTACTCAGAATGCCTCGAGAGGAGATCCATAATTACTCTTGCAAATTTATAAAACTCATATTTTGGGGCTGGGATTGTGGCTCAGCAGTAGAGCGCTCACCTAGCACGCGCAGCCCGGGTTCGATCCTCAGCACCACGTAAAAATCAACTGCACTGTGTACAACTAAAGCAAATAAATAAATATTTTTTTTAAAAAAACTTATATTTTGTACCTTGCACACTAGAATAACTAACTGTCCCTTGTAAGTCAAATCAGAAATCTTACATCAACTGACACCATGTTACTATTTTATAGTATGACTTATCAGCCAGTAATCTAATTTCTGAAGAGTCACCACCTTTGCCATCCTTACCTCTTCCCTGTTTATCTCCATGGTAAAATCACAGAATAGCAACACTAAAACCTACTGCCTCCTTCATGTGTGAGAGGCATTTCACAGTGACCATTTCATTTGATCCTCACAATAGTCCTATAACACAGGACAATTTATCAATTCCTATTTTGCAGATAAAGATAAGAAGCACACAGAAGCTAAATAACTTGCCCACAATCATACTGTTACTAAATGATAAAGATGGGATTAAAACATATGCAGTCTATTTCTAGGCCTTGATTGGAATTGCTATGTCTCCCCTGAAAACCAGTGTCCCTAAGTTTAATACATTGAGATGAAGATAAACATCAACAGAAGTGAGATAGGTAAAGAATCGTTAGCATGATATCTCTATTATACATTTATGAACCAAAAATAATCAAGTTAAAAAAATCTACAACTGACTAGAATTTTATGCATTAAAAGACTCTGCCTACATGACAAAGTTTAATGGGAAAATTTTTAATATTTTCCTTTCCAAATGACAAATTGTGTGTATGTGTATACGTGTGTGTTTGTGTGTGGGGGGGTGTTTTTGTTTTGTTTTGTTTGTTTTTTGGTGTGTGTGGTGCTGGGGATTGAACCCAAGGCCTTGTGCATGTGAGGCAAGCACTCCACCAACTGAGCTATATCCCCAGCCCCCGTGTATATATTTTTTTATGAATACATTATACACACAAGCAGAAGGCTTACTATTACTGGGTTTAAGAAACCTTTATTGAGTGATCACTATGCACTGTGATACAAAAAATGTAAGTATAATTAATTTTTTTCTTTTTTTTTTCTTTTATTTTCTCTTCACCCTTTAAAAAACAAGATGGTAGAATGAGATGGATATCATTACCCTAAGTGCATGTATGAAGTCACGAATGGCGTGAATATACTTTGTATACAACAAGAGATATGTGAAAATGTGCTCTATAAGTATAATATGAAATGTAATGCATTCTGCTGTCATTTCTAACAACTTAGAATAAAAACTAAATAAATTTAATAAAAAAAATATAATTAAAACATGAACTCTAAACACCATGAGCTCACAAACATATAAATATAAATATATATAAAATAAAATAACAAGGAGATAAGATCAACAAAGGAGGCATCTGCAAAGGGGAAGCTGGCACTCTGAGCTGGAATAACTCTCAGCTAGTGCTGGGACAGAGAGCCAAGCAGGCGTCCAGGCACATGAGGGTCCCAACAATCAAATACAAGGGTGGCAACGGTCACCTGGACAGAGAAACAGCATATGTGAAGGCACAGAGGTGGCAGCACAGCAGTGGACAGACCTCGGACAGGTGATGGAAAGAGGAATTGGAAGCTGGGCGTGGTGGCGCACACCTGTAATCCCATCACTTTGGGAGGCTGAGGCAGGAGGATCTCGAGTTCAAAGCCAGCCTCAGCAATGGCGAGGCACTTAGCAACTCAGTGAGACCCTGTCTCTAAATAAAATTAAAAAAAAACCGGGCTGGGATGTGACCCAGTGGTCGAATGCCCCTGAGTTCAATCCCCAGTACCACCAAAAAAAAAAAAATAAAGAGGAGCTGGAAAGGCACCATTGTGAGAGTACACCAGAACCCGGATTCCAGTTTAGGATGCACAAGAGGGACAGGAGACTTAACCAGCCCACATGTTCACTCTGGACTTGTGCCTGCCTTCACCTCAAAAATGAATATTCGTGACCTTCTTCCCCTAAAGTTCAAAGGGAAACACCGCCACCCCACCTAAAAAGGAAAGTCACAACAGCAACACAGCAGCCTAGCTTCTTGTCACCAAAGACTCCTGAGCCAGAAATCACACAGCACAGTAGAGAGAGAGGAACCTTTGACTCAAGAGAATTAATTTATTTTTAATTTTCTATGAGCAAAAAGTTAATAGAATATTACAATAATATTTCGTTTGGCTGGGAGCAATGTGCAATTAATATAGTTTGGTTCTGGATCAAATCTCTAATGATTTAAAATCAAACCACACAAGCAACCCTGAAGGCAGGAAATCTAGATGTGATCTCAGACTCTATTTCTCACTTAGAGGCAATCGAGAGTCCAGGTCTGGAACTAGTGCGCAACGGATGCACTACTTGTCATCTGCAGAGTGCTGTGCATTTTCAGACCCCTTTGCATTCCTTGTTGACTCCTTCAGTGAGTTTCCTAGGAGGCGCCACTTCTTGGTGACAGTCAGAGACAAGCGCCGTGCATGTCAGGGCTCGGCAGCCTTTCCTTCTGAACAGAGCGTTGTCTATGGCGAGCGATGGGATGTGCAAGCCGACACCAGCACTGAGCAGGCTACTGCACCACATCAGGGCTGTTCTACACAGGCCTCTAAGTGGCTTCTGCCCAGGCCAAACCAAAAACAGAGCTGTACACACTATCCCTTCAGATTAGCCCTGGTGACACCGAGAGGACACACCACTGTGAGGGGCCAAGGATTTGGACTGAGCTCCCACACAGAACACAGCAGACCAAAGCCACTCAGAGGTGATCACAGTACTGAGCACTGTGGGCTGCAGGGGGCTTGCAGAGGATGAACTAAGCTATGACCAACTGGCCGCTGTCTTCTACAAATGCTAAGGGATTGCGTTGGTGGAGTTCTAAGAATCAGCTCTGGCTCTGGGGGAACATGGTTCACAAATGTATTTTGTTTTGCTTTGTTTTACTTCACACTGATTTGTTTTTCTTTGCTCAAATAAACTCTACTTGACATAATCACTGGCCTAAGGAATCTTCCTTCTGTCATGAAGGAAGTTCTACAGAGAACTTAGTTTCCCTATCCGAAACCCAAATTAACCTACTTCAGGGAGACAACATGTGGCACAGGAACCTCACTGTCAGGACCACCACAGGAGAGGACAAGAGCTGGACTGACACTGGAAGGGCAGGGCCCCAAACTGCAGGAAGAAGTTCCATTCCAGTCAGATTCACTATTAAATCACAGTTTCAGATGCCCAACAAACACCTGGAAATCCTTAGAAGCACTAGGAGTGATCTATGTCTACTCAACTTGTTACTCACTTCCTTTCTGCACTCACTCCTGTGACACTGCAGGGTGCGCTGGGCAGCAAGCATGGAAGACTAAGGGACCCACCCCATCTCCTCTGCTTTCACTGCCTCCTTCTCATCTCCCTTTTTTATCAGGCCTTGTCTCTTTTTTAATCTGAACAACTTTGTGTACTGCCTTAAATCTTTTCTGAAACAAGAGAGAATTTAAATTAGCTACACAAACAAATTTTAAAAAGAAAATAGTACCTTTATATCAAAATTACAATCAAGTCTTCTGATTAGCACGATGAAAGCGCCAGATGAATTGTCTTTCAGTGGTGGAGGTGCTATGGGCTCACAAGCATTCTCTGGTTTTGAGTTAATCAGAAAACCCTGAAAAAGAATGGCAATAGAGTTATCTTTCTTGTCTCACTCCAGGCAGCAAGCACTTACCTCTGCAGACTTCGTGCATATGTGTCTGCATGGCACAGGATGTACTATTATTGGCAGTTATAACTGTTCACAGGCCCAGAACGTCTAAAGGAGTATTTGGTTTCATAAACATGGAGTGTTTTAAAAAATAAATTCTGTCTTAGTACTAGAATTAAAAACAAAAAAATCACACATAAGACAATCACCCAGTGACAACCACTGTTATTTTCCAACATTTGACATTTCTAAATCAAACAAATCCTTTTTTAAAGTTAGCTTCCAATTTCCGTTCATGTTATCAAACAAGGAAAATGCACAATAAAATTTCTAGAAAAGTATTCTATAGAAACACTATAAAGGTATATGTAGGAACACTATAAAGGTATATGTTCATTCCAAATTGTTTGAGTAGCAAAAGCTATAAATCATGCATATCATAAGGCAGCTACCTAAAAAATTATAGTATATGCATCCAATAGAAAAATAATATAGCCATTGAAAATTGAGGAAGACCTATACACACTAAACTGAAAAGATGTCTGCAAGGTAATTATGAATTTAAGAAGAAAACATCAGGTTGCTTTCATAGAAATGCAGGATGGTTTGACATCACAAAATGGAGCAGTATAAAATGTTATATATTAGTAGATGAAAATAGAAAAACCAAGTGATTATCTCAACAGGTATAAAAATGGGTAAACACACAAAAAGATGATCACATTCACTGAATTCGTTTATAGGAATAGTTTACAATGAGAGCTATGACATGATGACTTGACCCTAGTTCTGCACAGCCGGGCGCAGTGGCCATGCCTGTAACCCAGCAGCTCAGGAGGCAGAGGCAAGAGGATTGCAAGTTCAAAGCCAGCCTCAGCAACTTAGCAAGGTCCTACGCAACTCAGTGAGACACTGTCTGTAAATAAAATATTTTAATATTTTTTAAAGGGCTGGGGATGTGACTCAGTGGTAAAAGCTCCTGGTTCAATCCCCAATATTAAAAAAAAAAAGTTCTGCATTGTGCTTGAACTGATCACATCAACTAATTCACAGGATTTGGCAATTTCTCCTGCCCTAAATTGCACTGTTTGGCTTGTTACAGGGAAAGCTTCTGCACATGTTTCAGGAACAAAATGCATATGTCAGCCAGGCAGGGTAGCACACACCTGTAATCCCAGCAACTTGGGAGGCTGAGACAAGAGGATCCAAGTTCAAAGCCAGCCTCAGCAATAGCGAGGCACTATGCAAATCAGTGAGACCCTGTCTCTAAATAAAATACAAAATTGGGACAGGGGATGTGGCTCAGTGGTTGAGTGCCCCTGAGTTCAACCCCCGGTACCAAAAAAATAAAAATAAAAATGATAAAGCATATGTCCTCCATTTACTCAGACAGCTCCTCTTCCTGATCCCATCAAGCACTTAGTTTTGCTTCACCAGGAAATAGAACTGCAGACATCCTTCTAACAATGAATATTGGTTTTACTTTTGTTATATTTATTCTCTGCTCTCTTTTCTGTGTCTTTCTGCACACACTAATTCAAAGTACATAGTGCAGTAGACCTTTTTCAACATACCTATAAACAGCAACTAAACTCAACCTATATATCACCTAGAAGCCATGAAGCCAGGTGTGGTATCAGGTGCCTGTAATCCCAGCTACCCAGGAGGCTGAGGCAGAACCACTTGAGCCCAAGAATTCAAGGCCAGCCTGGGCAGCACAGCAAAACCCTTTTCCCTTTAACCCTGAAAAAAAAGGACTATGGCCAAATTTCCCATGGCAGGTGACGACAGTGTCTTAATACATGGCACCTACCAACAGCAACGTGAAAGACATCCCAGTTTCACAGCTGGTGAACTGCGGGGTACTAACATGCACCTTAGAATCAGTGAAGTAGGTACACACACATGAGAAGAATCTGTGAGTGGAAACGGAAAAGAATGTTTGCTTTTCAATAATTTTGAATCTATTGTTAAATCTATTTTGACAAGCATGTATTATTTTAAAACTAGAGAGCATTTATAAAAATGAAATACACATGAGCTAAAAATTCCGAAAGCGATCATTTTGACTTAAATTGACTTAAGTCTTGAAAAAACAGGTCTTAGAGTATTAAATATTATCTATCCTATTGCTTATACTAAAATAACTTCCTAAAATATTCCTACCCTTCCCTCAGATGTAAGTCATTAAAACCAAGTTCACATTTACTTTCTTTCATCCACAAAGTCTACCAGGCAGCATGAGGAACCTGGCCAATTAGAACAATGCCACTGTGACCAGGTGCACAGGCTGCGTCACCAACTGAGCCAAGCCCCCTCGTTAAGAGGAGTGTGCTCTGCAGTTAAGAGTCCCTGTCACCTCCAGCATCAGCAGGGCACACTATGCTAACATGCAGGCACCCTAAGAACACTGCCCGTACCCAGGAGACTCCATGCCCAGCTTTCTTCTCTCAGCTGCTGTGACCCTCTGGTGACAGGCAGGGGTGCTGGACCGCAGCAGTGTGTGCAGTGTGCCAGCTCAGAATCTTCAAACACACAAATAAATGTACACAATCGCTTCAGACATCTGAAGACACTGCTTTTCTTCTAACAGTTTTTGGGACTATGGTATAGCAAAGTGCACAAAATGTAACTTTCAACTTGAGTTTTCACAAACAGAATGCACCTGCATCAGGAGACAGACTGACGGTGCTCCTGCAGCTCCCTCCTCCCTCCTGCCAGTGAGTACTCCCCCTCCGCCCCAGAGACACTGCACGGCCTTTCCACAGCTGAGAGTTGGGCCAGCTTCACACCTGACACAAACAACCACACGACCTAATGTGTGCTCTCTGAGACTGCTCTTAGCACTACATTTGTGAGATTCATCCCCACTGTTGAGTGTCCATACTGCAGAGGAATATTTTGTAGATCTTTCCTTTTCATTTCTATATAACATTCCAACATGTGAACATACCAGAATTATTCTACTGCTGATGAGCACTTTGGGTAGTTTATAGTTTGTTGTTACTATAAATTAAATTGTGTTACTGTAAACATTCCAATAAAAGTCATTTTGTAAACACACGTACACAATACATACAAAAAGTGGAATCACAGGCTTTGAAGCTAGATCACAGGGTACCAAGCTTTATGAAAACACTGCCAAGCAGTTTTTCAAAGTGGTTTGGGTTACCAACTTTTAACTAGAATAGTCAAATAACCTAAACATAAAAATCATATTAAACATAATCTTGTTTCAATGCTTCAGAAGATATTTAGTCAGGGTAAATGTAATGTAAATGATTACTTTTGTTGACAAGTTACAATGGTTAAGAAGTCATAAAGAGATAATTCAATAAGGTGATTTTCTAAAAGATGGCTTCAGGCTGCAGAGCCTCTGGGTTCAGTACCAGTGAAGACGGGAGAGTGCCGACAGGGGGCCTGGCAGCAGGCGCCTGGGCGCACTCCCTGCAGCAGAGTGTGACGGCACAAGCAGGAGAAGGCAGGAACGGTGGTGAGGTGTCCGAGGGCACCTGAGGGAGTGCAGCGGTGATGACCAGTAGCAGTGGGGCTGCAGACCACCACACGCTGGCTGAGCCATGGCCCTCAGCTCCGTGCCAGCACCGTGCCTAGCCTGGTACAGTGCGCTATGCAGCAGCTACAAGGCAGTGACGACTATCGCCCCTGCCGTGCAGACGAGGAGACGTCCCAAGACAGGGGTGGAATAAGCCCAAGCCTTACAAAGCAGCCACACGATGGATCCCAGAGCTCAAGCCCCAGACCTCCGCTCCTGGTCACTCTACCACACAGCCTCAAGACCCTCCCGACCAAAAGCAGAAACAACACAAACTGAATAAAGAAAATGGGCAACAAGGAATGGCTTTTATAAAGATAAACCAACAGGTTATGAATGGTGATTCCAAAATTTGATATGAATACTGCAAATCACGGTGATGTCAGTGGGACCTGTCATAGATTTTTTTTTTTTTTTTGGTACCGAGGATTAAACTCAGGGGCACTCGACCACTGGGCCACATCCTCAGCCCTTTTTTGTGTTTTATTGTAAGAGCCCTTGATGAGGAAGTAGCTCTGAGATGGCGGCTGGCTGAGAGCCAAGAGGTGGCGCTTACTTGTTTGTCAGAAGCAAGGCTTTGTTCACTACAACTTGCACCTGACTTTTGTAGTAGCTCGTGGGCACTGCGTGCTGCACCTGTAGGTCGGGCTTGTGAGACACGTGTATGCCTGGTAAGAGAACTAATGCACCTGTGATGGGTAAAGAGTATTTAAAGACATTGTGGGGGCGGAATAAGGGAGAAGATAGAGAAGGAAGGAAGAAGAAGAAGGAACAATAAAGAAACCACTCATTCCCAGTCTGCCTCCGATTTCTTTCCCGCGGTATCGTTGCGGCAGGCGGCAACATTTTATTAGAGACAGGGTCTCGCTGAGTTGCAAAGTGCCTCGCCATTGCTGAGGATGGCTTTGAACTCGTGATCCTCCTGCCTCAGCCTCCCAAGAGCTGGGATTACGGGCATACGCCACCAATGCCCGGCCCTGTCATAGATGTTTTATATTCAAACATAGACCAAAAAGGTTAAAGTGATCAATCGGACTTTATTATCAGTTGTCTTTCCTAATATGAGACAAATGGATTTATCAGCTTTCTGGAAAGTTAAAAATCCCCACTGTCTTTTTCCTAATTCTTTATTTATTTTTAGATCATTCTTCCAAAATCTACCGGTAACTTTCACACATGCAGCACACTCAACTTCTCTTCCCTGGGCAGCTGGAGATCCACCTTTTCTTATGCATTAAAACGTCCTTTCAGGTCTGGGGGTGTCACTCAGTGGTAGAGCGCATGCTTTGCATACAAGACCTGGGTTTGATTCCCAGCACCACTAAAGAAAAGGAAAAGACAAAAAAAAGGAAAGAAAGAAAATGAAAACTTTACATTTTACTCAGACATTATTAAGTTCCTTCAAACTTCTTTTCTTCTGAACACACTGGTCTCATTTCATGAGGTTCCTGGTTAAGTAGCAGGATGGATAAGGAAGAGTTCCTGCCCAAGAAATTTAGGTGTTGGAAGCGGTGTATAAATTATGGGTTTGTTTGAGCCAACATAAGGCAGGGAGGCTACTTTTCTGGAAACTACTGGGAGAAATCCCGCAGTTGGAGAAAGCCCAGAACATGCTGGTGCCCTGTCTTTGTGCACAGTCCTAGGTTCAAACATAGCCGCTGGAGATGGGCGTAACCTGCCCCAAACAACGTGTCTGCCCCATTTTATCCTATCTTCCTCAAGAAGCCTGCCACACTGAAAGCTTTTGATGTATTTCCCCTTAAATAAAGGATTGGGGCCTTTTTACCTTGTTCAGTTCCAGTTCCTAACAGGGCTAGAAAACTCACCAGGCGCCCCGCTTTTTAAACTATATTCTGCCTATTGTCTTCTGTTCCTTATTATTTTCTGACCTTTTATTTTCCCAGCTGGTTCACACCTCCAAGCAGGAATCTGCTCTACTGGGGTGCTGGTAACACTGGCATTTAGGAATTAACAGATCATTAATTTTTAATTATTTTTATTAGATTCTCAAAAAGCATAAACCGCATGTGATACAATTGCAGAGAATAAGGCAATTCTAACTATGGAAGCAATCACAGAAAAAGTGGCATATGACTTGTCCCTAAACTTCACCATACATCGGTTTGGTAACAAAAACTAAAGAGTGGCCAGCGGATCTGGCCAATACAACTGACAGGAACCTCACCCTTGAACCTGCTCTAGACATTATGTGTCAATGTGTGAATGCCTTATAAAATTGACTTCAGTTTCTGGCAAACAATCACAGTTGTTTCAACAAATTTTTGACCAATGTTTCTACCATGCTATAATTCTCCCATCTTTTAGGACTAGGGGCAAAAAATTAGTGTATTGCTTATTCCAAGCTCCAGGTACACCTGCAGATTTGACAGCAACGTCTCTCATGTCCTTCTGCACACCACCGAGGAAAGCACTAAATAGGATGGAAATCTGAAGGCATACAGTAATTTCTAAATTAAACTTTAACTGGATTAAAAGATTTAGAAAAACCCTTTCACAAATAAGACATTACATTTATGCTATCTCAATGTTACATCTCACTTTTTATACTCGGCTAGGATTCTCCCCAATAGCTTCTTTTGGTTAAATATTGTACTTAATGAACTATAGTTTAAATTTTAATGAAAACTATTATAAAATATCATTTTCAAAAGCCATTAATAACCCAGGCATGGTGGTGCACGCCTATAGTCCCAGCTACTCGGGAAGCCGAAGGAGGAGGATTGCAAGTTCAAGGCCAGCTTCAGCAATTTAGAGAGGTCCTGAGCAAGTTGACAAAACGCTGTCACATAATAAAAAATAGAAAGGGCTGGGGGCTTTAGCTCAGTAGTAAAGAGCCCCTGGGTTCAATCCCCAGTGCAAAACAAAAACAAACAAACAAATTAAAAAAAAAAAACAGCTTATTAATACTACAAAAGTATTAAAAGAAGGGGGCCTCATCAGCCTGAAACAACAAAACAAATGGAAATAAAACACAACCTAGCAAAATCTGCAGGACACATCTAAAATGTTACTTCAGGGAAACTTTTAGCACTAAGTATCTATTAGAAAAGAGGAAAGACTCAAATCAGTGACGTTAACTTTTATCTAAAGAAACCAGGAAAAAAAAAAGAGGTCAAATTAAGCCTAGAATCAGAGTGAAGTGATAAATGATAGCCACTCTCCTCACCACTTCTCTGGACGTGTGTTATTAGGGACAAGCAGATGGCTCTAAAAGGTTGGGGGACTCGCCAGACTAATGGGAGTGGGAAGCCCAGCAGCTCTGGCCCAGGAGGCAGCGCTCACCTCAGCAAGAGCTCAACACCAGGGATAGCCCAGGTCCCACCTCCCAGCCCAGCCCCTGACTCTGGCACCGCGCTCACAGTCACTGCTCCTCATAAAAGCGCACATCTCAATTTTTTTTTCTTTTCTTTTATTCTAAGCTGTTATAAATGACAGCAGAATACATTACACTTCATATTACACTTATAGAGCACATTTTTACATATCTCTGGTTGTATACAAAGTACATTCACACCATTTGTGTCTTCATACATGCACTTAGGGCAATGATGTCCATCTCATTCTACCATCTTTTTTTTTTAACCCTTTTGCCCCCTCCCTTCCCCTCCCTCCCCATTGGCCTTTCTAGTGTTCCTCTAATCCTCCTATGCTCCCCCTCCCAACCCACTGTGAATCAGCCTCCTTATATCAGAGAAAACATTCGGCATTTGGATTTTTGGGATTGGCTAACTTCAGTTAGCATTATATTCTCCAACTTCATCCATTTACTTGTGAATGCCATTATTTTATTCTCTTTTATTGCCATTGTGTATATATACCACATTTTCTTTATCCATTCATCTACTGAAGGGCATTTAGGCTGGTTCCACAGTTTAGCTACTGTGAATTGTGCTGCTGTAAACACTGATGTGGCTATGTCCTTGTAGTATGCTGTTTTTTTAATTTTTATTTTTTTTTAATTTTTTATTCTAATTTGTTATACATGTTTGCAGAGTACATTTCATTTCATATTACATATAAAAAGCACAATTTTTCAAAGTATGCTGTTTTTAAGTCCTTTGGGTATAGACCTAGGAGTGGGATGGCTGGGTCATAAGGTGGTCCCATTCCCAGTTTTCCAAGGAATCTCCATGCTGCTTTCCAGATCGGCTGCACCATTAAAGATAGTGCTATATGTGCAGAACCAGTCGATATAATTTTTACTTTATTTCAATACTTTTATCCAATCAACAAATAGTACTAAAATTATTTATTAACATTAGGAAAAATTTTGTTTTATAAAGGATTTAATTTCAGATTTCATGACAAAGAAAATTCTCTTAGAATCTACTGTATGCCAAAAATCACAAGTAACATGCCTGTTGCAAAAGTTCAACTTGGCAGAGAAAAGATTAGAAAAGAGCAGTGGGATGAAAGCCATGCACTGAGGCCTCAGGGTCTCTCCCTAGATGCTGGCTCGCTCCTGGCAGCCCTGCCTCTCCAGTCTTGTGACCTGCTCAGCTCTCACAAGACATACCGTAAGATAAGTGAGGAGAGCAAAGGAAGCTGCTTTATCTCCAACCTACCTCTTAACTGTCTGAAAACAAAATACCACCAGAAGATTTAGGGTTTTTACCTTCAACTTGCTCCACAGAGGCTGTGAAGTCCAGCAGAAAACAGTGTGACTAAACACAGCAGAGGCCAAGCTCTCGGGCTCTGAAATGTGATTTTCATGCTTATCAAATAACACTAACGAAGACATTAGATAGCAAACTGTAGCAAACTGTTCAATATATTTAGAGATTTTGGTCATTTCCTACTTCATAACTTACTCCAAATAGGTCAACCTGTTTGGATTAATTTCAGTTTTTTTTAAAACATTTATTTATTTGCTTTAGTTGTACACAATGCATTTATTTTTACATGGTGCTGAGGATCAAACTCAGGCCGTGCACGTGCTAGGCGAGCGCTCTACCGCTGAGCCACAATCCCAGCCCCTTAATTTCAGTTTTAATTCCTCATTTTATTGAAAAACTTGCTTATTAAAGAAGGATTTATTGATCTCCTACTATAAGCCAGGCAGTGCTGGACACAGCCCAATGACTGGGAGGTGAAGACAGAGATCATGTCCTTAAAAAAAAACCTGCATTCCATGCCAGACAGTGTCCAGTCATCCCTTTGGATCATGGGGAATTGGTTCCAGCACCCGCTATAGGTACTAAAATCTATGGACGGTCCAGTTTCTTATATAAATGCCTTGGTATTTGCACAGAACCCACAAGGCTTCCCAGGTACTTTAAACCATCCCGAGTGCTCTGTAAATAGTTGTCATATGTATTGTTTAGGGAATAACAACAAGAATTAAGTACGTGCATGTTCAATATGGATGCAACTTTTTAAAATATGTTTTTGACCCACGGTTCCTAGAACCCATGGATGCAGAGCCCACTGGTATGGAGAGCCAACAGCAGCAGACATGTGCAAGATAAAGAACCTGTTTTTGTGAGAACCCCCAGGGTAACCTTTCCCTTCCTGGCTCCCCATTCACCAGCTTACTAATTTGTAAATACTGAATACTGGTAAAATTGTTCTAATAGGAACATGAGAAAATGACCCAAGTTGGCTATCATTTTGAATGCACATCCTTCCACAGTTGATAACAGTTGGAATTCAATTTTTATGAGGTGAATCAGATATAAAGAAGTGCCAATGGGCTGGGATTGTGGCTCAGCCGTAGAGCACTCGCCTAGCACGTGCACGGCCCGGGTTCAATCCTCAGCACCACATAAAAATAAATAAAGGCATTGTGTACAACTAAATAAAATAAATAAATAAATAAATAAAAAGAAGTGCCAAGCCAGAAATCTCCTTTATATTGAAGCAGTATCACTACAACAGAGGAGGTTTATAGAAGAATATCTGATTTTAAAGGGTTTATTTCAAAGGATTAGGGAAGTCCATTCATTTGAAGCAGCCACTAGGTAAACCATGACCTGCAGGTTACTGGAGAGAAGAGGAATTTATGCTACAGCTGCATGATGCCTGGGCAGCAGGTACACCTCGCCAGACATGGACACGTGACCCAAGAGCCTATGCAGCATAGATGAAGCTCAAGCGCAGATGCACGGGGTTCTCTATAACATGTCTCAACATTTGATAGGTCAATTTAAAAAACTATGTAACATGTTATAATTTGGCCTTGAGTGAGATTTTAATTAATGCTTTAAAAATCATGAAGAGATGTTCTACTTTCACAACTTCCATAACTTATTTTCATCATAACTAGTCAAAATTGTTTTTTAAAATAACCATTTATGGTCTCTGAAAATTGTCCTAGGGCATACAGCAAATGAAGAAACATTTAATCACAAAACATAAGAAAACCTTCATGACACTGAGTTTGACAATGATTTCTTGGAAATTATAATAAAATTATAAGCAACAAAGAAAAAACAGGGAAGATGGACTTCGTGAAAATTAAAAGATTTAGAGAACTAAAGGACACTTTAACAAAAAGAAGCCCACAGACTAGAAGTAATAATTTGCAATCACATATTTGATAAGGGATTGCTACTCTTTCTAAAAAATATTTACTTTTTAGTTGTAATTGGACACATACCTTTATTTTACTTACTTTTTTCCCCCCTTTAGTACCGGGGATTGAACTGAGGGGCACTCGACCACTGGGCCACATCCCCAACCCTTTTTTGTATTTATTAGAGTTGCTAAGTGCCTTGCCATTGCTGAGGCTGGCTTTGAACTCACGATCCTCCTGCCTCAGCCTCCCAAGTGCTGAGATTACAGGCATGTGCCACAGCGCCCAGCTTACTTATTTTTACGTGGTGCTGAGGATCAAACCCAGAGCTGAGCACGTGCTAGGCAAGCACTCTACCACTGAGCCACAACTCCAGCCCAAGGGATTGCTACTCTTTAATATGTAAAGAACTCGCATAAATCAACAACAAAAAGCCTGATTAAAAAGTGAACATAGGACCTGAACAGACATTTCTCCAAAGACATACAAATGGTCAAAAAGCACACAAAAAGGAACTTAACATCACTAATCATTTGGGAAATGCAAATCAAAACCACGGTGAGATACCACTCTACACCCATTAAGATGGATGCATTAAAAAACAGAGAAAATAGCAAATGTTAGCAAGGATATGAAGAAATAGGAACCCATAAGCATTGGTGGTGGGAAGGTAAAATGGTGCAGCTCCATGGGAAACAGTACAGCACTAACTGCAAAAAGGAAAAAGGCAAACAGAATCACCACATCATCTGGCAATTTCACTTCTGGGTACACCCAAAAGAACTGAAACTAGAAACTTGAAAGGACACCACACACCTGTGCTCAAGTAGTAGTGCTCCCAGCAGCCACAGGGGAAACTGCTCCAGCAAGTGGGGCACACCTACAGAGGCACCGTGCTGCCGTGGAAGGAAGGACGGCTGGCACGCGCTCTGACACGAGGAGCCTTCGAGACACAGCACCTAGCTAAATACACAGTCCAAAAAAGGACACCTGTGGTTCACTCGTGTGGAACCTCCTCAGATTCATGGGCATAAAGCAGATGGTGGTGCTGAGGGCCGCCGAGCACACAGCAGCGTGACTGTCCCCCACACAGCTGCACAGGCTGCTCAGGAGAGGGGCAGTGATGCTTGGAGAACAAGAGGGATCGGCCTAATGCTACTTCAATCATACACACAAAAGGTTAGGAGGATCGATTTAATGTATATTTTACCACAATTTTTCTTAAATAAAAGCCTTCTAGAAGTCAGGAAAATCTCAAAGATTGGCCTCAAAACCAACTCTGCAAAGCAAACTATTAATTAGATCAGATCTTGAAGCTATTTATGACCCAGGGCATTGCAGAAAATAATAAAGCAACAATTAATGAGAACAATTAAGCTAACAGTCAGTGAAGCCTACCCCAGGATGGGACGCCACCAAGGCAGAAGGCTTGCTGGAGAGACCAGGGAAACCCAGAGCAGCCTGCGGGGCCTGGGCTCTGCCCCAGGCAGCGAGCACTGCAGCTTCCTCCTGCAGCAGAGCAGACGTCACTCACGCCCAGCCCTGCCCACCAGGAGAGGCCGCGGTCAGTGCCCAGCCACCCAGGAACAAAGCGCAGACCCACACGACAGCAGACAGAAGCCCGACGATGGCCTCAAAGGCCCCAGGGAAGAAGGCGGGCACCAAAGGCCATGGAGATGTGTGTCCTGTGTCCAGACAGACAAGTCTCAGCAACAGACGGCCAAGCAGTGACGGCCAGGGCTGGGCTGAGGCAAGAGAAATGAGGAACAGAGCAGGGATAAGTGACACAGAGAACTATGTCCCAGAGAAGCTGGTGAACTGCTGAAAACGTAACAAAGCCACAGAGAATAACCCCTTGGCCTGGGGAGAACTGCGCATTCCAGGCGCTGTAGACTAGGACCTACTAGCAGGACAGCACACCCGAGGTGGCTGAGGACGCTAAGGAGTGGGCCTGGAGGAGAGCAGGATCAGACATGCAGGATGATGCCTGAACCCAAGGACAGGTGCACGAACTGCACAGCCTAGCCCTGACTCCACCTCTAATCCAGCCCCTGGTTACCTCCCTCTGTAACTCAACCCCGCTGTCATGTGGTACTGACCTTCATGATACACCTCTGGCTCTGCTACTCACACCCAAATGTCCTTGCATTTCTATCTACAACATGGTCAAGAACCTGGGAGGGCCGGGGGTGGTGGCACACGCCTGTAATCCCAGCACTTGGGAGGCTGAGGCAGGAGGATCACGAGTTCAAAGCCAGCCTCAGCAATGGTGAGGAACTTAGCAACTCAGTGAGACCCTGTCTCTAATAAAATACAAAAAAGGGCTGGGGATGTGGCCCAGTGGTCAAGTGCCCCTGAGTTCAATCTCTGGTACAAAAAAAAAGAACCTGGGAGGTCCCGGGAGCAGTTTCCTCTGCTCCTAGAGACCTCTCCAGACTCCCTTATGGTGACAAAATGTTAATGGTTTGGGGTTATTCTTGAGGTGATAAAAAAATGTTCTAAAATTATAGTAATAATTGCATGACTCTGTAAATACTGAAAGCTATTAAAATGTACAATTTAAATGCGTGAACTATACAATATGTGAATTATGTCTCAATAAAAGCTGACTTTAAAAAAAACAGGAAGGCATGGGATTGGTCAACGCAACAAAGTTTTTGAGTATGATTTCAGATTGTGTGTACACACACACACACACCCCACAGGCCTTTTTTTTTTTTTTTTTTTTTTTTTTTGTACCAGGGATTGAACCCAGGGGCACTTAACCATGGAACTACATCCCCAGCCCTTTTTGTTTTGAGAAAGAGTCTTGCTAAGTTGTTTAGGGCCTCACTAAGTTAGTGAGGCTATTTTGAACTTGGGATAATCCTGCCTCAGCTTCCTGATTTGCTGGGATTACAAACATGCACTACCACACCTGACTTCAGGTTATAGCTTACATAGTTATGTTTTTACGATTAATGTTGATACTTCATTACCCCCAAAATCCACAATATGTATGTCACCCAATCCTAGGTCATCTGGAAAGACAGTTTACAAATGCTCTTGAAAGGGACAGCCCCATTGCAGAGGTTGTTTTCTGTTGTACTTAGTGATAAATATTATTTTTGCTGATAGCCAGAAAATATGCTTTTATCTTACAGAGATGCTTGTTTTTCTTTCTCTTTTGTTTCATTGGGTAAGAGAAAATACGTTTCAAAGGCCTAATTTTTCTCCTCTTGGCATTAGAATTTGGCTTCCCCATAAAACACTATTTTCCTTACTAAACATCTCCTACACCTTTCTTTAATATCATTAAAATAAGATTAACCTGATTGCATACAGAATTTCATATATATATACGTATATATGAAAATTAATAAGTAAATTCTTTCAAAGTTTATTATTTTAAATTAATCTGCAAACACAGTTTGTTACTAACCTTGCTGTTAAAAGGGAGAAAAGTCAGAAGAACAAGTCACCAAGTCACCGCATCCAGGATAAAGCCAGGAGATAGGATAGATAAGATTTTTTACTGAAATTGATATGACAAAAAGGACCCCACTGACAGTATTCCTTTCATCTTTCTCTTATCAAATTTAGTTCAGAAAAAAAAAAAAAAAAACACAAACAATTGGTAGAAAATTAAAGTTAGTAGTCTTGAGTTTTTTTCTTTCATTTTGACCTAGCACAGTGGCTGCTTGTCAAGATATTTATTGCATCATATTCAAGTCCTATGAAGAAAATGACACCTGGTGTGGTTCTCTCCAGCAGAAGTAAGTCAGCATAGAAGTAAGTCAGCACAGAAGTAAGTCAGTATTATTTTTATCCATATAATATACGATACCTCCTCATTCTAGAACACAGCATGTGGCCTCTGCAAGACCATGCCTTCAAGTTCACACATTACATGCCCAATACTACCACAACCACATCATCACTGTTCTTAAAATACACCTGAATCAAACATTGCCATTCCCTTCTATTCTGAATAGCATTAAAAATTAGAAGCTCAAAAAACTGTGGTATATTTGTAGAATTGGTTAAATCCAACCAAGTGTAACTAAATTATTCTAATTATTTTGATAATAAAGAGTCTATAAGAGAAGTGGCCAGTGGCATTTCATATGGACATGTAAAACTTGACTACTCTCCATAGTGATTCTCTAACTGTTGGTTTGAAAACAGCAGAAAGGTCCTGTCCTACACTAAACACAATGGAGCAGCTGTGGGTTGATTAAAGACCTTCTAAGCATGGAGCAGAAGTGAGAGCAAGGGAATCTTTCTTCTTGATTTTTCAGGGAAACGGAGAAATACTTCAAGACCTCAGGGTGGAGAAGGATTATTGAAAACCCAGAAAATGAAGAATATCAAAAAGGCTTCTGCATCAAAATTCCAGTTTGGGCATAACAAAAGGCAAGCTAAGCACAGAGTGGAAAACACTCCTCAAGCTCACAGCCAAAGGACCAAAAGGCTCCAATCTGGATTTCTACAAATCAGTGTTTTAGCAACTGACAAGCCAATCAAAAAATTGGTTAAAAAGAAGAATTTGAACAAGAAACTGCTTGACTAATAATCCTATAGAAAGATGCTTCATCTCACTGGTAATCCAGGAAATACCAAGTCAGAACAAGCTGCTATCTCACACCCACCACGTTAGCAAAAAGTCACTTCTGACAATACCAAGTCTTGGCAAGGATGTAGCAAAATAGCAATACTTGAATTCAGTTTCCTTTAGTACGGGAGGGAAAGGGTGGGGGGCTACAACACGGAACTCCAAGACCTCCTCAAATGTTGAATGGGGACTCTTGGTGATGAGCTCCCTGTGAGGGTCTCACTTGGAAAGGGGACCACATCATGCAATTTCTCTCCGTCAGCTCTCTCCTCAGGTTCTGAGACTTCGGGGAACATACTGATGCCCTCTTGATCTGAGGCATAACTATAGGTGGCTGCAAAAAAAAAAAAAAAATCACAGAAATAGAAATGCTCCACAGCCCCAGCTGCTGTTCTGAAAGAGAGCTACTGTTCTCAGAAACACCAGCTCAGGAGCGGTTTGTTCCCTACACTGTGAAAGGCTTCACACAGGCTGGAAGAGTTTCCGCTGGCCTGTGTGAATGAGGCTGGTAGAAGCCCCAGGCCAGACTGAGCTGGCCCAATGAGAGGGGGAGCTGGTCCAGCACGTAGGAGTGTCTACATAGACTGCTGGCACGGTTCTGTGCACACCTGCTGTGATTTGTAAGATGTAAGTTCCTGGCAAAGGGAATTGGAAGAGAGGATGAAGGTGAAGGGTTTCCAAACACGACTCTAATGCAAACAAACTACAAACCTCCAAAACACAATTCTCAAAAACGTAAGATTCTCCCAGAGACTTGCACTTCAGCCTGGAAATAGAAAACACAGATTTGTGACAATTTTTTAAAAGAGTAGCAGTCATGTCCTCATATGGGCCTTTACCAAAGAGACCAGTAATATCATAAACTGGTTAAGAGTCTAATTCATCTGCTTTTTAAAAATTCTAATCTAGCCTACTAAAAAATAGAATTCTAAAAAACTAGAAGGTAAAGGGTAAGAATAAAACTAATAACTGCCTTCTTACTAATCCCATTACAAGAGAGGCAACTAAGAAAAGAGGGTAGTTGGGCTGGGGCTGTAGCTCAGGAGCAGAGCACTTGCCTAGCATGCGTGAGGCACTGGGTTCGATCCTCAGCACCACATAAAACAACCAAACAAAATTAAGGCATTCTGTCCATCTACAACTACAAAAAAAAATTTTTTTTTAAAAGAAGTTGGGGGAAATTAAAACTTTATACTGTTAAGTAACACTGTTTAAAATTTTAAAATATTATTTACCAAGAAAAAGAACTAGTATTTTATTTCATAGCTCAGAATAAGTTGTCCAAATAAATTATAAACAAATGGATTTCATTAATGATATAGGTTACAAAGTCTAATAAGTGTTATCTGGAAAAGGTATTTTTTTATATAAGAAACTAAAGTATAAAACTGAAAACAGCCCTTCTCTCAATAAAAATATAAAATCTTTCTTTTAAATAAAGATCTAGAACACTGGCATGCCATATTTTAATCCATGCAAAGATTCACATTTTTTAATTGAACCTCAAAAATGCTAAAAATGTCCTCGGCTTTCTGATTCTCTTGCACTTAAATAGTGTTTTGTTTTGTTTTTTTTTTTTTTTTTTTTTTTTGTTTTGTTTTGTTTTGTTTTTTAATACAGGGTAGAAAAAAGAGAAAATACAGGGGAAGATAGAAAAGGCCTCTGAATATTATTAGCTTAATGTTAGAACACATACGAATGGACTGCAAATGCAGAAATCACCTGATATGAGCTATATGACAAATACTTATGTCTTCTAGATTATTCTGATGGAATCCAGTGACATAAAAACCTACAGAACATGGAATACTAAGACCAACAGTAACTACCCCGTGTAAACTCTCTGGGAAAAGTTTAAAAGGTATTCCTCAGCTGTCTCTTAATAACCACAATGCATTTTTAAATTAACTTGGTTATGTTTTTAACACATTATTTATTGGTTTTACAGCCATTATGCCATAGTGAGCCACCCCACTTTGTTATCATCATGTGCTCCTTGTAAACAATGAGAAGGCTGGCCTTTTTCATCCTGATTCTGAGCAATGGCAAAGCCAGTATGCTATCCATAGACGCTATCCATAAGAATTCAATGATTTATTTGAACATTCTCTCTTATTGTTCCGGTATTTCACTCCTGGGTTTACCCTCCACAATGTCACAGTGCAAAAAATCAGGCAGATACTTAATGCTCTTTTTTTCTTAGGCAGGCAGTAAATAAACAAATTGTTTACATTTCAAACTGTTACTGAAATGTAAACTGAATTTACAGTAACATAGAAATAGAGGAGCACCAAGAATTAATTAATTAATCAATCAACAATTAATGAAACTCTCTTACAACAAGTTCACTAAGCAGAAAGGCTTTTCAGTGAGAAGGGACAGTCTGAAAGAAAGGCTGCCGTTAGTAATCAGAGAAATGCAAATTGAGACAAGATTACACTTTCTGCCCATCAGATTGGCAAAACTCAAGACACCGATAATATCAGTGTTGGCCAGAGTACAGAGATGGGCGTTCTTAGACACTGTTAATTGGAATAAATCAGTGTAGCCTTTGAAAAGTAGTGTGATAGCATCTATGAAAACTTTAGATGTATGTGCCCATTCTTCTTTCAGATCTCTGTCATAGAGAAATAACTGGACTTCAGATAAGGAACCAACATATCTATTAACATTCATAAGACAGAATACCATGCAGTGCTTAACAGGAACATGCTAGACTTACTGGTGCTGCTGTGATAAGCTAAGAGATACAGAATCAGACTGCAGTGTGGGGAGCCACCAGTGGATTACTTGAGGGTCTTCTCTTGGTATGGCAGCCAGTGAGATTTTAGGTTTAACCTTGGAAAGTATCAGTGGCTCTCCCACTAAATAGATTGCCCAAGGCACAGGACCTTTATCCCCACTCTGCTAGGAAGATCCCTCATGGTAACTCCAGAGATGGGCATAACCCGTTGGGAACTGGACAGTCTGCCTTCAACCTTTTTTGGTGAAGAACATTCTAAGGAAGGCCTTTGGTGTTCCTGATATAAATAAAGCAAGTGCGGGCTCCACTCTGCCTTTTAGCATAGAAGCTCAATCCATATGATTGGCTTGCCCGTCCCACCCCTGCTTTTTGAAATTATTTTCTGTGTCCTGTAGTTTCTTCCTCCTTCTATGTTTTTTAGCTTTAATTTCACAGCCAGCCTATTCCACTGGGGGAAACCCCATTCCCATCGCCTGTGCAGGATGCTGGTGGGACTACAGAGTAGCTACTGTGATAAATATCTGCCATTCATGGTGCCCCCTCCCTACACTATGATTCTCACCTTCCCTAAGTAGCATAAAACAACAAAAATAAACAAACAAACAAAAAAAAAAAAAAAAAAAGGAACACTATATTTCCCAGCCTCCCTCAAAGGTAGGTATTTCGCCAAAGAATGTGGGTAGTAATTACATGGCCTAGAGGTCGTCAATTAGAAAAATCCAGGTATCGCATATGGAAGTAACCATGTGAGAAAACAGTTGGGTAAAGGTTAATTTCTTTGGTTAGCTTAGTGGCAATAGAGGCATAATGTTAGGGGATAAAACTGCAGAAGTTTTCTGATCAGAGAAAAGGTGGTGGGAGAGTCCAATGGCTGCACCGATCCTTTGTGAAGCCAGTTCTGCAAGGTGGTTGTCAGCTGTATTCCTGAAACTGTCTGGAAAATGCTTTCCAGGCTGTGATTCTTTAAACATCATTATCCTTTATAAATCCATTTCCAGGTAAAACTAGCTAAAATGGATTCCATTACAAGAATTAAGAAAACTTTCAGATACACAAAGGGTAACCATTTTTTATCTTTATGTATTCAAAAATCTATGAGCAAAAAATAACTAAGAAGCACCACACATGCAGAGCGGTCTGAAGGTCCATAAGTCACCGATAACATCTACTGCCAAGAGGGAAATGCAACTGGTATGCACAGGTGAGGAAAGCATAAAAGAAGGCTTTGCCATCTTCTTTTGTATACTTTTTTCTGTTTAAATATTTTTACGATGAGAAATCATTACATAATGTTGGAAATCTTTTCTTAATTTAAAATCTTTTAAAAAAAAGCTAGAAGCCAATATGCCCCTCCCAGAGTTGCCTGCATCCTAATTAAGAACAATAGGCTTATAGCACTTCAGTAAGGAAGTTTAAAAACCTTAGAACACACTGAAAACACTGAAACCACTGCACATGGCTACACAATTTCATGTATTCTAACTAATATAAAAACCTCATATTACCTTGGAATGGGGAAGCACTTTCTAATCATGATTCCAGAGGTAGAAAGAAAATATACTAGTTTTTACCACATAAACAAAACTTCTGAAAGCTTAAACAAAACTTAAAGGACAAAATAGGAAAAATACTCTAAAGCATGAAGGGCAAATAATAATTATAATTCTTACAAATCAATGAGGAAATGATGAACACCTTAATTTTAAAATGGGCAAGAGCGCACTTGTGGTTAATTCTCCAAGTCTCTCCTGCCACCCTCCCGTCTGCCGCTGTCACCCATCTCTGTCTCCCTCACAAACATACACACGCAGGCTAAAAAAAATTAAGATGTTCAATCTCATTAGATATCTTTTAGCAAATTAGCAAAAATTTTATAAGATCTAGTACTGAAGAAGGTGTGTGGAAAACAGGACCGTCTCAACACTACAAACAGAATTCTAAATTGTCCCAAACATTCTAGAAAGAAACCTAAATATATACAACAAAATTTTAGATATGCATGCCATAAACGAAGCAATTCTATATTTTAAAGTGTACACTATAGAAATAAGCGAATGAATACACAAGAATGAAAACATTTCACTGTAGCACCGTTAATAACAACTGGGCAACCCAAATATCTACTATGAAAAATTAAACCAAAGTTCAAATCCATTGTATTTAATGACAAAACCATTAAGCCATTAATAATAATAATAATGGATAATATAATAGAAATATAATGCCCTTGCTTATCAGAATAAAAAAAAATGACCTAGGCATACAAATTAAGAGAAGAAGGCAGGTAATGAAGTAGCCAGTTTCTAGTGGTGCTGGATGAGATGTGCATGTAAGCACTGACGTAAATACCTGTACATGCACATCCATCTACACACACATACTACATGGCACATATCCTAGAAAACAGGTCTGAGATAGTAGGTACAAAATGGTAACAGTGGTGGCGCAGAGTACTACCACCACAGGAGAGCTTCACTTTCCTCCAGCATGCCTTTCTTAGTGTGTGAACAGCCTTCACCCTTTATAAATGACCACTCATGGTTTTTATGATGTTTTGATTCTTTAATAAAAGAACAACAGAAATCTCCTTATTAGGTACCTTATGCCTTTACGATATCACTATTTTCTTACCTTTAAGCCTTCAGTGGGAAGTCTATAACCAAATCTTGCTGGAAGGTCATCAAATGTTTGAGATGCATTTTCCAAATTATACTAAATATAAAATGAAAAATAATGAGGTTAAAGCCAATTTACACATGACATTTAAAAGTTTATCACATAAAGTGTCACTTCTACAATTCTGATTTATTGCTGCTTATCACAATAAAATCTAATGTGACAATGTGCATCCACTAAAACAGCAAAGAATATGTACAACTTACATACAACTGTTAAAATCTGATTCTGATTTCATATATTATTATTAAACCCTGTCACATTAAACAAGCTACTGTTTTCTAAGCTTTTCTCACAGATAATTCCCCAGCAAGGAATTTTCTAGACAGGCCACTTTTCAACAAGAGAGCTCCATTTTATTTTCTCTGTGTTATAAGGGTCTGATTGAACAGAAAGCTGTAGGTATCAAAGATGACTTTTCCCCCAGAGAAAGGAGGGGAAATCATACTTTTAAAGCCTTGTTGATTTTGATGTAAGCTGAACATTTTTATCCAGTGGGGGAACAGTGGAAAGATGGAACGCCATGAAATGCACCCACAAGAAAGCTGAAAGTATTCAGGCTTCTTCAAAACTTGCCCCTTCCATACAGATATTCAGTACTGTATAATATGTACCAATACAATAAATATAATTGATAAATGCAATATTTATCAATCATCCACTAACAAAACTGTGCTTTTAGAAGACAGTAGTAATGATATAATGTGAGATGAAATACTCATATTTAAGGTTTGCTTGGTCCTCCCATCCTTCTCTGTGTTATGGTCAGTGTTATGAAACACTCTTGCTTTGTTTCAAGAAACTATTTTGAAACTTTGTTTCAAAAGTTGCTTATTCACTATGCATATTTAGTTTCACCTTCCTTATTTCTCCTATTCTCAGTAGCTACCCTAGAGTGAACGTCACTGAAGGCGGCAGCAGATTCATCTCACAATGACATCACTCCTACTGTCTTCTGAAAGCATTCTTATTTCATGGGCGTCTCTCTCCTCCAGTACTAAAAAGTAAAGCACTTTTTTGTTTGGCTAGCCTTGTTCACAGTAAGAACATATTTTTAAACAGTGTGATCTTGCACCAGCCACTGGGTACACTCTACTGCTCAGCGTGCTGACCTCACAACCATCAAGAAGCCAAGCCTCTGACAAATGGAGCCACAAGGCAGACTGGGGTCCACCAAAATCCAGTTGTTGGACTCCGTGAAACAAAGTAAGATGCAGTGGATAAAACTTCTCAGTAAGAACATGGAAGCAACTCAAAGGTAACAATTTATGGCCTCTGGTCCTCAAAATACTTAGTGTCAATCTGGTCATCTCTAGTTCTGCCAAATCTAAAATTCCATTTTCCTAGATGGAAAATCCACATAATTAATAACATCACATTTCTTTGAGGGTCAAAGGAAAGAGAAACAATGAGATAAGAGACAAAATAGTCATCTAAAAGAAGCAAGGAGCAAATGCTATTTTAAAAAAATATGATAGCACTAAATCACCAAGGAAAGGCTCTTAATCAGCTCAAACATTTACTCAAGTCCTCTTGTGTAATGAGCAGACACCAGGAGCACAGAGCTCAGTGAGCCGCAGTCTGCCTCCCAGGTACTCAGGTCTCAGGGCCTGTGCACTCGTCAGCAAGGCACCAGAGAGGCATCTCCATGCCCCCCCCCCCCCCCCCCCCCCCCCCCCCCCCCCGTCCCCGGAACTCTCAACTAGTTCACAAGCATGTTGACAGCCAAGAGGGAAACTTCAATGGACAAAAAGAAAAGGAAAACCAATTAATTGGTCAGACAAACAGCACAAGTCAACTGACACCTCTGCAAAAGCACCACCCAGTTCTGGTCCAGATGGAACTAAAATCAACCTGCGGTCCAACTATTCAGCTCAGTACTTCCCAAACAGAAGAGGAAGCCGTGGCTGATACAGCGACAAGGTCTGGAGAGTAATCTCTTTCTCTAAACACTTCTCCATTCACCATCAAAGAACGGAGCCCTCTGCTGCTCTTCTAACTCATTAATGCTAACCTTAAATTGAAATTTTCTATGAATGTCTTGTAGAATTTCTTAAAATATCATTATCATTACAGATGCTATTGAGATCTCACAGTCATTAAATACGCTAGGTACCAAGAAAAACAGCAGAATACCACCTGAATACACAAGCACGCAGGCAGATGTGCACAGGCACCCACCGCACACAAGCACCGCACACACCTACCGCACACACATCAGGAACCTATCGGGTGCTCACTATGCTTGAGGTCTCGCATCAGGTATTAAACAATACAAAATGAAGAGGTGCCCCACCTTCAAGTACCTGTCCTTTGGGCAAGTCTGTAGGTACACCTTCATAAGAGTCTGTCATTCAAGACTCGTAAAGCCTTTCTTTAAGGAATGCTTAGACATGAATAAATTTTACTGTACTTACCGCTAAAACGTCCGCCTCTACAGGCAGCAGGTTTAAGAAGGCAAAGAGCTGGACGGTCAAGAGGGTGTAGACTTGTGTAGCCGACAGCATGAGCATCCCTATGGAGAGCAGCATCGCGTCAAATCACCTGGAAGACAAGGCCACAAATAACCATCAGAGCTGGGGCCTGTTCCATGAGAACAGTTGTAAGAGACTTTAATGAGGAAGTAGCTAAGATGGCGGCTGGCTAAGAGCCAAGAGGAGGTGTTTACTTGTTTACACCTGACCTTAATGTAATTGACTAAGAATCTTTCTGTGCCCGTGGGCACTGCATACCGCACCTGTAAGCTGAGCTTGTGACACGTGTATGCTTGTTAAGGTAAAGAGTATTTAAAGAGACTGTGGGAGAATCAGAGGGGACAGAGAGAGGAAGATAGAGAAAGGAGAGAAGAAGAAGCAACAATAAAGGAACCACTCATTCCCAGTCTGCCTCCAATTTCTTTCCCGCGGTATCCTTGCCTTAGGCGGCAACAAACAGTCATCTGCCACTGAATTCCTAATGTTCAAAAATATCCACTCTAGTTACAAACACGTTAACTAACATTAAAATGAAAACACATGCCATGGGGCTGGGGTTGTAGCTGAGTGGCAAGAGCACTTGCCTCACATGCAGGAAGCACTGGGTTTAATCCTCAGCACCACATAAAAATTAATAAAATGAAAAAAAGATATTGTGTCCATATACAACTAAAAAGTATTTTTAAAAAGTGAAAACACATTCCAAAAGCATAAGAATTTACAAAGATTTGGACATTTAGATAAACACCCAAAGTCAATCAATACAAGCACCTGCATTAACTCACAGTGACTCTAAGTTCTGTTTTAACCACAAAACATTCTCCCACAGTGCTGGGTCTACTAACCCAATTTTTAAGAAAAACTAAATTTCAATCAAAATTATGGTCTAAAACACAGAGAAGAGAAATCCTAGCCAGAGCAATCAGGCAAGAGAAGGAAATAAAAGGGATAAAAATAGGAAACAAAGAAGTCAAATTATCACTGCTTGCAGAAAATATGGTCCTGTACTTAGAAGATCCAAAAAATTCCACCAAAAGACTACTAATGCTAATAAACAAATTTGGCAAAATAGTAGGTTAAAAAATCAACATATAAAAATCAATAGCTTTCCTACATACCAACAATGTATCTGCTAAGGAAGAAATCAGGAAAACTATTCCACTCACAACAGCCTTGAAAGAAAAGAAAAAAAGAAAAACCTAGGAATAAATCTAACCAA
Source organism: Tamias sibiricus (assembly GCA_025594165.1). Lineage (NCBI taxonomy): Eukaryota > Metazoa > Chordata > Mammalia > Rodentia > Sciuridae > Tamias > Tamias sibiricus. The sequence goes on from CM046668.1 coordinate 141,362,801, forward strand.
GGAAGTGAAAGACCACTACTACGACGATAACTCCAGAACACTGAAGGAAGAAACTGAAGAAGACACAAGAAGAAGGAAACCCCATCCCCACCCCCACACCATGTTCATGGATAGGCAGAATTAGTATTATTAATATGGCCATGCTACCAAAAACAACATAGAGATTCAATGCAATATCCATCAAAGTACCAAAGACATTCTTCACAGTACTAGAAAAAACAGTCCTAAAATTCATTTGGAAGAATAAAAGACCCAGAAGAGCCAAACCAATTCTAGGTCAAAAAAGCAATGCTGGGGCTGGAGTTGTGGCTCAGTGGTAAGAGAACTTGCCTACCATGTGTGTGGCCCTGGGTTCGATTCTCAGCACCACATATAAATAAATGAATAAAATAAAGTCCATGAACATCTAAAAACATATTTATTAAAAAAAAAAAAAGCAATGCTGGAGGCACCACAATACCTGCCTTCAAATTATACTGCAGAGCTTTAGTAACAAAAACTGCATGGATGGGGCTGGGGTTGTGGCTCAGCGGTAGAGTGCTCGCCTAAAACATGTGAGGCCCTGGGTTTGATCCTCAGCACCACATATAAATAAAATAAATAAAAATATTTTTTTAAAAATATTTTAAAAATAAATAAAAATATTTTTAAAAAATAAATAAAATATTTTTGAAAATATTTTTAAATATTTAAAAATAAAGTATTTAAATATTTTATTAAAAATAAAATATTTAAATATTTTATTAAAAATAAAATATTTAAAAATAATTTTTTTAAAAAATATTTTTTAAAAAAATAAATAAAAATATTTTTTAAAAAAACTACATGGTACTGGCATAAAAACAGACATACAGACCAATGGCACAGAATAGAAGACACAGAAAAACCCACACAGATGCAGTAATCTGATCCTTGACAAAGTGCCCAAAACACTGGAGAAAAGACTTTTTAACAAATGGTGCTGGAACAACTGGTTTTCCATATGTCGAAGAATGAGACTTGATCCTTATCTCTTATCCTGCACAAAAATCAACTCAAAATGGATCAAAGATGTCAGAATTAGACCAGAAAATATGTAACTCCTAGAAGAAAATGTAGGATCAACAGTCCAATATATAGGCACAGGCAATGACTTTCTCAATAGGCCCCACAAAGCTCAGGAAATAATACTAAGAATTAATAAGTGGGATAGCATCAAATTAAAAAGCTTCTGCACAGCAAAGGAAACTATTAGGAATATGAAGAGAAAACCCACAGAATGGGAGAAAATCTTCACACACTTCTGACAGAGAGAATTAATATCTAGAATATACAAAGAACTCAAAAAAACTTACCACCAAAAACCAATTAATAGATGGGAAAATGAATTAAACAGACACTTCTCAAAAGAAGACATACAAATGGCCAACAAATACATGAAAAAACTATTCAACATCATTAGCAATTAGGGAAATGAAAATCAAAACTACATTGAGATTTTATATCACTCCAGTCAGAATGGCAGTCATCAGAAATACAAACAATAATAAATGCTGGAGAGGATGTAGAGAAAAAGGAAGACCTCTACACTGTTGGTGGGATTGTAAATTAGTACAACCACTATGTAAATCAGCATGGATGTTCCTCAAAAGACTAGGCATGGAACCCCCATATGACCCAGCCATACCACTTCTCAGTTTTTATCTTAATGAATTAAAGTCATCACACTACAGCAACATGCATACCCATGTTTATAAGCAGCACAATTCACAATAGACAAACTATGGAACCAGCCTAGGTGTTCATCACTGGATGAATGGATAAAGAAAAGGTGGTATAAATACACAATGGAGTCTTATTCAACCATATAAAAAATTAAATTATGTCATTAGCAGGAAAATGGATGGAACTTGAGACCAATATGTTAAGCAAAATAAGCCAAACATAGAAGGTCAAGTATGGTATGTTTTCTCTCTCTGTGGAAACTAGAGAGGAAAAAGGAAAAGAAAGATGGGGCAGATCTCATGAAAATCAAAGGGATATCAGTAGAGGAAAGGGACCGGGAATGAGAGGAGAAGGGGTTAGGGGAAATGTTGGGAGTGATACTGGCCAAATTATATTGTTATATTGTATGCATGTGTAAATATGCAATAACAAATCCCATCATATGTACAACTATAATGCACCAATTTAAAAATGTATAAAGGGGAAAAAGAACAGAAGAGAACATTTGTCCTAATTTTTTAATTTTGGGGGCTGGAGATGTAGTTCAGCGGCAGAACATTTGCCTATAATGTGTGAAGCCCTGTGTTTAATCCCCAGTGCCACAGAGAAATAAATAAATAAATTAGATTTTTTAAAAAATTTTTTAAACTGATGAGATTTTAAATTCTATGATTTTTAGAAATTTTAGTCTCTGGCTCAATGCAAATTTATGTTTTATTTACTCCTGCATGTTGTACCCACATTATAGGATACAAAAAAAAATCTGCTTATTATAAAGTATAGATTTAATATCTCAAATCCAATATCCAAACTGCTCCAAAATTGAAAACTCTGAACATCAACATGCTCAGAGTGTTTCAGATTTTGGAGCCTTTCCAATTTCTGATTTTCAACTGGTAAAGTTGATACAAATATTCTAAAATCCCAAAACTCTGAAGTCTGAAACACCTCAGATCCCTAGCATTTTGGATCAGGGGTACTCAACCTGTAATGGTGTCTGTTCTTTCCCTCCTACCACTCTCTGCCCTACACATCCTAATGGCAACAGTGCAGCTACCTCCCCCTCACCACACCCAGGTCCCTACCTGGGTCCCTTTCTATCTTACAGCAAAAAGGTGTGGTGAAAGGGCTACATGCTGGCCACGTGAATGTCAAGCCCTCACTGGCCTCAATCTACGCATAGCATGCTTTCAAATAAGTGAGAAAAGAATCTGTGAAGATGAGAGGCTTTATCATGAATTATTTAATTAAATGCCCCCAACTCATGCCATCAATTCTAATGATGATTACTGTCGACAAGTGCTCTGGATTTCACAGACACAAGACAGGCTCAATTTCTGACGTTTTACTCACACACACTGGAAGGGAAATACCTGAGAATAATTTTCAAGCTATCATCTTACAAAGCCATTAATATCACAGATGAAAACATGATTCAAGTATTGGTCCACAGAGACAAAAAAGAGATTCATGGCTGATGGGGGAAGAGGAGAGGGGTCTGAGGGAGGTGGGGACAGCTAGGAATGAGGAGTGGCTGCTGCAATGAATGCAGGTTGGGGCAGATGATGAAAATATTCTAAAGCTAGGATGTGATGGTGGTCGCACAGCTTCAGAACTGTACTGAAGATCGCTGCAAGGTAGACTCTAGAAGTGGGTGAATTTTACAGTGTGTGAGTTGTTACAAGAATACTGTTTTTAAAACATTATTTTGTTGCATTAGTTTTTTAGGTAAAATACCTTTGATAACATTGTACTATGCAGAAACTGGTTACCACTGCAGGCCTGAGAATCCAGCCTTAGAAACACCTGTTTGCAAGATTTTCCTTTGGCTAGCATTTGTGAATTTAGGTTTTCAGATGGTTCCCACCATCTTCTATTAATAACAGTTTAGTGTAATTAAACTTTGCAAACCATGTGGTTTATGCTGAACACCTGCTTTCCTTCTGGAGTCTGGACTCCTGGCACTCACTAGGCAGAGGGTACCCACACCCACAGCCCACAGGATAAACCCAGCACTAAGACCCTCATGAGCTGCCCCAGTGGATGCCTCACATGTGTGCCATTTAGTGCTGAGGACAGTCACCCTTGGCTCCTCTAGACCTTGCCCCTAGGTCTTCTCCCTTTACTGATTCTGCTGTAATAAACCACAGCCAGGAGGACACATGTGCTAGTGCTGTAGGTCCCTGGAGTGAAGCACTGATGTGGACAATTGCTGGCAGAAATCATAACATACACAAACCCTCACACAACAAGGAATGGTCGCTGTGAAATGTTACTGAGAAGAAAGAATATGCACCCTGTTGACTGGTGCCCTGCTTGGGAAAATGGATCTGAGTAAGAACAGTGACTTTCCTTGTAAAGTCCCAGAATTTCCAGGGAACTCTGAGGTCAAGAGAGGGAGGCAGAATCTGAAGAGAAAATAATTCTAAAGACAAAAGACACAGGACCAATGACAACCAAAGCAGCAAACACCCACGGCTCCCCACGTGGCATGTGGGCATGTCCTTCCTTGAGTCAGGTGATCCCCACTTCCCTCATCTCAGATGAGAGCACAGGCACTGATTTTGCCCAGGATGAACAACGAATAGTCACAGAGCCAGAACTCACACCCCACAGTCCTCTCTCAAGTGCATGTCCTAGGCCCACCTAACAACACCACGCTGATATCCACAGAAGGAGTGTGGCCCCAGCCTGCAGCCACTCAAGACTTCCAGCAAAGGCCACAGCACAACAGCCACAGGCCACCTCCTTCCTCTACACTACATATGCATGAGTGTGTGTGTGTGTGAGAGAGAGAGAGAGAGAGAGAGAGAGAGAGAGTGTGTGTGTGTGTGTGTGTGTGTGTAATAATATGCAGTGTGCTTTAGTTACACTTTTTGGCTCACTACCTTTTTAAAATAATATTCTATTTAAATTTTACAGTCTATTTATAAAACTAATTCTTGTTTATTGTAGGAAATGTGGAAAAAATAAAGTCACCCAGTCTTCATATAAGGAATAACCAACGACTACACTTTGATGTATGTCTAACTTTCTAGACTTTAGCTATACGTATATTCAAATATATATTTAGCAAAACTGGGAGACACTGTACATATTCTCTTGCTAACTAGATTCTCTTTGTAGGAGCCCTGTTTGGGGAGATGGCTTAAATTGCGGTTGACTATGGGCCATAAGGATTTGGGCATTGTCACCTTCCGTAGTCTCACGGGACTTGTCCCGGGATCTCAAGTGACTTGGCCGAGATTGCTGATCGGGTCAGCGCCATTTTGGTGGTGTGTGTGGCGTGTGTTAGTCGTTGTTAGAACCAGAGAGAAAAGTTATCAGAATAAAAAGCTGTTTGTCTCCAGTTTGCCTCTGAACTTCTTCCCGTGGCTCCGTTGCTCCAAGCAGCCATCGCTTCAGGCGGCAACATCTCTTCACTTACTACATTATATTTTTCTATTCATTAACTATATTTGAATAAGTTTTAAGTTTTAAAACTTGTTGTACCACAACATCCCCTCAAAAACTACTCCAGACAGCTATCCTTGAGACCCTCTGGAACTTCCATTCCTTTTGAACACTATATTTTCACATATTGGGTTTCCATACGTGATGAGTTTATACAAAATGTAAATTATGGATTGGAAATAAGACGTATAATGGCTACATTCCTATGGATGTTCTATAGTGGATTGATGGGGAAACCTATTGTTGGATGTTTCATTTAACTATTACAAATTCCATAACAAATACTCTTCTAATAAATACAACAAATATTCAATCAACAAATATATGAAAAAACGTTCAACATCTCTAACAATTGGAGAAATGCAAATCAAAACTACACTAACATTTCATCTCACTCCAGTCAGAATGGCAATTATCAAGAATTCAAGCATGGGTGGGGATGGTGGCTCAGTGGTAGAGCACGCGTCCAGCACGAATGAGGCACTAGGTTTGACCCTCAGCACCACATAAAAATAAATAAGTAAATAAAGGTATTGTGTCCATCTACAACTAAAAACATGTTTTTAAAAAAAGAATGAAATTATGGCATTTGCAGGTAAATGGATGGAGCTGGAGAATATCATGCTAAGCAAAATAAACCAATTCCAAAGAACCAAAGGCTGAATGTTTCTCTGATATGCAGATGCTAATTCATAATAAGAGGGGTGGGGCTAGGGAAGAACAGAGGTACTCTGGATTAGACATAAGGGAGTGAAGGGAGAGGAAGGGGTCTGGGGATAGAAACGACAGTAGAATGAATCGGGTATTTATACCCTATGTGCATATGTTATTATACGACCAGTGTGATTCTACATCATATACTACCAGAAGAATCAGAAGTTACACTCCATTTATATATGATGTGTCAAAATGCATTCTACTAATTAGAACAAATAAAATACTTCTTCTAGTTAAAGAACCCATGGGTACACCCTTAGGTTTTGTTTTGTCTTTTGTTTGTTTTTATTAAAGCCATAGAATTGGCTGATACTATAATAAATGCATTAAGAAATATGGGATCTAGGGGCTGGGGTTGTAGCTCAGTGGTACAGCACTCACCTAGCACAGGTGAGGCACTGGGTTCGAGCCTCAGCACCACATAAAGATAAATAAATAAAGGTATTGAGTCCATCTACAACTAAAAAAATATTTTTAAAAAATAGGAAAAAGAAAAGGAAATACAGGATCTAATCAGGCACAGTGGCGCACACCTACAATCCCAGCAATTTGGGAGGCTGAGGCAAGAGGATCACAAGTACAAGGCCAGCCTGGACAACTTAGTGAGACCCTATCACAAAAAATAAATAAAAAGAGAGAAACAAAATAAACAAAATAAATATCAGATAGATCAGGGTCTATGTACCAGCACTGTTACATACAATAGTAAAAATAGTATAATTTTAAAGGCAAAATGTTTTAATTACATAAACTATTTCATCTTTAAAAGGAGAATCATAGGACCTAAAAGACACTCTGTAGAATAAATATAATTAGGCACAGAAACGACTTATCGTTGACAGTGAAATATAGAAGGAAAAGACTTTAGATGGGGATGGCAACAGATGACCCAGGAAATGCAGGAGGAGAACCAGAGCTAACAGCAGACACGCTGCAGGAACATGGAGTTTAAGAGGATGCTTCCAGAGACCAAGCCTTCCAGTTAACCCTCAGCATGCCTTGTGTAGAAACAGCTCACACAAGGCCATTCCAACCCCTCTCTAGTTTAAAAAGGTATGTTACACCCTGGACTAACAACTTGTTATTCTTCATTTTCAGGGCTGAAGAATGCATACCCAGACTCCTCCACCATTAATCTCACACACACAAACACACACACATTACCCTGATCCAGGCATGCACAGTAGAGGCTCAAAAATCTTACACAATCCAACTGTCAATCAAAAGCTAAGATTGAGCAAAATTCTCCAAAATTTTCCCTCCCACCCTAATAGAATAGGGTTTACAAAGACAGCAGCTGTCACTCTCCTTTCTCTGAGAGTGTTTTTTTATCTTCTTTCATTTCTCTTCCAATAAACATTGGTATACTTTTACCAAGTCCTGTGTCTTGGTTGAAATCCTCTTTTGTAAGAACATAATGTAATCTCCACAAACACAGTGAGTGGGATGAATATAACTTGGGGAATTTTTGCTTAATATTTGTGGAACACTCTGGTGTATATGTAAATAGGCAGTGACAGTCTGATGCTCCACACCAGACAAACAGAGAATTGGGATCATCAAAAAATAGATAACTGAAGGATATAATTTTCACTTTAAGATAAAAGTGAACATCAAAAAGAAAACAGAAGAATATGTAAATGTAAGAGGCAGAAAAAGAAAGAAAAAGATAATAATTTCACAAAAGTCGAGAGAAAAAAGAACTTTGAAATAAATACAGGGAGAGGGAGGCAACTGGTCAACAGAGCGAATGTCAGAGAAGAGGTGCGAAGGGCTAAGGTGTCCACAGGAGCCTGTGCCACACAGATGAGTCTGTCTGCATTCCACCAGTCCCCACTGCTCCATCCACTCACTGTGCAGGATGCACCCTGGGGCTCTGTATCTTCATGTATGTGTCATCCAGAAACTAAAATACACTCTACCTTTAGGGGATGCAGGGAGGGGCTGCAAATCCTATGAAATTATACACTGAATTCTGCATATGTATAAATATATGCAGTTTCCATGGAAAATGTCCATGGTGGTTAGTACATTAAAAAAAAAAAAAAAAAAACTCTTTATTATTACTGCTTTTTTTTTTTTTCTTTTCAGATTTGAGCTTAAATCTTTCCTTCTCCAATAAACCTTCTGAGGAGAAAGTTTAACAAACTGAAATCCTTTGACACCTTCTCCTAGCACTCAGCATACCAGGTTAGGACAAAGGGGATCTACACACTTGATCTTGCCAGCCATAACCCCATATCTCTGGTGAATATGAAAGCTTTACCTGGATGAAGGTAACACTTCTCAATAAAGATGCCTTTGATGTTGGTATGCTACTACCAGGCAACATTATTTACTGGAAAATGATTTCCTGATTGGTGAAAAGCATTTAAACTGAGAAGACCATGAGTTAATTGTGATAGCTCCGTACAAAAACAAAGCACCTCTGAGCCCTGTGTGGTGTGTCCTTGAAACTGAGCAAGACCGGGCAGGAAGTGGAAGCTGCTCTGGGCTGTCAAGAAGCAGCCCCTTTCAATGCCCATGGGTGTTCCTCTGCTGAGGTGATGCGTGTCCACAGCCTGAGCTCGTGGTTGCTGTCCCACACACACTGGGTGGACAGGAAAGCTCTCCCTGAACGACATAAGGCTTCCCAATGCAGATGTACTTCAGGTTGGCATGCTGTGCTCCCGTCTGTATGGTGCCATAGCGCTCAGGAACCTGGTGCCAGGGCATGGTGCACCTGTCACTGAGATGTGAGCGTCACTCAGAATCCTGGTCACCTCCACTCACACAGAGTAGGTGCCGTGCCTTTCTTCTCCATGACAAGTCTTCCTGACCTCTCCTCCTTGAATCATTTAACTGTTGCAACCTTATTATTTTATTGTTGCAACAATAGAAAATATTAATGTATTTTTTGTTGTTACTCTCATCATTCCCAAACAGAACACACTCACCCTGAGGATATTCTTTAGAAACAAACTTGGGACACACAGAAAACCTAGCAAAATACTGCTGGTTACAAATGCCTACTTCTTTCTTCCCTCCCTCCTCCTCCTTTTCCTTCACCCTGTCCTTGCCCTCCTCCCCTACCTCTCCTTTTCACATTACCAAGGACAGGATGTAGCTCTATATTCATTCTGAGTAAGCCTACAATGAGAAAAAAAGCTACACTTCTTCAAAGAAATGAAATGCAAAGTAAAGAATATGCAAGAAATCTTCCAGAACTACCAACAGATTTCTAAAGGTTCAGTCATCACCACTATCCTTAATCACATGTAATTTTACATATTATTTGATAGAATTACACTAATTAATTTTTAGATTTTTTTCTTTTTAATTATACATGACAGTAGAGTATATTTTGGCATATCATACATACATGGAGTACAGCTTCCCATTCTTGTAGTTGTACACAATGTGGAGTTTCACTGGTCGTGTATTCGTATATGAACACAGGAAAGTTATGTCTGATTCATTCAATGTCTTTCCTACTCCCATCTTCTCTCCCTTCCCTTCATTCCCCATCGTCTAATCAGTGAACTTCTATTCTGCTCTCCAGCGCACCCCCCTTGTTGTGTGCTAGTATCTGCATATCAGAGAGAACATTTGACCTTTAGTTTTTTGGGATCAGCTTACTTCACTTAGCATGACTGTCTCCAGATCCATCCATTTACCAGCAAAAGTCATAAAGTCATTCTATTTTATGGCTGAGTAGTGTTCCACTGTGTATATGTGCCACGATTTCTTATCCATTCATCTGTTGAAGGGAACCTAGGTTGGTTCCATAGCTTAGCAATTGTGAACTGAGCTGCTGTAAACATTGATAGGGCTGCATCACTGTAGTATGCTGATTTTAAATCTTTTGAATGTAGACCAAGGAGTGGGATAACCGGGTCAAATGGTGGATCCACTCCAAGTGTTCTGAGGAATCTCCATACTGCTTTCCAGAGTGGTTGCACCAATTTGCAGTCCCAATAGCAATGTATGAGTGTGCCTTTTTCCCCACATCCTTGCCAACATTTATTGTTACTTCCATTCTTAATAATTGCCATTCTGACTAGAGTGAGATGGAATCTTAGTGTAGTTTTAATCTGCATTTCTCCAATTGCTAGAGATGCTGACCAATTGTATTTCTTCTTCTGAGAAGTGTTTGTTCAGTTCCTTGGCCCATTTATTGTTTGGGTTATTTTGGGGTTTTGTTTGTTTGTTTGTTTTTTGTTTTTCTGGTGTTAAGTTCTTTGAGTTCTTTTTATATCCTGGAAATTAACACCCTGAGGTACAAGTGGCAAAGATTTTCTCCCATTGTTTAGGCTCTTTCTTCATATTCTTGATTATTTTATTTGCTATGAAGAAGCTTTTTAGTTTGATTCCATCCCATTTATTGTTCTTGATTTTACTTCTTATGCTTTAGGAGTCTTGTTGAGGAAGTGGGTTCCTAAGCTGACATGATAGAAAGTTGGGTCTACGTTTTCTTCAAGTTAGGCACAGGGTCTCTAGTCTAATGCCTAGGTCCTTTATCTACATTTGAGTTGAGTTTTGTGTGGCGTGAGAGATAAGGGTTAAACTTCATTCTGCTACATACAGATTTCCAGTTTTTCCAGCATCTTTTGTTGAAGAGGCTATCTTTTCTCCAATGTACATTTTTGGCATCTTTGACTAATGTGAGATAACTGCATATATTTGGGTTTGTCTCTGCGTCTTCTATTCCGTTCCATTGGTCTTCATGTCTGTTTTGGTGCCATGCCATTTTTGTTGCTATAACTCTAAAGTATAATTTAAAGTCTGGTATGGTGATGCTCCCTGCTTCACTTTTGTCGCTAAAGATTGCTTTGGCTATTCTGGGCCTCTTTTTTTTGGTACCGGGGATTGAACTCAGGGGCACTCGACCACTGGGCCACATCCCCAGCCCTTTTTTGTATTTTATTAGAGACAGAGTCTCACTGAGTTACTAAGTGCCTCGCCATTCAGCCTCCCAAAGTGCTGGGATTACAGGTGTGCGCCACCGCGCCCGGCTCTGGGCCTCTTATTTTTCCAAATGAATTTTATGACTGCTTTTGCTATTTCTATAAAGAACATCATTAGAATTGTAATAGGATTTGCATTAAATCTGTATAGCGCTTTTGGTAGTACAGCCATTTTGACAATATTAATTCTGCCTACTCAGGAGCATAGGATGTCTTTCATTTTCTAACATCTTCTTTAATTTCTTTCTTTGGTGTTCTGTGGTTTTCATTGTAAAGGTCTTTCACCTCTTGTGTTAGATTTGTTCCCAAATATTTATTTTTGAGGGAGTTTTGAATGGGATAGTTTTCCTAATTCTTCTTTCAACTGATTCATCATTGGTGTATAGGAACACAATTGATTTATGGATTGTTAATTATATATCCTGCTACTTTGCTGAATTCATGTATGAGTTCTAGAAGCTTTCTGGTAGAGTTTTTTGGGTCTTCTAAATATAGAATCATGTTGGGGCTGAGGTTGTGGCTCAGTGGTAGAGCGTTTGCCTAGCATGTGTGAGGCATTGGGTTTGATTATCAGCACTACATGTAAATAAATAAAATAAAGGCCCACTGACAACTGAAAAATATAAAAATAATAATAATTTAAAAATTATATTGAATCATGATGTCGCCAAATAGGGATAGTTTGAGTTCTTCTTTTACTATTTGTACCCTTTTAATTTATTTCTTTTGCGTAATTGCTCTGACTAGTTTCAAGGACTATGTTGAATAGATGTGGTGAGAGAGGGCATCCCTGTCTTGTTCCAGTTTTTAGAGGGAATGCTTTCAATTTTTCTCCATTTAGAATTATGTTGGCCTTGGGTTTAGCATATACAGTCTTTACAAAGTTGATGTTTGTTAGCAGGAACATAGTTTTTCTAGTGTATGAACATGAATGGATGCTATATTTTGTCAAATGCTTTTTCTGCATCTATTGATATAATTACATCACCATAATTGTTAATCACATTTAATTTTATATACTTTTTGATAGGATTACACAAATTAATAACAAACATTTAATCTGGAATTATCTTTCTGGTCCTGAGTTTCCTGAATAGATGCCCTGTGAGTCAGGAAATAAGAGAAAGAATCAATAAATAGGATAGCATCAAATTAAAAAGCTTCTGCACAGCAAAGGAAACATGGAGGGCAGAGACAGCCTACAAAATGTAAGAAAACCTTTGCTAGCTACTCTTCCAACAGAGGAGTAATAAGCAGAATATACAAAGAACCCAGAAAACTCAACTTTAAAAAATCAAGCAGCCAGAGTTATAGCTCAGTAGTGCCTAGCATGCATGAGGCACTGGATTCAATCCTGGCACCACATGGAAAAAAATAAACAAATAAAATAAAGGTATTGTATCCATCTACAACTTAAAAAATACTAAAAAAAAAATAAAATAAAAATAAAAAATAAAAATCAATAACCCAACCAATAAATGGACAAACAAACTGGATATTTCTCCAAAGAAGTAGCACAAATGGCCAATAACAATATGAAAATAAGTGTTCAACATTTTTAGCTATCGGGAAAGCAAATCAAAATTACACCAAGATTTCACTTCACTCAGATATGAGTTTTATATATTATTTCACATGTTTAGGTCTTTAATACATGCCTTTAGAATGACTACTATCAAGAAATCATAAAAAATATTGGTGGGGAGGCAGAAGGAGGAACTCTTACACACTGTTGGTGGGAATGTAAATTAGTAGTCGCTGTGGAAATCACAGGTGACTTCACATCCTTATTAACATGTGTTCTTTGCTATTTTTTAAAAAAAATTTTTTTAGTTGTCAATGGACCTTTACTTTATTTATTTATTTATTTACTTATTTATATGCAGTGCTGAGAATCGATTCCAGGTGTCTCACACATGCTAGGCAAGCACTCTACCACTGAACTACAACCCCAGCCCTCTTTGCTATTTTTGATAGAGCCATCCTAATGGGTGTAAAATAATATCCCACTGGGGTTCCGATTTGCATTTTCCGAATGATTAGTGATGAAAAGCATCACTGCATGTGCCTTCTGGCCATCTGTAGGTCTTCTTTGGATTAAAGTCTATTCAGGCCCTCTGCTCATTTTTTATCCAGATTGTTTTTGTTGCTGCTGTTGAATCATAAGTCTTCTTTATATGTTCTGCATATCAATCCCTTATCTAATATATGACTGCAAAATATTTTCTCCCATTCTGTGGACAGTCTTTTCCCTGTGTAGATATTATCTTTTACTATACAAGAGTTTTGATTTTCACAAAATCCAATTTATCTATTTCTCTTTTTGTTACCTTTGGTGTCATATCCAAGAAATTATTGCCAAATGCAATTGTTGAAAAGCTTTCTCCTGTTTTCTTCTAAGAGTTTTTATATATTACTTCTTAGGTTTAGGTCTTTAATACATCCTGAATTAATTTTCATACATGATGTAAGAAGGTAGAGGTCCAATGTTATTCTCTTTGCATGTGGATATCCTGATTTCCCAATGGCACTCATCAAAAGGGCTGTATACCACTCCACCCAAAGACTGGTCTTAGCACCCTTGCCAAAAATCATTTGACCATATATGTAGAACTTTACTTCTGTGATTACTTTTCTATTCCATTGGTCTACAGTGTCTGTCTTTATGTCAGCCTCACAATATTTTAATTACTGTATCTTTGCAGTAAATTTTTAAATCAGAAATTTCACCTTTGTTCTTTTCAATATTGTCCTGCCTATTTAGGAATCCTTGGGATTCCACATGAAACTTAAGTTAGATTTTTCTATTTCTTTTTAAAAAATCATTAGGATTTTAATAGGGATTGCTGCGATGAATCCATAAATTACATCAATGCTTTGGGTAGCACTGAAATTTTAACTTTACTGAGTCTACCAATCCAGGAACATGGGATGTCTATCCATTTATTTGTCTTCTTCAATTTCTTTCTGAAAAGATTTTTTGATTTTCATTGTAATGGTCTTGTCCCTCCTTTGTTGAATTCATCACTAAGTATTGCATTCTTTTTTATTATTATTGGAAATGGAGTTGTTTTCTTAATTTCCTTCTTGAATTCTTCATTGTTACTACGTAAGAAGGCAGGTGATTTTTGTGTGTTGTTTGTATTTTGCAACTTCATTGAATTATTTTCTTTGTTCTAACAGTTTTCTTTTTTCTTTTGTGGAATCTTAAGGATTTTCAACATATAAGATCATATCATCTGCTAACAAAGCTAATTTTACTTCTTCTTTCCAATGTGGCTGTCTTTATTTCTTTTTCTTACCTATTTGCCCTAAGATTTCAGTACAATGACAAACAGAAGCAGCAAAAGTGGGCATCTTGCCTTATTCTTAATCCTGAAGGACATGCTTTCAGTCTTTCACCAACAATTATGTTACGTGTGGGACTTTACGTGTATATCCTTTATTATGTTGAGGTAGTTTCCTTCTACTTTCAGTTTACTGAGTATTGTTTTTTTGTTGTTGTTGTTGTTGTTTTGGTTTTTTTTAATCATGAAGAGGGGTTGAATTTTGTCAATGTTTTTCTGCATCAATTGAAATGATCATATGTTTTCCCCATTCATTCTGCTAATGTGGTATATTACATTAATTACTTTTCTCATTTTGAATCATCCCTTAGATATTACAGGAATAAGTCCTACTTGGTCATGATGCACCATCCATTTGATGTACTACAGAATTCAGTCTGTTTGTATTTTGTTGAGGATTTCTGCATCAATAGCCATGCTATACTGATCTATAAGTGTGGAGGTTTTTTCCAGTTGCTTTTATTTGTAGTATCCATCTGATTTGGTATCCAGGTAATTTGTGCTCTTTGGAATGAGTTAGAAAATATTCTCTCTTCAATTTTTAGAGAAGTTTGAAAAGGATTAATACTGTTGAAATATTTGGTAGAATTCATGCCTGAAGCTATCTGAACCTGAACATTTCTTTCTTAAAAAGTTTTTGACTACTGATTTAATCTTCTTATATAGGTCTGTTCATATTTTCTATTTCTTTATGATTCAGTCTTGGCAGGTTGCATGTCTCTGTGACTCTATCCACTTCATTATCCAGTTTCTTGGCATACAACTGTGCATTGTGCTCTTTCAATCTTTAAAATTAGTAATTATGTCTCTTCTTTCACTTCTGATTTTAGTTAAGTCACATTAAATTTGGCCTAAGGCTTCCTCTGTACACGTTTTAAGTTTGGTCTAAGATTTCTCTGTTCATAGTGCAAAGTTACCTAACTTGACATGCAAACAGACTGTGACCCACGTAGACTGTGACCCACTGTTTGAACAAGCAGCTGAGTCTCAGCCAACCACAAGCAGCCAACTATTCAAACCATCATCAAATAAGGCAGATGCGAGCTGCAACCAACTGGTCTGTTTCTGTACCTGGCTTCTGTTTTCTACATGTCGCTTCCTTTCTCCACTATAAACACAACTTGCTCATGTGGTGGTGTGGGGCACTGGACCATTTGGGGTCCAGACTGCTATCCCATTCTACAATCACAAATAAGCCCATTAAGATCTGCAAAATTAGATGTGTTGTAATTTTGTCTTTTAACAGTCTGATCAGTGCAGCTAAAGATTTGTTAATTTTGTTGATCCTTCACCAGAAACCAATTCTTGGCTTCATTTTCAAGAACTTGGGCACCCTTCCCGGAACATGTGATTATCTGCATGGCTTTAGAGCACAGATGACGGTTACTCATCTAATTCTGGTCTGGTAACTGTAAAACTTCCAAATTGCTTTAGTAAAAAATTACCAAGCTTCACAGTAAATCCTAACTTCACTTTTAACTCTAAGGGAATACTACATGATTCATCTATACAAAATTACATTTTAAAACTTCATTTTAAGGATGGGAGAGCCATTTAGAAGTGTTTAAGATGAACATTCCTTTAGAAAATCCTTTCATAAATAACATTTAGCCCTGGTGACACAACAGTCTGATGTCAGCTGCCTCAGGGCCAGTGAACACTCACGGATCAGCCACCCAGTCCATGAGAAAGCGTCCCGCCAGGCCAGCAGCCCACTGGCTCTCAAGCTACGTGCCTGAGCAGCATTAGCTGCAAAAACTGGGTCAAAACATCCCACTAGCAAATAACTGCAGTCTTTTCCTAATTTACAAAAAATGTTAATGATAATGGATTCTACTTGTCTCTTTCAGACAAATAAGAATCAAAAGAATGTAAAGCATTGCCAAAAAATAATAATAATAAGTGAATAATTAGTTAACTACTTTTGTGAAAAAATCCAAATATTGGCAAAATATTTTGTACCACAAAATTTTCTCCAGAATAATGTTCGTAATTCACACAAAACCTGAATATATCAAATAACTTCACAGCATCCCTTATAAAGCACTGTGATTTCTAGGAGTGCTGATAATTAGAACTACTAACACATACTATAGTTTAATTCCCATAAATCATAGTTTAATAAAGCTTTAAAAGCTTTTAAGGAGAATGGTTCAGATTTCCATGAATAAAAATATTAAATTAGAAAACAAAATAAAAAAATAAAACAAGGTTTAACTTTTTTTTTTTTTTTTTTTTTTTGGTACCAGGGATTGAACTCTGGCACTCAACCACCAAGCCACATCAAAGACCTATTTTGTGTTTTATTTAGAGACAGGATCTCACTGAGTTGCTTAGTGCCTCACTAAATTGCTGAGGCTAGCTTTGAACTTGTGATCCTCCTGCCTCAGCCCCACCCCCAGCCACTGGGATTACAGGTGTGCACCACCATGCCCAGCCACTAGGTTTAACTTTTTAAGAAAAACAAAACGCCAATATTTTTTTGCAAGAAAACAAAAGGTTGTCCATTTATTTCCTCTAATGTGAAATCATCCAAACTAAAACCAAGCTTCAGCTAAGATTTTTACTATTACCATCAACCAAAACAAAAACTTTCTGTTCTGTGATGACTGTTTTACAATTTGATTTTTTCAATAAGTGAGCAAAAAGAACAAAATTTTAACTTTTAAAGATTAAGAAGCCAGGCGCGGTGGCGCACGCCTGTAATCCCAGCACTTGGGAGCCTGAGGCAGGAGAATCGCGAGTTCAAAGCCAGCCTCAGCAATAGCGAGGCACTTAGCAACTCAGTGAGACCCTGTCTCTAATAAAATACAAAAAAAAAAAAAAAGGGCTGGGGATGTGGCCCAGGGGTCGAGTGCCCCTGAGTTCAATTCCCTGGTACCAAAAAAAAAGATTAAGAAATAAGTTTCCTCAAAACACCTAATTCTTTCTAACCTCAAGGTCTTTATACTAACTGTTCTAAAGTATGATGTGTACCCAAATTGCCCTTTCCCCCATGGAAACACTACTACCTAGAAATACCAATCATAATAGAATCAAAGGTATTTTTACCGGTGTTAGGCACTCATGTCTTGTTTTCCCCAAAAATGCACCTTTGTCCTTACGCAGACACAGGCAACGGTTATCTTTTTTTTATATTAAAAAATACTACATTATTGAGCATCATCCATGAAAGTGGCCTTAACAAACTGTGGCACGTGAATATAATGAACTTCTCTACAGCAATGAAAATGAGTAAGAGCTACATCACATGTAAAAGATGCATTTCACAAAAATAAAGCTGAGCAAAGAAGCAAGTGACAAAGAACGTTAACGCTCAGATTCCACTCAAAGTTCTTTAAAGGTCAAAACAAATTATTTGCAGTTATGAGGTAAAAACTTGGAAGGAAGGAAGCAATCCTAGAAATCAAGCAGCAGCCAAACAGGTCAGCAAGGGGAGGAGCGGGAAACAGTGCTGGGGATGCAGAGAGGACTCTGCACCTTCCCTGGACTGTGACGACGTGTGCGCTGGCCTTGCTGCTGTTCTTCAACACCCACATACACCTCTTCATCTGGAGTATCTAGCCATTTTTAGAAAGAAAAAATAATCATACTCCAACTGGACACTCAAAACAGGGGTTTGTTGCTTTGTTTTTCTCACTACACAGCAATATTCTGAAAAACTGCTGGATGCCATACACCTAAGTGTATCAAGTACTAAAAATCAGATGGCCAGCCACCCCAGAGTTACCGCTTCTTCTCATCTGGGCAGGAGACAGGACCCGACCATCTCTTCTTCATATTGTCAACGTGTACTCCAGGTAATTCTAATCGCTAAAGAGAGTTTGGAAGATATATTTCACTCCAGTGAATCACATATTACCAGAGGGCTGAGATGAAAATATTCCCAGCCACACCCCAGGAGATTCGGACAGAAGCTATAATCTGATTTTGTGAAGTGTCACCTAGTGATCCTTATGATCAAGTCGAATCTGGAAAGCCCTCTTCACCACCACAGACAGGCAAGTGGAATACGCCGCCATGACGCTTAAACCTCTTGCCAGCCAATGCACAGTGGGCAGAGGGTCAAATCAGAGCAGAAAGAAAAAGAAATAGGAATGCTAACAAAAACACACTTCATGATCCTAATTCCCCTGCTGTCACCAGAGCCAAGGCTGCCAACCCCAGCAATAAGCCACACACAAACAAGAAAGAGACAATTAACAATGAAACTGCTTTCATGGACTTTAGAATCCTAAGCACCATTTAGGGAAACATGGTAAAAATTCTGGTTTTCTTGATCATCAGAACTCATGCCCCGTGTACTTGAAAGCATCAATCTCCTAAAGCAGAATGCTTTATTTGTATTTATTTTATTTTATTTTTAGTTATAGATGGACACAATACCTTTATTTTATTTTTATGTGGTGCTGAGGAGAGAACCCAGTACCTCAAGCAAGCTAGGCGAGCACTCTACCACAGAGCCACAACCCCAGCCCCTTTATTTATATTTTCATGATGTCTCACACAAATGTCCCCCCACCACTGCAGCCAACACTGATACAGAACACTTGATTTTGTGCCAGCCACTCATCTGACATTGAGTGTTTTTCCTTCTAATCCTTGAAAAATTTTTTAAATAAAAAAGAAACAATGTAGGGGGAAAGTAACTTGTACTGTCATTCCCTCTTCCCTCCTCCAGGGGACTCAAAGTTCTCAGCACAAATACCAGGGTCGGTCGTACAGAACAAATTAACCTCCTCCCTCGCTCGCCATCTCCATTCCCATTCCTCCGCCTTTAATTCATATACAAAAAGCTGAGCATGCGGTGACCCACACACAGACAGTCTGGGTGTGTAAACATGAAATCTGGCCTGTGTTAATGGCGGAGGGCGAGGGGCGCCGTCACCCCTGATCACAACCACTTTTTCTTCACACACCATGGCACAATTCTGTCCCCAACCTTCTTCTGTATGCACTCCCCTCTCCCTTGGCACCTAAGTGCAACCCGTCCACATGCCTGCCACGCCTCGCTCCTCACAGAACCTCCTCTGCTTTTTTATCTTTCATAACACCACTTTCTATCATTTTCTTATTATTTTCTTATTTACTATCCCCCTTTACCACAAAAATATATATTCCTCAGAGACACAAATCTTTATGTGTATACAAACAGTGCCAAGCATGTATTAGGTACTTAATGTTTGTAGGATGAATTTATACTCAGCCTCTCTTGATATCAGCTTCTACAGAACCTCTGAATATAGCCATATGTTAACTAAGCTAAAAAAATTTTTTTAAACTGTAACATTAAAAATGTTTTATGCAGAGGGGCTGGGGTTGTGGCTCAGCGGCAGAGCGCTCGCCTCGCACGTGTGCGGCCCGGGTTCGATCCTCAGCACCACGTAAATATAAATGCATTGCATTGTGTACAACTAAAGTAAATAAATAAATATTTTTTTAAATGTTTTATGCAGAGTTAGTGATTGAGCTCAGAGACAGAAAACATGCCTAGCATGAACAAGCAAGGCTCTGAGTTGGTCCGATCATGGCCAAAAAAATCAAAAACTATTTCCATTAAAGATAGGGACAGGGGCTGGTGTTGTGGCTCAGTGGTAGAGCGCTCACCTAGCACGTGCGCGGCCCGGGTTCGATCCTCAGCACCACGTAAACATAAATGCGTTGCATTGTATACAACTAAAGCAAATAAATAAATATTAAAAAAAAAAAAAAAAAGATAGGGACAGTGTATATGCATGCAGTCCTAGCTACTCAGAAGGCTAAGTCAGGAGGATCATTTGAGTCCAGGAGTTGGAAGCCAGCCTGGACACCAACATAGTAAGATACCAACTCAAAAAGAAGGAAAAAAAAAAACTACTATAAAACAAAATGATCTGTTAATACATGTAAACTCTGCATGAGGGGACTCTGTGCTTTTTTTTTTTTTAATCTTCCTTATACTAATCTGTGTGCTTCAGAATAAAAAAACTCTCTAAAGTCTATTTCATAAACAAAAGACAAAAGAAAATACACAGCAATCTAAGAACTCTGTTCCACCTATTCAAGTTTATAAGTATGCACTGCTTTTACACAATATAGAAAACCATTTACTAAAATGAGCAAGTAACGAAGCTCTTAACTCCCAAGTCTACTCACAATTTGAAAGAGATGAAATTATTTCTTTTGAAGTGAAATATGCAATCAAAAAAAAAGTGAAAAGGGGACAGATCTTGGGGAAAGAATAAACAAATGTGAGCTGTCACTTTCTCTCTGTAAGCACTCAGCTACACCCAAACACCTTCATCCCACACCCCAGGCCCCATGGTTACCCTTAGGGCTACACAGGCAGCCACCTGGGGTCAGGGCATGAGCATCTGGTAGTACTACACCAACCAACGTGACAACTTAAGTAATTGTGACATCATGGATCACAGCATCCCAATTCCTACTGATAAGGAGCACTCTGCTGAGGCCAAAAGGGGTAACCAAATCAATACCAGAATCTCAAAGTTTACATCTATCTCCTGGAACCTCTCCAGATACCAATTCTGTACCACAAAGAATTTGATCATGAGACAAACCATAAGTACACTACAGGGATGTTTAATATCAATAATTATTAAACTGCAACAGGATAGTAAAATACACAGATGAGAAGTAGAGGGGGCAGGAGAGAGGGATTCCAGAAGGGCATGTGGAAACCTCTGGGAGTGATGGTCATGTCATCACCTAATTACTGTAATGGTTTCATAGCTATGTAAATGTCAGACTCATCAAGGTGTATACTGTAAATATGCAAAGCTCATTGTGTGTCTATCACCATCAACATAGCTGTTTCTAATTTTTTACGAAAAAGAATTATCAAACTATGACTGAGGGGGATACCCAACAGGACAAGCCTGGAAGAGAGGCCCTCCCCGAGGCTGGAGTCAGTCCTCCCTGGAGCAAATGTGTTGCAGCACACTAGATAACAGAGACTCCCCCGAGGTGGGCTGGATGGGAGCTGGTCCAAGGTTGCCAGGACAGCAGAACAACGCTGCGGGGTGCAGGCAAGCTGAGGCTGGAGGTGAGGCATACAGAAGTGGTCAGGGAACTGCTGTGGGAGCAGGCCTGGAACGTGCTGTGTTCCCATGGAGTGGGTTGCAGGAAACACCTCCCCTGGCTATAGGCAAGCCAGGCTGGGCTGTGTGCCCAGAGGCAAGTTGAGGAGCTGCAGTCACAAGGCTCCGAGTTCAGAGGGTCCACATCCAAAGGGCAACGGCAAAGCAGCCAGCAGGACTGAGCTGTGAGGTTGCTGAGGGCCTGTTCAGAGGGCCTGTGCGTTCTGAGCACACGACTGAGACACAGCACCACCGGAGAGCCCGCCTGCCGAAAGACCAGGCATCAGGAGCAAGAAAAAGCCAAACCTACCTTCCTCCTGTTGCGTCTGATAAAGTTGAGCATCACATTCTTTGTGAAGAAATGTTTAGTCTATTATCCAAGAGCAGGTATTGAAGGATGAGTTTGGAGCACAGAAGCAATGAATAACGGGCCAACTGTCATCCTCACAGTTAGGTCCCACAGTTAGGTGAGAGAAGGCAGCCTCTCGCCTAACAATGGGGAAGAAGAGAAGGTGAGTCCATGGCCTTTAGCACGTCATCAAGGAGCAGCGTCTGAAACAGCAACTGCAGTCTCCTGGGAGCGCCCTCTAATCTTAAATCATGCAAAGTTCTGTTCTGGTCTAGGCTATTATCCATGCAGTTTTTAAAATAAAAATGTCTTCAATTACACAACAATTTGTTTGTTAGCCTGCTATTTTCTAGAAGCTGTCCACAGTCCACAGCCCCTTCCTCCATTTCAAAGCCAGCAATGATACACTGATTTCTTCCCACATCACATTTTCCCAAATCCCCTTCTGCCTCCCTCTTCCATTTTTAAGGACCCCTGTGATTATACTGGGACCACTAGATAATCCAGGATAATCACCTTTCCCCTTGAGATACTTAGTTTAATCATATATGTGAAGTTCTTTCTGCCATAGGAGGAACCTATTCACAGGTTCCAGGTATTATGTGATGGACATCTTTGGGAGGGATCATTATTCTGTCTACCATACTCATTGTCTCCTTTCTCATTAAAATTTCTATTTATTTATATCATATGAAATCATGGACTACTGGTTTAATCAATGCATGATCACCTACTCTAGGAACTGTTATTCTGATACCCAGTGGTCTCCAAAGTGGCCTGTGGAGCATTCAAGCTGGCTTTGTGTTCCCATCACTCTTGAACACTTTGTTTTCTGTCACAAGATTTTCCAGTTTTATCTTGTACTTTTCCTGCCCCAGACCTGGAAATCACCCAAGAAGAAAACTCCTGTTTGTAGGAGCCTTCCTGTAAAGTACCTGGGTTATAAAGCAAAAGGCAACAACGTAGTGACTCCAAGGGGTGGGTCTTTGTGCTGTTCTGCATTGTTTCTGCTTTTCTGCAACTTTGCAGTAATTTTTTAAAACATTATTTTAATTATAAATTATCAGTACTACAGGTGAATGAAAATGTAGCAGATATAAGACTCACTGTGGTTTCTCTCAGAATCTGACAGATAGAATTTAGCTTTTAAATTTAATTGCAAAGAATAAGGAGAACTGTCATACAGGGATCAGAGTTCTAATCCTAACTATATCACTTACTGACCTGAGACTCTTCATATATTATTATATTGCTATGTGATAAATTTTCATGATTTTTTCCTAATACTAAAAATAATGCTCATTTTGGAAGGTAAGAAGCAAACACTGATTACTCCTCATTTTACATTTATGGACAGCCCAAGTCTTCATCCTTGCGTGCTACAGCTCAGCCTTGCAGGTTGGGTACTACCCTGCTCTGCACGCCTCACTTCCAGCTCCCCTTCCCAGGCACCATCCAGCTGACCCATGACAGCCAGTTCACCAACACACTGGGCACATGGCCCTGTGCAGGTGTCTTAATGAGCTGCCAATTTCCTAAAGTCTAATCCCTTACTCTACATCACTCACATCATTCACAACAGCTCTGCTTTCCCTATCTAACCACAACAGTCTCTTTTCATGCATATTTTACACCATTTGCATCATGATTTACATGCTGTTTTGATTAAAGTTATGTCAAACTTTTTTTGTTATTAAAATTCTTCATAAGCAATGTGTTAATAGCTACTTCACATGGCATTACATAGCTGAATCATGATTGTGTCAAACTATTCCCTAATTAACTAATATTAAGCCGATTCCAACTAATGCAGTTATAAAAAGTTCTACAATAAATATGAATATCTTTTCACATTTCTAATTATCTTCTTAGGAGAGATTCTAGAGGTGAAATTACTACAAAGAAATGTGAGGACTTTGTACATCTTACCTAGTTGCTTTCAGGAAGGAACACTCTCATTTAGACTTCCAGATAAATTGTGCTGCTCATCATATTATCCTTTTTTCATTCCTGTTGTTAGTAAAATTATAAATAAAGATAGCTAATATTTACTGAATGTCTACTACATTTCTGGCCAAGTACTTAATATACACTATTTCTTGTATTCCTCACAATTTTATGAAGTAGGTTCCACTGTCCTTCCATAAAGATGGGAAACTAAGACCTACATTAGAAACATCTAGGACTTCAACAGTACCTGACAAGTTAAGCTAAATAGTGGAGACGGGATTCAAAAAACAACCTGTATCCTGAGATTCCATCCTTCCCAGATCATCCAAGTATAATATAAATTTGCATTTCTTATTTACAAGGTGGAAATTGTTTGCATGTCTATTTATAATGATATTTTAGGGCTAAACGGTTGAAAACTTATTTCAAGGAAAACCAAAAACGGTAAACTAATGTATATTAATGCTCATTTATATGTTCAAATCAGCTTCCATTCCAATTTTATCTTTATTATTCATGGATCTCTGAACCAGACTGTGATAAAAATGGTTTATCACTAAGGCTTTCGCCAAAACATCAGAATTAAATCACAAAAAAATAAGAAGTTTTTAAATAAAGTATGTGCTCACACTTCCTCCAAGTTTAAAGAAAATGACAGGTCCCTCTTCTTTTATAATGGCCAAGCATACAGAACATGATGCCAAAAATGAAACAGTGCAAGTTCTAGAATCACCTCCAGCCCTGTTCCAGGACCACCCCCAGCCCTGCTCAAGGACCACCCCCAGCCCTGTTCCAGGACCACCCCCAGTCCTGCTCCAGGATCACCTCCAGCCCTGCTCCAGGATCACCTCCAGCCCTGCTCCAGGACCACCTCCAGCCCTGTTCCAGGATCACCCCCAGCCCTGCTCCAGGACCACCCCCAGCCCTGCTCCAGGACCACCTCCAGCCCTGCTCCAGGACCACCCCCAGCCCTGCTCCAGGACCACCCCCAGCCCTGCTCCAGGACCACCTCCAGCCCTGCTCCAGGAACACCCCCAGCCCTGCTCCAGGACCACCCTCCAGCCCTGCTCCAGGACCACCCTCCAGCCCTGCTCCAGGACCACCCCCAGCCCTGCTCCAGGACCACCCCCAGCCCTGCTCCAGTACCACCCTCCAGCCCTGCTCCAGTACCACCCTCCAGCCCTGCTCCAGGACCACCCTCCAGCCCTGCTCCAGGACCACCTCCAGCCCTGCTCCAGGACCACCCTCCAGCCCTGCTCCAGGACCACCCTCCAGCCCTGCTCCAGGACCACCCTCCAGCCCTGCTCCAGGACCACCTCCAGCCCTGCTCCAGGACCACCTCCAGCCCTGTTCTGAAAGGATGCCCCACAACTCTTCACACCATATACTTCAAACAACCTAGTGCTCCAGTATCCACTGTCTCAATACCTACATGACCTAGTTTGCATAGAAAAAAAAAAGTAGAAGATCATTACAAGCAATTAATGTTATGAGCAAAAATCACCTGTGCCCTTATTATACACTACTGATGAACAATCCAAACATTAAATGAGAAAGCTTCCATGTGTAACAGCATTCAAAAGAATAAACGCAGGAATAAAGTTAACAAAAAGACTTATACACAGAAAAGTACAAAGCACAAAAACATGGAAGACTTTGTATTGTTAAGATAGCAGTAGTACCCAAAACCATCTATGAATTCAATATATTACCTATCAAAATTCCAATGATCTTTACCGCAGAAAGGAAAAGTCAATCCTCAAATTCATATGGAAATGCAAAGGACCTTCAATAAACACAAACAATATTTAAAACAAAGAACACTGCTGGAGGACTCATGCTTCTGAATTTTGAAATTTTCATTACTGTAAAACTACAATATTCAAAACAGCATAGGGTATACATATAGACCAAAGGACTAGAACTGAGGGTCTAGAAATAAACCCAGATAATCTATGGACACCTGATTTTCAATAAAGGTGCCAAGACCAGTGAAAATCTCTTCAATAGTAGCATTAGGACAACTGGATATTCACATGCAAGAAATGAAGGCAGGCAGGCGTGGTGGCACACGCCTGTAATCCCAGCACTTGGGAGACTGAGGCAGGAGGATTGCAAGTTCAAAGCCAGCCTCAGCAAAAGCAAGGTGCTAAGCAACTCAGTGAGACCCTGTCTCTAAATAAAATACAAAAAAGGGCTGGGACATGGCTCAGTGGCCAAGTGCCCGAGTTCAATCCCCAGCACCAAAAAAATAAAAAATAAAAGCGATGCATCATAGGCGTCCATTCCAATGAACTGTCCAGGAAAAGTGAACCTACAGAGACACAAAACAGATGGGTGGCTCTGGCTAAGGCATCAGGGAAAGAAGAGTGACTGCCTAACTGTAGCAGGCTTCATTTTGGAGTGATAAAAATGTGTTGAAAGTAGACAGAAGTGGTGCTTTAAAATGGTTGATTTATGTTACATGAATTTCAACTCAAAAAAATTTCAAAAAAAAAAAAGCAATTAACATTTATAATCATGTTGGACAAAAGTTTAAATTACAAACAGTTCTTTCTTTTGGAGGTCAAACATGTAAATCACAAGAAGAGTAATTACATAGAGTAGTCTTCAACATTTACTTAAGTGTTTTATATCTAAGCAAAGAAGTCCAGTCCCTACGCTGTGTCTCATGGCCTCATTCAAACATATTCACGGACCAGTCCCTTAGAGGGATTATTTCAATCCCTCTATAAAGTTTAACTGAGCATTAGAAACTGAACACATTCAATCAATCAAACTTCAACAAATCTCTAACTCCTTAGAAATGACTCAAAACCAAATTCTTTTTTTTTTTAATATTTATTTATTTGTTTTAGTTGTACACAATGCCTTTATTTTTACGCGGTGCTGAGAATCAAACCCGGGCCGCACACGTGCTAGGCAAGGGCTCCACCACTGAGCCACAACCCCAGCCCCAAAACCAAATTCTTATATCTGAGCAGAAGTTCTCTTACACCACTGAGCAAAATACCATAAAAGTTCAGTTGTCTTTTCAGTTTATATTAACCTGACAATAAACACTTACATGTTTTAATGTCTGAATGGTTCATGAATATTGATACCCTAAAACCCCAAAATAATAACGTTCCTCAGTCTTTTTTTTTTTTTTTTTTTTTTTTTTTTTTTTTGGTACCGGGGATTGAACTCAGCGGCACTAGACCACTGGGCCACATCCCCAGCCCTTTTTTTTTGTATTTTATTAGAGACAGGGTCTCACTGAGTTGCTAAGTGCCTTGCCATTGCTGAGGCTGGCTTTGAACTCGCGATCCTTCTGACTCAGCCTCCCAAAGTGCTGGGATTACAGGCGTGCGCCACCGCGCCCGGCTCGTTCCTCAGTCTTTAAAGACTGATTTGCTAAAGAAAGTCAACCTTGTTCAAAGAACCAGCAATAACATAAATTTCTTCACAGACCCTCTACGTGATAGAAAAATGCCTGATCTCATTACTCCCTGAATAAAACTCCTCAAGAGACTAAACAGCTTTCAGAATAGCTCAGAAGCTCACAATAAACTGGATCCTGTCTGCCCCTGGCCATCCACTCCTTCAGTCTTCCCCAATGGACTCTCTCTTCTCCCAGCCTTTCCTTCTGTGCCTTCTCTTTGCCACCACTAGGTAACAAAACTAATTTAAACCATTCATCACTCCCACTATTCCTTAAACTCCTTGAGGTTAGAGACTACACATTCTGATTCTGTCTACCTAGCACATAGCACAGTAACCAGAAGCAAGTGACTACTATACTAAGTAAAGGTGAAAGTACAGTCATAATATGATCCACTATTAAGGTCTAAAATACTATGGCTTGTTTTTTCCTCTACCTAAAGAGGAAACTATATCTATCTATACACATAGATGTAGATATATAGATAGATAGATAGATCAATCTATATATATGTACATATATATAGATATATGTAGATAGGTATGTAGGTATATACATACGTATACATATACATAGATAGACACACACACATACACATATAATAGTAGACTGTATTCTAAAAAATTACAAAGCAGTCTTATAAACAAATAGGATCAAACATAACATGAATTTTGTGGATACCTTTTAAACAATTAGTTCATTAGCTAAAAGTATAAGTCTAGCTTGTCCCTTACTCAGCAGAAGGCCATAATTGGCTCTATTTTATCCCTATTAGTGAAGTGAAACATTAGTACAGCATGCATTTTATAAGAAATATTAAAAGCAAATTTTTTAAAAACTGGAATATTCCAATCACCTCATTTGCAGATGAGAAAATGAACTGAGAGGTGAAGTTATTTGTGCAAAATCACCCAGTCTATTAGTGGGCAAGTTGGTTAACACCCAGATCCCCTAACGTTGATGCGTCTGGCTATGCTATTATAACTTTATTCCCATTCCAAGCTCAAAGACAAGCAAGTAAAGCAATTCGTAGCAGCTTCTCTCTTCCCCACCCCTCAACCCAGTGAGTTCGCAGGCCCAGTGAGAACTGCTGCAATTAGAGGCTCCTTCTAGACCCAGCCCCTGCCGGAGCACAGCTGCCTCCTCCCCATTAAAAAACATGTAATGTGTACCTACATCTGCTGAGCATTAAAGCCTCTCTGAATTTAAAGGTTTTGCTATTAATCAGTTCAGGGTAACAAAGAGGAGATAACAAAAATAGACCAGGAGACAGCAGAACAATTCAATGTATTTGTGCCTGGGAGTATCCAAAATCAGCCCTTCCACTAGGAGGAAAGGCTAGGGAAGAGGAGTGTGAGTGAGGAAGACATGGCCCCTTCCTCCACAGTGTTCTGCACAAGTAGTGTCAATCTGGTATCATACTCATTACCTGCTAGGAAAGTCTGATTTATAAATACACAGTACAAGACAAATCTAATCATGAAAATGTGCTGTATTCCTCCCACTAGAAGACAAATACCACTAGAGCAACGATTTGTTTCCTCAATTCATTGATGTACTCAAGTGCCTAGAACAGTGTTTGACGTAGAAGTACTTAATAAATATTTGTTGGATGAAAGAATGCTATAGAAAAACTCAAATGTTAGGATCGAAGAACTGCTTCCAACTGTGATGTCACAGAACACAGAAACCTTTCCTTGTCCCCTCATGCTAAAAAATACAACTTTTCATTTGCCAGCTACTCAGGCCTAACATGACAGAAAACTAAAAATAATTCAGAGATGCATAGATTTTACTGCTTAATTTAACATCAGGCCCTACCCAACTGCACCAAACCCCAGAAAATCTGCCAAGAAAAGAAGCATACAGGCCCTTGTAATAGTTGGTCCCGAGTCTGTTTTCAAGTATAAAAGGCCTCCAGATGTTTTTGCTTTCTTTCTTATAATAGGCCCTAGGATTCTGTTTGTTCCCTCTTCCTTGAGTAGAGGTGCAGAGGGGCACACCTGTAATTCCAGCGACTCAGAGGCTGAGGCAGAAGGATTCAAGTGCCAGGACAGCCTTAGAAAATCAGCAAGACCCTCCGCAACTTAGCGTGAGACCCTGTCTCAAAATAAAAAGGGCTGGGGATATGGCTCAGTGGTTAAGTACCCCTGGCTCAATCCCTGGTACCAAAAAGAAGATAATGATGATAATAATAACATCCCAATTCCTCTCTACCATGTCACACGTACTTTTCATATATTATTCTAATTTTCAAAACAACTCTCAAAATTGGTATCATCATCATCATCATTATTTTTAAAAAAATTTTTAGTATTTATTTGCTTTTAGTTGTACACAATGCATCCATTTTTACGTGGTGCTGAGGATCGAACCTGGGCCGCACAGGCGCTAGGCGAGCACTCTACCGCTGAGCCACAACCCCAGCCCCATCATCATCATTATTTTATAGAATGGATAAAGGGTCTATTCACAGAATCTCTCTTCTTCCCAAAAGGAAATCTGGACATGTTAAAACAAGTGAACATTCAACATACGTTTATAAATGCCTGGCAGTATACAAAAATCACAGTATCTTTCAAGGTTTTTAGTGCGGAGGGGGGGGGGGGGGCTGGGGGTGTAGCGCAGTGGTAGAGCACTCAGCCAGCATGCTCAAGGCCCTGGGCTCCATCCCCAGCACCACAACATAAAAAAAATAAAAAATTCTTGGTGTGAGAATCACTAGCCTCCAATTTACTGTTTCTCTTGTGAAATAATAAGTGGGAAGCTTTTACACAATTTTCCCTTCCCCAATACCTTCTTTCCTATTCCCCTGGGACACACACCAAAGTATGGCACAGGGGAAAATAATGTGTGCACCCTCACTAAGTGAGGAATTTCAACTCTGAGGAAATCCGGGCACACCAGGGACCCCACAGGGTTTCTTCCCTACAATGAACCATCACAGCTTCCGGTTTTCACCCTCCCTTCCCAAATGTCTGAACAACTCCTCAGCTCCAAAACAACATTCCCTGCCATTTTCTCTCCTCCCAAATCCCCTTCCACCAAAACATGTTCCTCATCAGAACAGCCTTATTTCTGTTATTAGCAGTACTATTTTCCCAAAAGTTTGTCTCAGGCCCATACTTGTGTCAGTTCATAAGGGTTTCTGAATCTTATGCCCTTCATTATAATCATCACATTTTGCCTAGACTGCTGTAACTAGACTCCATGGAATTCCTACCTAAAAAATATATATTAAAAAAAATCAGAGTGATTCCCTAGTTTGAGGCACACGTTCAATTCCCAGCACCACATATAAATAAACAAATAAAATAAAGGTCCATCAACAACTAAAACAATGTTTTTAAAAAATCACATACAAAATCCTCAGTCTGACACTTGAGGAGCTCCAGCATCTGTACCCCCTCTCTTGATCAACCAGGTCCCTAAACACAATCATGGACTCCCCATTCCTACCTCCACAGCTCTGCTAGGGCAGCATCCTAGTGAGGACTACCATTCTTCTCCCATCCTCTGCCAGTCACCAGCCATCTTTCAAATGGCCACATCCTCCACAAAAGGAAAGGCTGAGGCATCTATCTCATTTACTGCATGCAGTCTGTCTACTGCTTTACAAACTCTCCCACTCCCCAGACACGGGACCAAGCGTTAGGGAAAATGGGTTTACCCAAAGTCATCAGTAAGTTAAGAATCCACAGCAACCCAAGAGCATTCTGTATTTTTAAATGAAATATGACACAAGAGGGGTAGGCTTTAGATAGCCAGGAGACCTAGGTTCAACTTCCAGTTCCTCCACCAACTACCTATATGAG
>CM046668.1:141393684-141417868 GCA_025594165.1 Tamias sibiricus
GGTCAACTGCCCCTGAGTTCAATCCCTGGTACCAAAAAAAAAAAAAAAAAAAAAAAAATTAAATACCTCAGAGCTAACCTTTACAGTAAATCAAGCAGGTGGCCACCTGCAGACGTGCCTTTGAGAGTCACAGGACCTTCATGATGGTATCTGAAATTCCTATGTGAATTCTTTTTTCTGGATTGAGAAAGATGGCGGATAGCAGAGGTTTCAGCTACTTGACAAATGCTTTCACCCTTGCAGACCTCAATGTCAAAGAATACTTTTGGAGCAGAGAAGGGAAGTCCACAGAATATGTAGCACTGGACAGAAGGAAGGGAAACCCGTCCCCCGCTATGGGGATCTGGTCAGCGTGGAAGAGACGGGTAAGAGCAGCATGTGACAGCAGAAGGGAAGAGGCTGCCAAGCACAATGTGTCTGGTTTTACTAAATGGGGCAGGGAACTAAAGATAGAATTTAATCTGCACGTTCTGGATCGATAAAAATATTCCAATTAATGCAATGATGATTTGTATTTCAATCAGCCTACTGTTCTATTTCAGGTGACAATAGACTGCATTTTCTGATTGCTGCTTTCCCCAGTGCTGTTGTTTCCTGCGTGTGGACGTCTCTGCTGCACAGTGCTGGTTTGTGTCGCCCTGTTTCAAGCATGAGCTGATTCTAGCCATCAGTTGCACAATTCCACTTCCTTGAAAGTCTTTGCCTCTGGTGATAAGCTCTGGAAATTCTTGCAGCTTCCGTTCTGATTGCAGTTTAGTCTTATCAATCTTAGCAATTTAATGAGATTCATTTGCCCCTAGTTTGTTCATTTCCAAAAATAAAGACATGAGGGAATTGCTTAATTACATTTGCCATGTGTTCAGACCATCAAATTAAAGACACTAGGTATGCTAGAGAGTAGGAGTAATAATGACATAGTGAAAAAAATACGCTGATTGAGAACTGCTAGAGCTGATTGCTGTTTTGAGCTTTTCCTGTGTTGTCCCAGTCTTCCTTTTGTCTTACCTCCAGCTACTGTTTTATGATATTCCAATTTTTACCCACTGGTCTCTTCATGTTCATCACTAAGTGAAACTTTTAACTAGGCAAAGTTTATTCTCAAACCTTTTTCATTTTTCTTTTCATCATTGTTCGTTCCCACATCTAACTCTATCTCTGTGACACCAGTGGCCTCAAACCAGCTCAGCTTTTTAGAGCTTTATCTGCTTCCCTCACTAAAAACAATGGCATCAGCAACAATGCTCTACTAAAGAAACTCCTTATGCATTTTTAAAATTTATCCTTAAGATAATCTGAAGTCCCACTATTGTGTTTATTTTGGATTTCTTTCTTTTTCCTTTTTTTTTTTTTTTTTTTTTTGGTACCAGGGATTGAACTCAGGGATGCTCAACAACTGAGCCACTTCCCCAGCCTTTTTTATTTTGAGACAGGGTCACATTAAGTTGCTTATGGCCTTGTTAAATTGGTGAGACTGGCCTTGAATTTGTGATCCTCCTCCCTTAGGCTTCTGAGTCACTGGGATTACAGGTGTGCATCACGAGGGCCAGCTGCACCTTTTTTTTTTTTTTTTTTTTTTTTTTTGATACTGGGGGTTGAACTCAGGGGCACTCAACCACTGGGCCACATCCCCAGCCCTTTTTTGTATTTTATTAGAGACAGGGTCTCACTGAGTTGCTAAGTGCCTCGCCATTGCTGAGGCTGGTTTTGAACTCACCATCCTCCTGTCTCAGCCTCTGCACTATTTTTGTATGCAAGAAAAATATGGCTCAAAGAAATTAAATAACCATTCAAACTCACAGGGCTTGTGAGACACGTAACAGATCTCTGGGGCTCTGGAACTGGGATTTAAATACAAATCTGTAGACATCAGATCTGGGCTCTGAACCAAAATGCTACACAAGTAGCCACTGTACCAAGAGAGAGCCGGCTCCAGGGCGGAGCCAATGACTCCTCCTTTGTGATCTGGAGCAAGTAGCAGTTTCTCTTTCCTCCCTTTATCACATTCAGTCCTGACATCATCACACCCACCCTTCCCTCCCTAACACCCAGCATTTCCTGATTTTGCATTGCCTCAGCTCTGCTTCCAGATCACCACCATTTAGAAGACGTTTTAATAAGTGAATGTGAGAGTATTGGCTTTAACATGGTGGTCAAGAAGTCTTTCTGGTATTCCTAAACCATGATAGCAGGAGGACCCATGTTTCCCAAACTTCATCATACCCAGGAACCCCGGGAGCTCTAACACTGCAGATTCTGAGTCTGTAGGCCTGGGTTAGAGCTGGAGAGTCAGTCTGATGCTGCTGATGCTCAGACTAAATTTCTAAATCATCCATTCCTCCTTTTTTTTTTTTTTCCTATGTGATACTGGGAATTGAACCCAGAGGCAATTTACCCCTGGGCTACACCCCCAGTTCTTTCTATTGTTTATACTAAGGCAGGGTCTGCTAAATTTATGAGGCTGGCCTTGAAATTGTGATACTCCTGCCTCAGCCTCCCTGGGTTTACAGGTGTGTGCCATCAAGCCCAAATGGTAAAAGACCCATCTTCTTTAATCTGTTGATTCTCCTCTTGTTTTGTTTTAGTTTTTGTTTTGCTAAGTAGCAAATTCAAGGAATTCAAAGTTCTGATCTTTTTAATTCTCTCTTTGTTTAACCCAACAAGACAGCCCTTACTTTCTGGAATGCCCTGCTGGGCATTTACAAAGATGTATCAGATTTAACCCAATCTAAGTGTGTTAGCATTGCCCAAACCTGCCAGATTGCCTTTCCAGTTAAAAATAACGATAATAGGGCCTAGCACGTGCGCCCGGGGTTGGTCCCCAGCACCACATAAAAATAAAGGCATTGTGTACAACTAAAGCAAATAAATATTTTTTAAAAAACAACAACAATAATAAATTGGGGCTGGGGTTGTGGCTCAGCGGTAGAGTGCTCTCTAGTACATGTGAGGCACTGGGTTCGATCCTCAGCACCACATAAATAAATAAATAAAATAAAAGTATTGAGTCCAACTATAACTAAAAAAAATAATAATAATAAATTACTTTTTGGGGGAAACTAAAACTGCCTGGGCACTATGGCATTTGCTTGTAATCCCAGTGGCTCAAGAGGCTGAGGCAGGGGATCATGAGTTCAAAGCCACCTCAGCAACTTAGAAAGGCCCTAAGCAACTCAGTGAGACCCTATATCAAAATAAAATAAATAAGGGACTGGGGCTGTTGCTTAGCAGTTGACTACCCCTCAGTTAAATTCCCACACCAAAGAAAAAGCAAAACAACAACAACAAAAAACCTGTACCTAAAAGTGTTGTGCCCTGTGGCTTGGGACCCCCAAGAAGACCACCAGAGTCCTTGGTCAATGCAAATAACAAAGAGTCATTTATTAGCAAGCTCGAGCTTGGTCCTCCGCACACTCGGTAACCGGTGACGCTAAGAGGCCCCGAACCCGGATTTAGCAGGGTTTTTTTATAATGAAATACATGCAAGTTAAGGGGGGCTTCACAGCGCTCTTCTGATTGGTTAACATATAAAGTCACATACAAAGCATTACTTTTGAGTTTTGGGTCAGCCTGACCGCTAGGGGAAGGGTAGTTGGCCACCCAGTTTTGTAAGCTAGACAAAATAAGGAGCAAAAATGTTTTGTGGCTTTTCTAAAGACTGAGAACAGTTTTGGGAATGACTTATGTTTACACAAGTGTTTGCATTTTTCACCTTTCATTCCCCCCTTTCCAAGATCATTGTGAGAGCCAATCTTGGATCTCTATAGCTTTGACTCCTGTGGTTTGGTGTTGCCGGGCTGGTTTGAGTATTAGGTTGGGACCTATTGTCATCGTGGTAGGCAATGTGACTACCAATCTTAGTCTAAATACGAGCCCGAGGTCTGTCCCACTGACGTATAGCCTTAACCCCCAGCTCTTTCCTCGGGTCCAGTCAGTGAACTTTTTCCCTGCCTCAGTAAATTTGATTACCAGGGGATTACGTCGGAACTTTTTGCGTGGTCCAGTTAGAATTTGGTTACAGTCATTAGTTTTTTTCTTTACAGTAGTATCTCTGGTAACAGAAATTAGGTCCCAACCAGAGGTGGGTCCCCAACTAGCCTTTCCAGTGGTTTCACATCTCCATGTTTTACAATAGAAATCAATCTCCTCACCACAACGTTTTTCTTCTGAATGGGATCTCCCTTCTCTGGGACATACATAAAAGGGTTGCCTTCCTAGGTAGTATCTCCTCATCGGGGTGCCGCAGCCCCCCCACTGTGAAAACCATAAGGCCCCTCCTGGGCCATACACCCAACAGTGGCTAGTTTGGGGGGCACATGATGTTCGACCTCTGCATTCGGGGGGCCTGGTGGGGTCATAATGATCATGTATATCCCAGGTCCCAATGGCTAGCGTGCATAAATCTATAGTCAGATCTGGCCACCATGTCTCTTTTGGGGCTTCTTTGGTAGCCAAGGGGATGGGGTCGCCCCATTTTGGGGTGAGTTCCCAGGTTAATAGGTAGGGTTGATGGGATTGGGATTTCCTCTAGCAAAAAGCCAGCTGTCTATTATGCAATAGAGCAAGGGAAAGAACATAGTCACAGTTTGTGGTGACAATGCTTGATCTTCAGCGGGTTGTCCTTGGATCTGTCCACTCGCCACGCAGAATCGTCCAGGGCAGGAAACACGATGTCAGGAAAGGGGTCAGCAGACTTGGCGTGGATATGGTGAATCCAGGAGGAAATGTCATCAACCTTGAGAGCGGTGGGCGTAGTCAAGATGACCATGTATGGGCCTTTCCACCGTGGCTCTAGGTTGCTCTGTCAGTATTGCTTTACCAATATCTAGTTGCCCGGTTGGAAGTTGTGGGGATTAGGGGGTGGTCCCAACTCGTATAGGTCTTTGAGTTTCGGCTAGACCCCCTCGTGGGCCCTCTGCTGGGCCTGGAGGGAAAACAAGAGTTCAAGATCGTCTGCCTCATCTTCTTTTAGGAGCCGTTTGGTTAGGTTAGGGATTATTGGGGGTGGAGCCTCAAACATGATTTCATAGGGGGTAAGTCCCATCTTGTAGGGGGAATTACGCACCCTATAAAGGGCATAGGGAAGAAGGGCCACCCAGTCACCGCCAGTCTCCATAGTCAAGTTGGTTAAGGTCTCTTTTTAAAGTTCTGTTCATTTTTTCTACCTGTCCTGAGCTTTGGGGTCGGTATGCACAATGTAATTTCTAATCTGCCCCAAGTATTGAAGCCAGCCCCTGACTTACCTGGGAAGTAAATGCTGGCCCGTTGTCTGACCCTATCATAACAGGAAATCCATACCTTGGTAGGAGGTCTTCTAAAATCTTTTTAGCCACCACTTGTGTCGTCTCTCACTTGGTGGGAAACGCCTCTACCCAACCTGAAAAAGTATCTACAAAAACTAGTAAGTACTTATATCTATATTTTCCAGGTTTTACCTCAGTGAAATCAATTTCCCAATGTGCCCCTGGCCTGTCTCTTCTTACTCTGTTTCCTGATTCTTGTTTGCTATATCTTGCATTTGTCAACTTACATACTTTACAATTTTTGACAATTGTTCTATCTTATCTTGCACACTTTTAACTCTGATTCCTGCCTGCTGCATCAAGTCCTGTAGTTTCCTTGTTCCCATGTGGGTGTTCTGGTGGAGCCTGCGCAATATCCTCTGTCCCAGCAGTTCTGGAAGGATTAAGCGGCACCTGGAGTCTCTCCACCACCCGTCTAAGCATTGGACCATCAGCTGTTGGCGGATCCACAACAGGTCTTCTTCCGTGTAGGCCGGGTC
This sequence comes from Tamias sibiricus, assembly GCA_025594165.1. Lineage (NCBI taxonomy): Eukaryota > Metazoa > Chordata > Mammalia > Rodentia > Sciuridae > Tamias > Tamias sibiricus. The sequence goes on from CM046668.1 coordinate 141,399,464, forward strand.
TTTTGGGAGGATTCATGGGCCAGGGTCCGGGAGTTGAGCAACTATAATCAGGTCTCTCTGGAGTGCTATTTCTCGTGCTGTCTTATCAGCTAGGCTGTTGCCCCTGGATATGAGATCCGTTGGTTTTTGATGTCCGGGGCAATGGACGATGGCCAATTTCTTGGACAACCAGAGGGCATCTATCAGGGACACAATTTCTTCTTTGTTCTTAATGGATTTTTCTTCTGCAGTCAGCATTCTCCTTTCTCTATAAATAGCCCCGTGAATGTAGGCAGTTGCAAAAGCATAACGGCTGTCCGTATATACAGTCAATTTTTTATTTTCTCCCAGTGTCAGTGCCTTCATCATGGCCATCAGTTCTGCTTTTTGGGCAGAAGTGCCCACCGGTAGTGGCTCAGCCCAAATCACCTCTGTCTCAGTCACCACTGCTGTGCCCGCATACCTCTGACCTTGGTGCATGAAGCTGCTCCCATCCGTGAACCATACTGCATCTGCATCTGGCAGCGGTAGATCTCACAGGTCCTCTCTGAGCCCATGAACCTGGGCTAGGACTTCTGAGCAACCATGCAAGGGCTTGTCCATATCAGGGTCTGGCAGCAGCGTCGCAGGATTGAGTGCCGAGGGTGCCTGAAAGATGATCCTGAGAGGGTTAAGCAATAGGCTCTGGTAGTGAGTGAGCCGGGCATTGCTGAGCCACCAATCCGGAGGTTGTCTCAGAACACCTTCAATAGCATGTGGGGTGGTCACATGTAACTCTTGTCCCATAGTCAGTTTGTCAGCATCTTTTACCATGAGAGCTGTGGCAGCGATCATGTGTAAGCATGGGGGCCAGCCCACCGCCACCAGGTCCAATTTCTTTGACAGGTAGGCCACCGGTCTCTTCCATGGGCCTAAATATTGGGTCAAGACCCCCTTTTGTTATGCCCTTAGTCTCATCTATATATAGAAAAAATGGTTTGGCAACATCTGGGAGTCCCAGGGCTGGGGCCGACAACAGAGCATCTTTGATCTGTTGAAATGATTTATCTGTTTCTTCTGTCCAATTAAAGGGCTGTTTATCTTTCGTGGCCTCATATAGCGGTTTGGCTAATTTCACAAACCCTGGAATCTATAATCGGCAGAAGCCGGCTGATCCCGGAAACTCTCTCACTTAACGTGGGGATTGGGGCTTTGGAATTCTTAAAACAGTCTCTTTCCGGGCTTGTGTCAGCCATCGCTTTCCCCCCTTTAGGAGATAGCCCAAGTACGTTACCTCAGACTTGCAGATCTGGGCCTTCTTTTTGCAGTAAGCACACTGGTTTTTGCCCAGATCATGTAACCCTGAACTTCCAGGTGGTCAATTATCTGGAGGCCTGCTTTTTTCTTTTTCTGGCCTTCCGCCCTGCACTGCCACAGCCAATGCCCTAGTTATTTCCCTAGTAGCCCTAAGTTGTTTTTCTTTTGGTGCGTCTCTATTATTAAACACCCTCTGGGCTATCTTTAACAAGTCTTGAATATTTTTCCCTTCTAAATCTTCTATTTTCTGCAACTTGCGCTTTATATCTGACGCTGCCTGATTGACAAAGGACATGACTCCTGCTGCCTGGTTCTCTGGTACCTCGGGATCCATAGGGGTGTACTGCCTGAACGGCTCCATTAACCCTTCTAGATAAGCAGAAGGTGATTCATGTCTTTCCTGCATGACTGAGTATACCTTGGCCAAATTAGTGGGCTTGCGAGCCGCTGCCCGGAGACCTCCCATTAGAGTCTGGCGATAGACCCGGAGCCTCTCCCTACCTGCAGCCGTATTGTAATCCCATTCATCTTGAGGAGGCCTGGACGGGGGGAAAGAAGCATTGATTAAGTCAGGGTTTACAGGGGGGTGCCCATCATCCCCGGGGACCAGTTTCCTGGCCTCCATTGATCGGATGTCTAAAGGACATCAGGTTTTTTTTTTTTTTTATTTTACTGGAGGTTTGTTAGTTATTGCCAATTTAATCACAAACTTTTTGAAATTTATCTTTTACTTACATAGACTTTTTTATTATTTCACTTACTCAGACCTTTTTATCACTTACTCAGAACTTCTTATCACTTACTTAGACCCTTTTTTATTAAATTTCATTATGAACCTTTTAACCTTCTCTATAAACCTTATATCTAATTCTCAACCATAAACCTCATGTCCAATTTCCCATCATAAACCCTATATCTAATTTTCCAACATAAACTTTATGTCTAACTTCTCATCATAAACCTTTTCATCTATTTTATCATATAAAGACTTTCTTGAAATATGTTTTTTCCTTTTATTAAATATGATTTTTATATTTATAACATTTTAATATCTTTTTCTTATGTGTTAATCCCTATATCTGTTTATTTCCAAAAACAACCCTGTTTGCACAATGGAACAATAAAGAAGCAGCCCTGCAAACTCACAGTTTTGTTAATTGCTCTTAAATCTTGTAGAAGCCTGGCAGGCACGATTGAAATGCCCTAATTGCCCGCAAGAAAAGCGAGGGCATGGCGGGGCGAGGGCGGGGTGCTGACTAGGTGCTGACCGCCGCTTCCTCTGCCACCGCAAGAAAAGCAATACCTTTCAGACACTGTAATAGGAAACTTATCAAGAACAGGAGCTGAATCACACTCTTTTAAGAATTGTGAGTAAGGCTGGCCCTTTAAACAGCAGCAGCAGCAGTTGTTATGCTTTGGATATGGGCTGGAGTAGCTTAGCTTAGAGCAGCTTTTGGCAGCGAGAGTTGGACCTGCAGCATGAATCAAGGTTCACTTTTATCAACATAGAAAAGGTTAAGCCTTGTTGCCAATTAAAAAGAGTTATCTATTTTGCAGCAATAGAATAATTAGTATAAGGGGAAGGCGAGCCAAAATCCTTTTTTAAAAATATTTATTTATTTGCTTTAATTGTACACAATGTGTTTTATTTTTACGTGGTGCTGAGGATAGAACCCGGGCCGCTCACGTGCTAGGTAAGCACTCTGCTGCTGAGCCACACCCCCAGCCTGAGCCAAAATCTTTGATTGCAGTTTTTAACTCTTTAACCAATTTAAAGGAAAGCGGCAGCGCGATAGTAGAGTCTGGGGCCTCTGGTTGATGGGGGCTGGCTGCCCGCTAGACTCAACCTTGGATTTTTCTTGCTTGGCCTCCCGAGCTAGTCCCTTCCTCCTTGTCTCCGGCTGTTGCAGCTTTTCTCTCTTCTGCCGCCATTTGACCTGGGCTTTGAGGAGGGATAGGGGCCGGCAAATGGGGGGGGGGGGTTCAAAGAAAAGGGGGTACTCTGAAACTGGCCCATTTCTTTAGCGGCCAGGAATCCAACTGTCAAGAAAAGGAGGAATGTGTTAATTAGATAAAAAAGAAACTAATCAAACAGCGCCGACGCGGGTTGGCGATATCACCACAACAGAAAGCAGCTGTCGGCGGTCTAGCTGGTTGTAAATTTGCCTCCTGTATAATTCCAAAAGGATGAAATAAATTTGACCTCAGATCATTATTTCTTCTCTCCGTCAGGAGATTACAGATCTGTCTTCTTCCAGATTGAAAATGGGGGAGATTTAGAGGAGTGAGAGAGAACAGTGACAGACCGATACAACAACAAGACAAAAACGAAAACGAAACTCCATTTACATAACACACAAACAGACAAACAGCACACAAAATCAAAACTTCCCAGTTGGTACCTTGTCGACAAAAGCAAAACTTCCTGAGGGCAGCTTGCCCAACAGACCTCAAGAGGCTTTCCAGATGCAACAAACAGTTGCCCAAACATGACATAAAGTCGCCCCAGATGTGACACAAAAGTCACCCAGATTGTGACACAAAGGTCACCCAGATCAGGGGGACGTCTCCCGCGATCCTGCTGGGGGTCCTCTAGTGTGTCCACCAGGATTCCGCCAGCCCAGAACCAGCACCTGCAGGCAACCCAGACAGAACAGAAAAACGTGGCAATGCCTTTACTCACCAGCCGCTGGTGTTGCTTAATGTTAATGACTCTATGATCAGGCGTCTGGGTGGGCTTGGGGGATCCTGGACGAGCCCCCAAGATGTTGTGCCCCGCGGCTTGGGACCCCCAAGAAGACCACCAGAGTCCTTGGTCAATGCAAATAACAAAGAGTCATTTATTAGCAAGCTCGAGCTTGGTCCTCCGCGCACTCGGTAACCGGTGACACTAAGAGGCCCCGAGCCCGGATTTAGCAGGGTTTTTATAATGAAATACATACAAGTTAAGGGGGGCTTCACAACGCTCTTTTGATTGGTTAACATATAAAGTCACGTACAAAGCATAATTTTTGAGTTTTGGGGGAGGGGTAGTCGGCCACCCAGTTTTGTAAGCTAGACAAAATAAGGAGCAAGAATGTTTTGTGGCTTTTTCAAAGACTGAGAACAGTTTTGGGAAAGACTTATGTTTACACAAGCATTTGCATTTTTCACCTTTCAAAACAATCAGGAATAATACAAGGACAGGAAGAATACTGACAATTAAGAATTTATATATATATATATATATATATATATATATATATATATTTTAAATCTTATCTTCATTCTCAAAATACTGGCCTATTACAACAGCAGGTGCTTTCTGACGCTGCAGACACAGGTTCTAGGAAGGGCTTTTCCAGGCAGCAAGACCTACCTGCAAAGAGAAGTGAGTTCTGAGCATTGTTTTTCTCTCTCCTACCCCCAGCAAAGACTGCCCATTCTTACACACCTGGGAGAGGGAGAAATGTGAAGCAAGTTTTGTGGTCTAAATAAATCCCCTTTTTGTGGCCCAGTGGTTGAGTGCCCCTGAGTTCAATCCCTGGTACCTAAATAAATAAATAAATAGAGCCCCTATTAATTTGCTAAAAATTATTTTAGTAGACAAATGTGACTTTAAAATTCTTAAACTGTAAGCTGAAGAGATTTTATTTTTCTTGTAGTCATGTACAAATGAAAATGCTTATTGACATCACTTAGTCATATCTCAGGCTTATTAGTATCATTGACAAGAAAATTAAGGATACAAGACTGAATCACTGTTTGCAAAACTATGTTCAGCAGAATTTAAAGAAGAATTTCCTCCTGCTTTTCTTTGTATCAAATTGGGAGCCAGCTGGGTCAAAATTCCTCTTTACAATTGCTTGTTTAAAAATCTCTACCGAGCATTTATTTCCTTGCAATTCAAAGTATGGTCCAAGGAGGTTTTAGAATTGAAAACCTCAGATCTCACTATAGAACTATTCAACTGGGTCCAGATTAAGAGGATCATCAGGTGATTCTAATGCACATTTATGCTTTCTTAGATGAGGAGAACAGAACTCAATGACAGATTTTAAAAGTCGCAATAGCCAGGTGTGGTGCCACACACCTGTCCTCTCAGCTAACTTGGAAGTGGAGGCATGAGAATCTCAAGTTTGAGTCCAGCCTGAATAACTTAGCTACACCTTGTCTCAAAATAAAAATAAAAAAGGGCTGGGGATGTGGCTTAGTGGTAGAGCACCCCCGGGTTCATTCCCTAGCACAAAAAACAAAACAAAACAAAAGTTATAACAATAAAAGCATGACTATATATTCAAAACAGATGCTATCGATTCTTTCTCAACACATTGCCACTGACTTTTTAAAATCTAAGGCACGTATTAAAAGTTCCCCTTGGGAGCGCTGACCCTTTTAATAAAAGCAGATACATGAACATAAGCACATATGTAGACCCAACACAATACACAGGTGTGCACACACACATAAAGCAGCCAGGTAACAGAGATCTTGTAGCTATTTATAGGAATATCTCCACAAGTAGGAGGCAACGCTCAAATGTTTATCAAAGCCTCTATTTAATTTCTGCTAGAAATTAAAATAGAGCATATCAGACTTTCAAATTATGCCTTAAACACAGAGACCTGTGCAGTTGGAAATGCTAGGTGTAGAGTCTGACGGCCCCGTGGACACTGCGATCAGAGGTTCAGGGGGCCACTTGCCCTCAGTGGCTATCAGATTTATTCCTAACATCACCATGTCTATGTCCTTTTTAAGGATTTTGTAAAAGGAGATTCTCCAATGTATTTGAGAGCTAACCCTTGAAAATTTGGCCTCTAAACAAAAACAGAGTGTAAAAACCTCTAGAGTTAGATAAAATAAGTCTTTCCTTTCGTGACCTCTGGCTGGGCCTCACTCAGAATGGAGGAGACTTACTCACTTCTTGGCAACTATTTTAATATAAGGGAGGACATTTGTCAGCTACTTGTGTCCTTAAAATTCCTTACGTGTTCCCTTTGTCCTTTTGGGTCCTCAAAGGACCACGGTTTCATATTGTGCTCCTCAATTTGAAAGAGGGAGGCAGGCCTGCTAGTGCTCTGGGTGACGTCTCCACTAGAGGAAGTAAATAATCTGGATTCCTGAACCTGCACAGACGGTGGAGGGGGGCAGTTTTACTCTAAGGTGAGACAGATTTTCTGCTTGTTTTCAGGCCAGCTGAGGGGAGGACAGGAGATGTGTCCTGTGAGACTCTGGAGCAGGTAGCTTAATTTCAAAGCTGGGGAGCTCTCTCTTGAGACTGTCTCATAATGGCCCCCTGCTTAAGGGGCAGACAGTGTGGACAGAACTGGGGTAGAAGCATTTCTGAAGAGGGAGAAGTTCCTTGGCTCATGCTCTGGGGGTTAATGGGGCACTTCTTTCCCAAAGACCTCAGATCAGACCGAGATTTCATCTCAGGATCCAAGATTCATGGTGTGAGTGTGCCCTCCACCACTGGGACAAGTCACTCAGAAACAGAGACAGCTAGTGGTAGATATCTGGCACCCTGAGGGCTGTCGGGGTCAGACTCGGGAAGTGAGACCTTCATGAGCACGGGGGTGGCCCCAGCCCGCTGCCTTCATTTGTCTAAAGACTTCCTCTGTCCCTTGCACAAAATTCCCCCAGAAAAGAAGCTGAAGCAAGTCAGGACCAACATGCCCAGCGCCTGGGTGAAAGGGTACAGCCCACCTTTATCAACATTATTTGGGCCCACTTTTCTCCTGCGGTGAACAGGTAGCTTGCCAAGGAATGTGCCGTACCATTGCTTCTTGGAAAAAGAAAGCATGTGGGGGTCGGCACAGTGAGCCCATTTGATAGAATTATCATGCACAGCATTTAGCTTTTATAATGTCAGAGATGTCCTCATGAGCTGAAGTTGTCTAATGCCATTTGCGTTTTGTGAAATACCCTTCTTTTGGCATTACCTCTGTGTTTAGTAGAGGTCTTTATCTGTGTCAGGGCTTTCTCAGTAAAGTTAGTTAGGACTTTTATGTGCCACATTACATCTTTTTAGACCAATATGAGGGATGAATTTGGGGCTAGGTGATCATACAAGCATATATAGAAACAGATCACGCCTCCACTGTAGGAGGCTGGGAGGATCTGTAGGTCTCACTCTGACTCCGACAAAGCTCGCGACTCTGACAGTCTCCTCTCACGGTCAGCGGGCACTCCTGTCTGTGACACCTTTCTTCATGGCCTCCAGCTCTTCTTGCTTTTGGTGGGGGCTCATCTGCTCCTTCAGGGGCAGTGCATGAAGAAGAGGGCTGGGGGCCGCGACCTGGTCCAGGGGCTAGGGAGCGGCAGTCCGTGAGAATCAGTTGTAGAGCAGAGCGAGGTTGGCACAATGAAGGTCTTGAGCAGAGGTGAGAGAAAGCTGGGAGGTAAGGGATCTCTGGCCACTGGCCTTTTGTTGGAGGAAACTAAGTCTTGGAGGATTTGGGGCCAAACGTCCCAAATTTGGGCCATTGATGCAGGTTGTCTGATTTATATTGCGGCCAGATCTGAGTACTCAGCCCAATGAGGCATTTAATTTTAAGGTCAATTTGGAAGTGGAGGGTCTTAAAATCATTTATGAGACAACCTAAGGGGGAGTAGCCCCATGTTGGGGATGATTGGCCCAGTGGTGGTTGAGATCAAAGGTCCCTTGATGTCTCCCATTGTTGCCGAAAGCTTGGTCCTTGTCCCCAATGCCAATCTAATAACAAGGACACAGTTTTGATAAAAAGGGAAAAGATGGTTTGTTGTTTTGCTAGCAATGGAGAAACACAGGGGACTCCTGTCCCAAAGGCTGTGCTTCTACCTATCCATAGGAACAGGGGGCTTTTGTAGAGGTGATTCAGAGAAAATGAGATTAGGGAGAGATCGGGGAGGAGAAGTCTAGGGAAAAGAAGACGAGGGAGGAGAAGTTTCAGAAAAGAAAAATAGCATGTAAGTTTCAAGGCAACAAGGGATGTAGTCGGAGCATCAAGTGAACCCTGTTACACTGGAGAACGAGAGGGTGTCCCTCCTGCAATTCCCAACGGTGGAGGACCCCCAAGGTCCGGAAGGCAGGCACCTCTGTGAGAAACCAGAAGGGACCTTACCTCTCCTAGGGAGGAGTAGGCCGCGTTTCATGCAGGAACAAAATGGCAAAAAGCAGCCTCTGATCCGAATGCAGGTCTCCGAGTGTGAGAGGGGAGGGAGTGCAGAGGAGAGGGCCAGAAGGAGGGAGTCCCCAACACCAGCGAAGGACCCGACACAGGTCCTTGCCATCCAGGTGGCAACGAGGCAGCAGAAACCCAGCCCAAGAATGGGGTCGGTTTCCGTCACATACTGGCCACCGGCTAGCTGAAGTGGGCCTGGAGCATGCGGAGGCCCCTCTGCAAGGCGGAGGAGGAGGGAAGTGAGAGGGAGACATGGGAAAGTGGAGGAGGGTTGTTAGGACGGGGAGGGGTAAAGAGCCCCGAGCCCCATCCTGGGTTTCGGCACCAAATGAAAGAAAGAAAAAGAAAGGTGACCGAGCCCCGTGGGTTAGCGATGCCGCAGACAGCAGGGGCAACTGGCCACAGCTGGGGTCCGAGTGTCCCGGGCCAGGGAGGCTGAGCAGCAGCAGAATGTGTCTGCCAGGAGTCGGGGTGGTGGACCCGGGAGATTGTGAAGGTCCAGAGCCCCTCCCCCCCCGCCCCGCCCCCAGCATTGGCATTTCCAGATCCTTCAGAAGACGACAGTGAACAGCCGAGCAGCTCTGCCACCTGACTGCAGTGTGGGGAGTGCTGTCAACAGCCAAGCAGCTCTGCCACCTGCCTGCAGTGTGGGGAGTGCTGTCAACAGCCAAGCAGCTCTGCCACCTGACTGCAGTGTGGGGAGTGCTGTCAACAGCCAAGCAGCTCTGCCACCTGACTGCAGTGTGGGGAGTGCTGTCAACAGCCAAGCAGCTCTGCCACCTGACTGCAGTGTGGGGAGTGCTGTCAACAGCCAAGCAGCTCTGCCACCTGACTGCAGTGTGGGGAGTGCTGTCAACAGCCAAGCAGCTCTGCCACCTGACTGCAGTGTGGGGAGTGCTGTCAACAGCCAAGCAGCTCTGCCACCTGACTGCAGTGTGGGGAGTGCTGTCAACAGCCAAGCAGCTCTGCCACCTGACTGCAGTGTGGGGAGTGCTGTCAACAGCCAAGCAGCTCTGCCACCTGCCTGCAGTGTGGGGAGTGCTGTCAACAGCCAAGCAGCTCTGCCACCTGACTGCAGTGTGGGGAGTGCTGTCAACAGCCAAGCAGCTCTGCCACCTGACTGCAGTGTGGGGAGTGCTGTCAAGAACAAGACGGGGAGAGAATGTGACGAGATAGCTGGGCCCAGCGCCACACGCCTGGAATCCCAGAGGCTGGAGAGGCTGAGGCAGGAGGATCACAAGTTCAAGGCCAACCAGGCCAACTTACCAAGACCCGGTCTCAAAACAAAATTTTAAAAATGAGTTGGCGATGTAGGTCTGGGGTAGAGCGCTTGCCTGGCATGTGTGTGGTCCTGGGTTAAATCCCCAGTCCCAGTCCCCTGGCCACAAGAATTAAAAGGAGTGCAAGGTGAGGACTATGCTAGGTCAGGAGTGATTTCAAAAAGAACTCGAGATTGATACACATGAGAAAAGCCATCAGGCTTCGTGGGTGGCGTTAAACCAGGCGAATCAATCAAAGGACCTCAGGAGGGGGTCTGCAAGTCCCAGTGAAATGCCTCCTCTATAAACTTCATGTTCTCACTCCCTTAGTGAGTGGGGCCTGAACATTTCCCACCAACACCAAGTGAGGTCAGAGGGATGACCATGGTGTTGTTCTAAGTAACAGAAAGGCCATTGCCGCCGTGTTGCTGTCAGCAAACTCCACTGTGAGGGACGCAGGAAAGTGGTGGCTGCCTACACATGCGTCTCCTGGTACCAGTGGGTATTGCTGGCACCCCCTGGCAGGATCACAAAGACGCCAGAGAATAAGCACACAGAGTTGCCATGGAAACCAGATGCTTCAGCTTAAGTTACTCACAGAGAACTTCCAGGGTCGCCAACTGCGGGTGCTTCTCTCCGGTGCATCCCAGCCACAGGGCTGTTTTGAGGGTCCTTCATTCTGCTGTACTTGAGTAAGTAGGAAGTCAGGAGTCGGTGGTGATCATTCTGTGTGTGCTTTTGTCTCACACGTGGGAAGCTTGTTAACACTTGCCTCAGCCATTGTCAAGGGCGCTGATTTCCGTAATATGGGAAGCAGGTGGCAGTTTTTTTTTTTTGCAAAGAAGCACTTCCTGCAACACAGCCCTGGCCTCTGCCCGGTGTCTGTGGCACGGAGCACTTGGCTCTCCACGTTCTCTCAGCTCGCCTTGGACAGGGACAACCATCAATCTCGTCCTTGATTGTGAGTTGGAATTTTCCCAACTATTCAGCAGGATCTTCAAAAACAGGTGGGATTTTTTTTTTTAAGGTAATTGCACGATGAGGATTTTCATAGCTTTCGAAGGATCTTTTGAACCGTTTGATGTTTCAGCAGATGAAACAGTGGAAGCTGTCAAGCTGATGATAAAGGTATGTACTTGTCCCCAAGCCACTAAAATGCACATTGATTATAATCATGCAGCGGTAGGTTAGAATGTACATAGATAGAGATACTATTTGGCATGTTTTTTCAGTAAACAAGGAGCTAAAACTCTTTGAGAATCTCACTATCTGTAAGATAGGGTTTAAGAGTATGGTAATTTTGAACGTGTTGGACCAGGAAGCAAACTGAGTCAGTAAATTCTCAAGAAAAAAGTGAGTTTCATACTGGGTGCGGTGGCACACACCTGTAATCCCAGCACTTGGAAGCCTGAGGCAGGAGAATCTCGAGTTCAAAGCCAGCCTCAGCAATGGCGAGGCACTTAGCAACTCAGTAAGACCCTGTCTCTAATAAAATACAAAAAAGGGCTGGGGATGTGGCCCAGTGGTTGAGTGCCCTTGAATTCAATCCCTGGTACAAAAAAAAAAAAAAAAAAAATTAAAAAAAGGAGTTCACTTCTCTTTAGGGAATTTGTGGGTTGTTCATGGCCCACATAACCTGATAGCAATTCTTCATAAAAGGACAAAAACATGACATGTTTTTGTTTTCAGGCCATGAAAGTAGAAAGTGCCAGTCATCTGATAGATGTTCTGTTTGGTAAGCAAGCAAATAAAAAGAATCAAAGGGTTCTGCAAGCAGAGGACCTTAGCCAACTGAGGGCTGTGACTTCATTTGTGTTCAGAGTAAACCAAGCTCAGAGAGGCTGTCTCACCGAGGATCACAGCACCAGAACAAGAAACAGTTTGTATGCGGTATCGTCCTTACAAATTTACATTAAAATTAAAAAAAAATAGTAAAACATTTAGTTCCTGACCATCAAATGTTTAATGTGGAGATGGTTATTGCCAATTGCAGGGGAGCATCTGTTGAGCTGAGTTATGTGATATGTGGTTGATTTCCACAATCAGGATTTTCTAGCCCAGGGATCTTAACCTTACATGTCATGGATTCCTTTGGAAGTTAGGTGATGCCTACGAAGTCTTTCTCAGGATGTCTTTAGATACATAAGATAAAATACATACAGATAAAAAAGGAAACCAGTTATATTGAAGTACAATTTTGAAATGATAAAAATCAATTTGTGACATAGTGGCATGATGTAGAGGGCTTGCTTTATTATCCACTAACGGGCTCCAGCAGTGCATTTAACCACCATTACACTTGCAAAGCAGTTATCATATAAATGACATTTTGAAATATCTGCCACACCAGTAATGTGACATGAAAATGAAATTATGTGTGGCTTCGTGTGTGTGTGTGTGTGTGTGTGTGTGTGTGTGCGTGTGCTGGGTATAGAACCTAGGACCAGTGGGTGCTCGGCACACACTCTACCACTATGTCACCAGCTCCACATGGGTGACTTTTATTGGTGACAGAGTCACAGGTACAGCTGATGAGTGCTACTTTAGTTTGTTGCTGTTAAGCATAATTGAAGGAAATTTTTAATTTCATTTAGAGTCCATGAAAATGAAGACATAATTCTTTTTTTTTTTTTTTTTGTACTGGGATTGAACTCAGGGGCACTCAACCACTGGGCCACATCCCCAGCCCCCCTTTTTTTTTTTGTATTTTATTAGAGACAGGGTCTCACTGAGTTGCTAAGTGCCTCGCCATTGCTGAGGCTGGCTTTGAACTCGCGATCCTCCTGCCTCAGCCTCCCAAGTGCTGGGATTACAGGCGTGCGCCACCGCGCCCGGCTGAAGACATAATTCTATCCCACCTAAATTCTATTTGTAAACTTCTTGGAGGTGGTCTAGAGACTCCAAGTTAAGAATCCTAATACTTCTTCCCTTTGTCCCCAATCATATTGCTCAGCGGGGAAATGTTTTGAGAAAGAGCGAGAGAGAGCTAGAGAGAGATTACTTTTCTGGTCTAGTAACTTAGAGATCTACTGTCCTCATAATATGCTGTTATCTTGAAGGATCATTTCCACATTCCTCTCTCTGAAGACCAACAAGGCAGGCGGTACCTGGAGCTGATGTATGCAGGAGCTGCTCTAAGGAACAGCTGGAGTCTTGCTGATGTTGGAATATCTTTCTGTTCGACTCTCAAATGCTTCCTTAAGGTACCATGGACAGAATAACATTTGTGCATGATGCCTGTCTCGCTTTGAATCAAGTTGTGGATAACCCTGCCAAGGTAGCTTCGTAACTTAGGGGTTTTCGTTCCCTGCCTTCTCTCTGCCATTGGCCGGGCCGGTCCTAGGCGGGCTTTGTGCATAGGGGGCGTGGCCTGGAGACCCGCAGAGGTCCTGGTCTGCTCCCCACCCCCACCTCCTTTGCTGCCTGTCAACAGGAGCTCACCACAAAACAGAACCCGAACAAGGCCCAGGGCAGATCTGGAACACTGACCTGGGAAGAGAGTCGGGTCTCTTCATGGGCCATGATGATTAGGGGCAGAGTGAGAAGAAGCAATTCGCAGTAACGAGAGTGACGGGGCAGTTTCCACACTCGAATCTGGCCACAGTAGCCATTGGGTGAGGTATGCTGGCAATGGATGTAGGCTTTTCCATTTAGTGTCCTTCACCAAGGACACCAAACGTCCATGACTAGGCACCCACGAGCCCTTAAGGACTTTACAGAACCTAAAATTATAAGTGTACAAGATTGTGTGCCTAGATATTTCGGAGGGTCATTATCCTTAACTTACAACAATTTGTAAAGGAACAAGTCATCCAAAGAATTCAAGAGGGCTGCTCTAGGGTAGAGGCATTATTCTATACTCTTTCCTTACCCTACATGAAGACAGGACCCTCAAGGAGGTTACTAAAGTATTCAGTCTCCACCAAACAGGGCAATTATTTTCTCATATTTACATTAAAAAGGTTTTCATGGTAGTCAGAGTTAACTCTTCATGTGTTTCAGTGAGTAACTGAATGGGCATTTAAAAGGAATTTTCTCCAACATTAAGTAGTGAAGACAACGTGACGAAATAGTGTGCATACATGATTCTGCGCATAGGAACAAAATGTGGCTAAAAGCTTGGTCTTCGTCCCCGGTAACGAAGACAAGGTTTTGAGGAAAAGGAAAAAGAAGTTTTATTGCTTTGCTAGCAAAGGAGAAACAAGGGACCCTGGTCCCAGAGACTGTGATTCTGCCCATCATGGGGAACTGGGGTGGGTGGGGGCGTTGAAGAAGTGATTCAGAGGAATCCCTTTTCCCCAGATTAGGGAGGCGAGATTAGGAAGGAGACCAGAGGAGAGAAGATCAGGGAGGAGGAGGTCAGGGAGGAGAAGTTAGGTGGGAAAAAAAACACATCAGTTTTAGAGCTACAAGGGACATAGTCAAAGCATAAAGTGGACCACTGTTACAAAACCCATGCTTATGTATGTTTTGATGTTTTATGAGCATTGTCATGTATTACTTTCTAGCTATGTTCCTTTGTGCATGTGAGTCTGCCTTCTGGGAAGCTAGGAAAGCTAGGGTCTCCTGATTTATTTTGGCATAACTTAGAAATATGATGATGCAGACCCAAACTAAAGTTCAAACACTTGTTGGGTATGTAGTTTTTCTTTTTTGAAAGGTATGGTTGGTATTGTACAGTTGAAGTAAACCCAAGACATTTAGTTATTTTTTTTTATTGTGCTTATATTTTTGTGTGGATTGCTAAGTTTTGCTTAGGTGAAAAGAGGGAAAGACATTAGGTGAATCTGCAGGCAATCTGACCTTCCTTATGTTTGAAAAATAGCTGTTATTTTCTAGTTTGCCTGCACGTCACACTTTGGTCTTTAATGGAAAAGTAGGCACGTTTGGAGTAGTGAGTGAATGCGGACTCAGTCAAGAGTGGTGTGGAGAGAAGGTCGCGTAGACGCCTCCGGAAGCCACAGAAACGAATTCTGTGCCTGTGTCTCCACGTTCTGTTAACACAGGGTGGTCCTGACAACCGTGGCTGCTGCTGCTCCTATAAAACATGGCATTGAGGGCTGGGGCTGTAGCTCCGTGGTTGAGCACTTGCCTCGCATGCGTGAGGCACTGGGTTCGATCCTCAGTACCACAAAAATATAAATAAATAAATAAAATGAAGATGTTGCATCCATCTACAACTAAAAAAAATTTAAAAATAAAAAGAGAAAACCCCATGGCATTGGGCACAGCGAGAGCCTAGGTCTTTCCTGGCACGCAGATTGGAGATCGCAGCTGCAGCTTTCTTCACTCCTGTCACCCTGTACCCAGAACAGTCCCTGGCACCCAGCGGTGCTGCATCCCATGTACTGAAGGGTGAGTTCATGAGGCTCTGAGGGCAGAGCGGGAGCTGATCAGGAAGGTCAGATGGTGGCCGGAGCCTCACCTGGAGGTGCTTTCCAGGGGTTCCACCTTTCTGTGGTTCTGTGGCAGCCCCTCCCGCTCTGCCCTCGAGGCAGAGCACTTCCTAGTCCTCTGACCCTGTCCCTGTCCACCTGGGCTCTTAGTTACAAGCAGCAGAAACAAACCCCAGATGATTTAAGCAGAAAATAAACATGTTAAAGAGCTTTTGGGGGGCTGGGTGGTGGCTCAGCGGTAGAGCGCTCGCCTAGCACGTGTGCAGCCCGGTTCGACCCCCAGCACCACGTAAAAAAATAAAGGCATTGTGTACAACTAAAGCAAATAAATGTTAAAAAAAAAAAAAAAAAGAGCTTGTGGGTGATTCACAATCTTGTGGGGAAGATCACAGAAGCAGGATCAGCGATTGCTCAACCAGAACAATCTCTAAGTCACGTCCCAGAACAAGTCCAGGAAGGCCCGCGCTGCAGCCCCTCCGCCGCCCGCCTGTGGAACCCAGGCTGGACTGCTGTGGGCCCCGCGGCCGGCCTCCACTGCGGAACACTCCCCTGCCCTCCTGGCTCTGGGTCCTAGGGGGTGGCAGGCCTGACTGGGCGCCTCCTCACCCACCCAAGCCGGCTGCAAGGGGCGCCCACCTGCATCTCACAGAGCTGAGGTGAGCTCAGCCTCCCTAAGACACCCTGAGTCTCCTCGGACTCCTGGTTCCCGGCTCCCTTCTGTAACCAAGCGCTGAGGTCAGAATGCACTAATCCCTCCCGACATCCCTGGAATGCTCTGAGAAGCTGTTTTTGTGGTGAGAGACTGAGTTACTCTGTGGTCACCATGGAATACAGACACGACGGCCAGACAAGTTGGAAATGTGTGTACTATCTTTTTTTTTTTAAAAAAAAAATACTTATTTGCTTTAGTTGTACATGATGCGTTTATTTGTATGTGGTGCTGAGGATCGAACCCGGGCCGTGCAGGTGCTAGGCAAGCACTCTACTGCTGAGCCACAACCCCAGCCCCATTTGTACTATCTTGATAGATGGAAAATTGATTGACAATTATACACATTTTAGCTTTCAAAAGGCACTGTGAATATATAAACACCAACGTCCAAGAGAAGCATGCAGTTTTATATTTTGAATTCATTTTTATGCACAAAAGCATGTATAAAGGTGATTCTTCAAAATGTACGATTTATCAACGAGAACACGTTTCTAATAAACAGTTTTTTCTTTTGGGGTGGGGGGCGTGCTGGGAATGGCGCCCAGAGCCGCGAGCTTGCTAGGCGAGCTCTTTGCCATCGAGCTACACCCACAGCTAACTGGTTCACAAAAGGTGTAAAAAGAATTTGGAAAAGAAAGGTATTTCAGTTTCAACTCATGGTCCCATCCTGTGCAGGATGACTACCACACAGGAGGAGTTTATGAAGACATCTGACCGGAACTCATTCAGCTCAACAAAACAAACATTATTTTCCCTTTTGGTTCATTCCGGAACAGTTGGGGCAAGTTTCTCCTTTCTTGGTGCTGCAACTCCAAAATCATAAACATAAAAAAGGAGAACTTGACACAGAATTACAGCAGTGTTCAAAACTGCTGTTCAACTTCTGTTTTCTTCCAGCTAGTGTTTCTAAACCCCTTCCTATTTTATTGTTCACATATGTGTCTGTATTTGCAGTGAGTCTGCTTTGTTCTTTGAAGTGGGGAAGAATTCCCATCCTATCTCAGGTATTCCTTTTTATTGGAAAGACATCTCGCGAGCATCTGCACAGTGTCTGGGTTGGTTGTGTGGAGGGAAAGACCTGATCTCCTGCGTGTGTGGCGTGACTGTCTATGGCATTGTTCATGCACTAACTTCTGACTCCTGTGGGTGCAGCTGGCCAGCACCCCGACTCACTGTACTCAGAGAGTGGAGAGATGTCGCCTCTTAGGGGGTAAGATGAATCAGCAAGTGACTATGATCAGCACCCCAACTCCCTTTTCATGCAACCAATATGCAGAAGTGCCCAACTAGTGGGCCTCATTCAAATTCAAACTGGGTTTTCCCATGAAAGCAGAGTTGTAAAGAAGAATGAAATCATGGTGTTTGCTGCAAAAGCGATGGAACTGGAGAACATCAAGCTAAGTGAAATAAGGCAGAACTAGAAAGCCAAGGGTCAAATGTTTCATCTCATATACAGAAGCTAGAACAAAGTAAGGAAGCAAAAAAAAGAGTATGTGCGTGGTGGGGCAGGGGATCCCATGAAAACAGAAAAGAGCCAGGCATGGTGATACACACCTGTAATTCCAGCGACTTGGGAGGCTGAGGCAGGAGGATTGTGCATTTGAGGTCACCCTCAGTAACTTAGTGAGGTCCTAAACAACTTAGCAAGACCCTATCAAAATAAAAAGGTCTGGAGATGTGGCTCAGTGGTTAAGCAGTTAAGTGGTTAACTGGATTCCCTCCCCAGTACCAAAAAACAAAGAAAGAAAGCGGGAGATGAATGGAGAGTGGAGGAGGCAATGGAGGAGGACTGAGGCGTGAATCTGATGGATCCTTCCTGTGCACCTACACGAACATACTGCAGCGAGTTCCACCGCATGCACATCCATAATGCACTGATTTTAAAAACTATAAATAAAAAAGCAAAGCTTTTTAAAAATGGAAGATATGTAGAGTTTAAATAATGCAGTGCTCCAGACACATTGTGAATGAAATGGGCCTGGGATGTCATTCGACATTTTTATTTGTGTAGTCCAAGTTCCCTGGATGCCCATCCCCCAAAAGAGCGGAGCCTCTGCAAGTGTTAGCTGGGGCCCTGGGACCGCGCTCCGCTAATAACCAGCAGCATTTGATTCCTTGCACTTTTGGTCTTCACCTTGTGTTGCCGGCACTCTGCAGTCTCCCTGGCAGTGCTGCCCCCGAGTCCCTGCTGGTACCTGCAGGTGAGAGAGCTGCGCTTTACCACGTGACTGTGCCACCTACCACGTTCTGTGAAGCTTCTCCTTCCTCCTCTGTCTGGCCTCCTGTGGCAGGATTGGCTGTTAGGAGCGACTCTGGCCTCTACTGTTGTTTGCATGCTATTCTATTCGTTTGCTTTTCATTCTCAATACAAACCAGTTCCAGACAGAGGGACAGAGAGAAATCAGAGGGATCTCTTAAGTGATAAGGGAGGGCTTGGGGTGTGGCTCCGCGGTGTCGGCCGCCTAGCGTGTGCCAGGCCTGGGCTCGCGCCCAGCACCACACAGAGAGAAGGACAGGACGGTGGTCAGCAGCCGCGGCTCTTCTTTCCTTGCACCCAGCGCCTCTCAGCGCGGCAGGCACTTCTGTCCCCTGCACGTTCCAGGGCTGGTTCCCGCAGACCC
>CM046668.1:141417968-141449180 GCA_025594165.1 Tamias sibiricus
GCGATCCTGCTGGGGGTCCTCTAGTGTGTCCACCAGGATTCCGCCAGCCCAGAACCAGCACCTGCAGGCAACCCAGACAGAACAGAAAAACGTGGCAATGCCTTTACTCACCAGCCGCTGGTGTTGCTTAATGTTAATGACTCTATGATCAGGCATCTGGGTGGGCTTGGGGGATCCTGGACGAGCCCCCAAGATGTTGTGCCCCGCGGCTTGGGACCCCCAAGAAGACCACCAGAGTCCTTGGTCAATGCAAATAACAAAGAGTCATTTATTAGCAAGCTCGAGCTTGGTCCTCCGCGCACTCGGTAACCGGTGACACTAAGAGGCCCCGAGCCCGGATTTAGCAGGGTTTTTATAATGAAATACATACAAGTTAAGGGGGGGCTTCACAACGCTCTTTTGATTGGTTAACATATAAAGTCACGTACAAAGCATAATTTTTGAGTTTTGGGGGAGGGGTAGTCGGCCACCCAGTTTTGTAAGCTAGACAAAATAAGGAGCAAGAATGTTTTGTGGCTTTTTCAAAGACTGAGAACAGTTTTGGGAAAGACTTATGTTTACACAAGCATTTGCATTTTTCACCTTTCAAAACAATCAGGAATAATACAAGGACAGGAAGAATACTGACAATTAAGAATTTATAATATATATATATATATATATATATATATATATTTTAAATCTTATCTTCATTCTCAAAATACTGGCCTATTACAACAGCAGGTGCTTTCTGACGCTGCAGACACAGGTTCTAGGAAGGGCTTTTCCAGGCAGCAAGACCTACCTGCAAAGAGAAGTGAGTTCTGAGCATTGTTTCTCTCTCCTACCCCCAGCAAAGACTGCCCATTCTTACACACCTGGGAGAGGGAGAAATGTGAAGCAAGTTTTGTGGTCTAAATAAATCCCCTTTTTGTGGCCCAGTGGTTGAGTGCCCCTGAGTTCAATCCCTGGTACCTAAATAAATAAATAAATAGAGCCCCTATTAATTTGCTAAAAATTATTTTAGTAGACAAATGTGACTTTAAAATTCTTAAACTGTAAGCTGAAGAGATTTTATTTTTTCTTGTAGTCATGTACAAATGAAAATGCTTATTGACATCACTTAGTCATATCTCAGGCTTATTAGTATCATTGACAAGAAAATTAAGGATACAAGACTGAATCACTGTTTGCAAAACTATGTTCAGCAGAATTTAAAGAAGAATTTCCTCCTGCTTTTCTTTGTATCAAAATTGGGAGCCAGCTGGGTCAAAATTCCTCTTTACAATTGCTTGTTTAAAAATCTCTACCGAGCATTTATTTCCTTGCAATTCAAAGTATGGTCCAAGGAGGTTTTAGAATTGAAAACCTCAGATCTCACTATAGAACTATTCAACTGGGTCCAGATTAAGAGGATCATCAGGTGATTCTAATGCACATTTATGCTTTCTTAGATGAGGAGAACAGAACTCAATGACAGATTTTAAAAGTCGCAATAGCCAGGTGTGGTGCCACACACCTGTCCTCTCAGCTAACTTGGAAGTGGAGGCATGAGAATCTCAAGTTTGAGTCCCAGCCTGAATAACTTAGCTACACCTTGTCTCAAAATAAAAATAAAAAAGGGCTGGGGATGTGGCTTAGTGGTAGAGCACCCCCGGGTTCATTCCCTAGCACAAAAAACAAAACAAAACAAAAGTTATAACAATAAAAGCATGACTAATATTCAAAACAGATGCTATCGATTCTTTCTCAACACATTGCCACTGACTTTTTAAAATCTAAGGCACGTATTAAAAGTTCCCCTTGGGAGCGCTGACCCTTTTAATAAAAGCAGATACATGAACATAAGCACATATGTAGACCCAACACAATACACAGGTGTGCACACACACATAAAGCAGCCAGGTAACAGAGATCTTGTAGCTATTTATAGGAATATCTCCACAAGTAGGAGGCAACGCTCAAATGTTTATCAAAGCCTCTATTTAATTTCTGCTAGAAATTAAAATAGAGCATATCAGACTTTCAAATTATGCCTTAAACACAGAGACCTGTGCAGTTGGAAATGCTAGGTGTAGAGTCTGACGGCCCCGTGGACACTGCGATCAGAGGTTCAGGGGGCCACTTGCCCTCAGTGGCTATCAGATTTATTCCTAACATCACCATGTCTATGTCCTTTTTAAGGATTTTGTAAAAGGAGATTCTCCAATGTATTTTGAGAGCTAACCCTTGAAAATTTGGCCTCTAAACAAAAACAGAGTGTAAAAACCTCTAGAGTTAGATAAAATAAGTCTTTCCTTTCGTGACCTCTGGCTGGGCCTCACTCAGAATGGAGGAGACTTACTCACTTCTTGGCAACTATTTTAATATAAGGGAGGACATTTGTCAGCTACTTGTGTCCTTAAAATTCCTTACGTGTTCCCTTTGTCCTTTTGGGTCCTCAAAGGACCACGGTTTCATATTGTGCTCCTCAATTTGAAGAGGGAGGCAGGCCTGCTAGTGCTCTGGGGGTTGACGTCTCCACTAGAGGAAGTAAATAATCTGGATTCCTGAACCTGCACAGACGGTGGAGGGGGGCAGTTTTACTCTAAGGTGAGACAGATTTTCTGCTTGTTTTCAGGCCAGCTGAGGGGAGGACAGGAGATGTGTCCTGTGAGACTCTGGAGCAGGTAGCTTAATTTCAAAGCTGGGGAGCTCTCTCTTGAGACTGTCTCATAATGGCCCCCTGCTTAAGGGGCAGACAGTGTGGACAGAACTGGGGTAGAAGCATTTCTGAAGAGGGAGAAGTTCCTTGGCTCATGCTCTGGGGTTAATGGGGCACTTCTTTCCCAAAGACCTCAGATCAGACCGAGATTTCATCTCAGGATCCAAGATTCATGGTGTGAGTGTGCCCTCCACCACTGGGACAAGTCACTCAGAAACAGAGACAGCTAGTGGTAGATATCTGGCACCCTGAGGGCTGTCGGGGTCAGACTCGGGAAGTGAGACCTTCATGAGCACGGGGGTGGCCCCAGCCCGCTGCCTTCATTTGTCTAAAGACTTCCTCTGTCCCTTGCACAAAATTCCCCAGAAAAGAAGCTGAAGCAAGTCAGGACCAACATGCCCAGCGCCTGGGTGAAAGGGTACAGCCCACCTTTATCAACATTATTTTGGGCCCACTTTTCTCCTGCGGTGAACAGGTAGCTTGCCAAGGAATGTGCCGTACCATTGCTTCTTGGAAAAAGAAAGCATGTGGGGGTCGGCACAGTGAGCCCATTTGATAGAATTATCATGCACAGCATTTAGCTTTTATAATGTCAGAGATGTCCTCATGAGCTGAAGTTGTCTAATGCCATTTGCGTTTTGTGAAATACCCTTCTTTTGGCATTACCTCTGTGTTTAGTAGAGGTCTTTATCTGTGTCAGGGCTTTCTCAGTAAAGTTAGTTAGGACTTTTATGTGCCACATTACATCTTTTTAGACCAATATGAGGGATGAATTTGGGCTAGGTGATCATACAAGCATATATAGAAACAGATCACGCCTCCACTGTAGGAGGCTGGGAGGATCTGTAGGTCTCACTCTGACTCCGACAAAGCTCGCGACTCTGACAGTCTCCTCTCACGGTCAGCGGGCACTCCTGTCTGTGACACCTTTCTTCATGGCCTCCAGCTCTTCTTGCTTTTGGTGGGGGCTCATCTGCTCCTTCAGGGGCAGTGCATGAAGAAGAGGGCTGGGGGCCGCGACCTGGTCCAGGGGCTAGGGAGCGGCAGTCCGTGAGAATCAGTTGTAGAGCAGAGCGAGGTTGGCACAATGAAGGTCTTGAGCAGAGGTGAGAGAAAGCTGGGAGGTAAGGGATCTCTGGCCACTGGCCTTTTGTTGGAGGAAACTAAGTCTTGGAGGATTTGGGGCCAAACGTCCCAAATTTGGGCCATTGATGCAGGTTGTCTGATTTATATTGCGGCCAGATCTGAGTACTCAGCCCAATGAGGCATTTAATTTTAAGGTCAATTTGGAAGTGGAGGGTCTTAAAATCATTTATGAGACAACCTAAGGGGGAGTAGCCCCATGTTGGGGATGATTGGCCCAGTGGTGGTTGAGATCAAAGGTCCCTTGATGTCTCCCATTGTTGCCGAAAGCTTGGTCCTTGTCCCCAATGCCAATCTAATAACAAGGACACAGTTTTGATAAAAAGGGAAAAGATGGTTTGTTGTTTTGCTAGCAATGGAGAAACACAGGGGACTCCTGTCCCAAAGGCTGTGCTTCTACCTATCCATAGGAACAGGGGGCTTTTGTAGAGGTGATTCAGAGAAAATGAGATTAGGGAGAGATCGGGGAGGAGAAGTCTAGGGAAAAGAAGACGAGGGAGGAGAAGTTTCAGAAAAGAAAAATAGCATGTAAGTTTCAAGGCAACAAGGGATGTAGTCGGAGCATCAAGTGAACCCTGTTACACTGGAGAACGAGAGGGTGTCCCTCCTGCAATTCCCAACGGTGGAGGACCCCCAAGGTCCGGAAGGCAGGCACCTCTGTGAGAAACCAGAAGGGACCTTACCTCTCCTAGGGAGGAGTAGGCCGCGTTTCATGCAGGAACAAAATGGCAAAAAGCAGCCTCTGATCCGAATGCAGGTCTCCGAGTGTGAGAGGGGAGGGAGTGCAGAGGAGAGGGCCAGAAGGAGGGAGTCCCCAACACCAGCGAAGGACCCGACACAGGTCCTTGCCATCCAGGTGGCAACGAGGCAGCAGAAACCCAGCCCAAGAATGGGGTCGGTTTCCGTCACATACTGGCCACCGGCTAGCTGAAGTGGGCCTGGAGCATGCGGAGGCCCCTCTGCAAGGCGGAGGAGGAGGAGGGAAGTGAGAGGGAGACATGGGAAAGTGGAGGAGGGTTGTTAGGACGGGGAGGGGTAAAGAGCCCCGAGCCCCATCCTGGGTTTCGGCACCAAATGAAAGAAAGAAAAAGAAAGGTGACCGAGCCCCGTGGGTTAGCGATGCCGCAGACAGCAGGGGCAACTGGCCACAGCTGGGGTCCGAGTGTCCCGGGCCAGGGAGGCTGAGCAGCAGCAGAATGTGTCTGCCAGGAGTCGGGGTGGTGGACCCGGGAGATTGTGAAGGTCCAGAGCCCCTCCCCCCCCGCCCCGCCCCCAGCATTGGCATTTCCAGATCCTTCAGAAGACGACAGTGAACAGCCGAGCAGCTCTGCCACCTGACTGCAGTGTGGGGAGTGCTGTCAACAGCCAAGCAGCTCTGCCACCTGCCTGCAGTGTGGGGAGTGCTGTCAACAGCCAAGCAGCTCTGCCACCTGACTGCAGTGTGGGGAGTGCTGTCAACAGCCAAGCAGCTCTGCCACCTGACTGCAGTGTGGGGAGTGCTGTCAACAGCAAGCAGCTCTGCCACCTGACTGCAGTGTGGGGAGTGCTGTCAACAGCCAAGCAGCTCTGCCACCTGACTGCAGTGTGGGGAGTGCTGTCAACAGCCAAGCAGCTCTGCCACCTGACTGCAGTGTGGGGAGTGCTGTCAACAGCCAAGCAGCTCTGCCACCTGACTGCAGTGTGGGGAGTGCTGTCAACAGCCAAGCAGCTCTGCCACCTGACTGCAGTGTGGGGAGTGCTGTCAACAGCCAAGCAGCTCTGCCACCTGCCTGCAGTGTGGGGAGTGCTGTCAACAGCCAAGCAGCTCTGCCACCTGACTGCAGTGTGGGGAGTGCTGTCAACAGCCAAGCAGCTCTGCCACCTGACTGCAGTGTGGGGAGTGCTGTCAAGAACAAGACGGGGAGAGAATGTGACGAGATAGCTGGGCCCAGCGCCACACGCCTGGAATCCCAGAGGCTGGAGAGGCTGAGGCAGGAGGATCACAAGTTCAAGGCCAACCAGGCCAACTTACCAAGACCCGGTCTCAAAACAAAATTTTAAAAATGAGTTGGCGATGTAGGTCTGGGGTAGAGCGCTTGCCTGGCATGTGTGTGGTCCTGGGTTAAATCCCCAGTCCCAGTCCCCTGGCCACAAGAATTAAAAGGAGTGCAAGGTGAGGACTATGCTAGGTCAGGAGTGATTTCAAAAAGAACTCGAGATTGATACACATGAGAAAAGCCATCAGGCTTCGTGGGTGGCGTTAAACCAGGCGAATCAATCAAAGGACCTCAGGAGGGGGTCTGCAAGTCCCAGTGAAATGCCTCCTCTATAAACTTCATGTTCTCACTCCCTTAGTGAGTGGGGCCTGAACATTTCCCACCAACACCAAGTGAGGTCAGAGGGATGACCATGGTGTTGTTCTAAGTAACAGAAAGGCCATTGCCGCGTGTTGCTGTCAGCAAACTCCACTGTGAGGGACGCAGGAAAGTGGTGGCTGCCTACACATGCGTCTCCTGGTACCAGTGGGTATTGCTGGCACCCCCTGGCAGGATCACAAAGACGCCAGAGAATAAGCACACAGAGTTGCCATGGAAACCAGATGCTTCAGCTTAAGTTACTCACAGAGAACTTCCAGGGTCGCCAACTGCGGGTGCTTCTCTCCGGTGCATCCCAGCCACAGGGCTGTTTTGAGGGTCCTTCATTCTGCTGTACTTGAGTAAGTAGGAAGTCAGGAGTCGGTGGTGATCATTCTGTGTGTGCTTTTGTCTCACACGTGGGAAGCTTGTTAACACTTGCCTCAGCCATTGTCAAGGGCGCTGATTTCCGTAATATGGGAAGCAGGTGGCAGTTTTTTTTTTTTGCAAAGAAGCACTTCCTGCAACACAGCCCTGGCCTCTGCCCGGTGTCTGTGGCACGGAGCACTTGGCTCTCCACGTTCTCTCAGCTCGCCTTGGACAGGGACAACCATCAATCTCGTCCTTGATTGTGAGTTGGAATTTTCCCAACTATTCAGCAGGATCTTCAAAAACAGGTGGGATTTTTTTTTTTAAGGTAATTGCACGATGAGGATTTTCATAGCTTTCGAAGGATCTTTTGAACCGTTTGATGTTTCAGCAGATGAAACAGTGGAAGCTGTCAAGCTGATGATAAAGGTATGTACTTGTCCCCAAGCCACTAAAATGCACATTGATTATAATCATGCAGCGGTAGGTTAGAATGTACATAGATAGAGATACTATTTGGCATGTTTTCAGTAAACAAGGAGCTAAAACTCTTTGAGAATCTCACTATCTGTAAGATAGGGTTTAAGAGTATGGTAATTTTGAACGTGTTGGACCAGGAAGCAAACTGAGTCAGTAAATTCTCAAGAAAAAAGTGAGTTTCATACTGGGTGCGGTGGCACACACCTGTAATCCCAGCACTTGGAAGCCTGAGGCAGGAGAATCTCGAGTTCAAAGCCAGCCTCAGCAATGGCGAGGCACTTAGCAACTCAGTAAGACCCTGTCTCTAATAAAATACAAAAAAGGGCTGGGGATGTGGCCCAGTGGTTGAGTGCCCTTGAATTCAATCCCTGGTACAAAAAAAAAAAAAAAAAATTAAAAAAAGGAGTTCACTTCTCTTTAGGGAATTTGTGGGTTGTTCATGGCCCACATAACCTGATAGCAATTCTTCATAAAAGGACAAAAACATGACATGTTTTTGTTTTCAGGCCATGAAAGTAGAAAGTGCCAGTCATCTGATAGATGTTCTGTTTGGTAAGCAAGCAAATAAAAAGAATCAAAGGGTTCTGCAAGCAGAGGACCTTAGCCAACTGAGGGCTGTGACTTCATTTGTGTTCAGAGTAAACCAAGCTCAGAGAGGCTGTCTCACCGAGGATCACAGCACCAGAACAAGAAACAGTTTGTATGCGGTATCGTCCTTACAAATTTACATTAAAATTAAAAAAAAATAGTAAAACATTTAGTTCCTGACCATCAAATGTTTAATGTGGAGATGGTTATTGCCAATTGCAGGGGAGCATCTGTTGAGCTGAGTTATGTGATATGTGGTTGATTTCCACAATCAGGATTTTCTAGCCCAGGGATCTTAACCTTACATGTCATGGATTCCTTTGGAAGTTAGGTGATGCCTACGAAGTCTTTCTCAGGATGTCTTTAGATACATAAGATAAAATACATACAGATAAAAAAGGAAACCAGTTATATTGAAGTACAATTTTGAAATGATAAAAAATCAATT
The DNA here is from genome assembly GCA_025594165.1 of Tamias sibiricus. NCBI lineage: Eukaryota > Metazoa > Chordata > Mammalia > Rodentia > Sciuridae > Tamias > Tamias sibiricus. The sequence goes on from CM046668.1 coordinate 141,426,013, forward strand.
TGTGACATAGTGGCATGGTGTAGAGGGCTTGCTTTATTATCCACTAACGGGCTCCAGCAGTGCATTTAACCACCATTACACTTGCAAAGCAGTTATCATATAAATGACATTTTGAAATATCTGCCACACCAGTAATGTGACATGAAAATGAAATTATGTGTGGCTTGTGTGTGTGTGTGTGTGTGTGTGTGCGTGTGCTGGGTATAGAACCTAGGACCAGTGGGTGCTCGGCACACACTCTACCACTATGTCACCAGCTCCACATGGGTGACTTTTATTGGTGACAGAGTCACAGGTACAGCTGATGAGTGCTACTTTAGTTTGTTGCTGTTAAGCATAATTGAAGGAAATTTTTAATTTCATTTAGAGTCCATGAAAATGAAGACATAATTCTTTTTTTTTTTTTTTTTTGTACTGGGGATTGAACTCAGGGGCACTCAACCACTGGGCCACATCCCCAGCCCCCCTTTTTTTTTTGTATTTTATTAGAGACAGGGTCTCACTGAGTTGCTAAGTGCCTCGCCATTGCTGAGGCTGGCTTTGAACTCGCGATCCTCCTGCCTCAGCCTCCCAAGTGCTGGGATTACAGGCGTGCGCCACCGCGCCCGGCTGAAGACATAATTCTATCCCACCTAAATTCTATTTGTAAACTTCTTGGAGGTGGTCTAGAGACTCCAAGTTAAGAATCCTAATACTTCTTCCCTTTGTCCCCAATCATATTGCTCAGCGGGGAAATGTTTTGAGAAAGAGCGAGAGAGAGCTAGAGAGAGATTACTTTTCTGGTCTAGTAACTTAGAGATCTACTGTCCTCATAATATGCTGTTATCTTGAAGGATCATTTCCACATTCCTCTCTCTGAAGACCAACAAGGCAGGCGGTACCTGGAGCTGATGTATGCAGGAGCTGCTCTAAGGAACAGCTGGAGTCTTGCTGATGTTGGAATATCTTTCTGTTCGACTCTCAAATGCTTCCTTAAGGTACCATGGACAGAATAACATTTGTGCATGATGCCTGTCTCGCTTTGAATCAAGTTGTGGATAACCCTGCCAAGGTAGCTTCGTAACTTAGGGGTTTTCGTTCCCTGCCTTCTCTCTGCCATTGGCCGGGCCGGTCCTAGGCGGGCTTTGTGCATAGGGGGCGTGGCCTGGAGACCCGCAGAGGTCCTGGTCTGCTCCCCACCCCCACCTCCTTTGCTGCCTGTCAACAGGAGCTCACCACAAAACAGAACCCGAACAAGGCCCAGGGCAGATCTGGAACACTGACCTGGGAAGAGAGTCGGGTCTCTTCATGGGCCATGATGATTAGGGGCAGAGTGAGAAGAAGCAATTCGCAGTAACGAGAGTGACGGGGCAGTTTCCACACTCGAATCTGGCCACAGTAGCCATTGGGTGAGGTATGCTGGCAATGGATGTAGGCTTTTCCATTTAGTGTCCTTCACCAAGGACACCAAACGTCCATGACTAGGCACCCACGAGCCCTTAAGGACTTTACAGAACCTAAAATTATAAGTGTACAAGATTGTGTGCCTAGATATTTCGGAGGGTCATTATCCTTAACTTACAACAATTTGTAAAGGAACAAGTCATCCAAAGAATTCAAGAGGGCTGCTCTAGGGTAGAGGCATTATTCTATACTCTTTCCTTACCCTACATGAAGACAGGACCCTCAAGGAGGTTACTAAAGTATTCAGTCTCCACCAAACAGGGCAATTATTTTCTCATATTTACATTAAAAAGGTTTTCATGGTAGTCAGAGTTAACTCTTCATGTGTTTCAGTGAGTAACTGAATGGGCATTTAAAAGGAATTTTCTCCAACATTAAGTAGTGAAGACAACGTGACGAAATAGTGTGCATACATGATTCTGCGCATAGGAACAAAATGTGGCTAAAAGCTTGGTCTTCGTCCCCGGTAACGAAGACAAGGTTTTGAGGAAAAGGAAAAAGAAGTTTTATTGCTTTGCTAGCAAAGGAGAAACAAGGGACCCTGGTCCCAGAGACTGTGATTCTGCCCATCATGGGGAACTGGGGTGGGTGGGGGCGTTGAAGAAGTGATTCAGAGGAATCCCTTTTCCCCAGATTAGGGAGGCGAGATTAGGAAGGAGACCAGAGGAGAGAAGATCAGGGAGGAGGAGGTCAGGGAGGAGAAGTTAGGTGGAAAAAAAACACATCAGTTTTAGAGCTACAAGGGACATAGTCAAAGCATAAAGTGGACCACTGTTACAAAACCCATGCTTATGTATGTTTTGATGTTTTATGAGCATTGTCATGTATTACTTTCTAGCTATGTTCCTTTGTGCATGTGAGTCTGCCTTCTGGGAAGCTAGGAAAGCTAGGGTCTCCTGATTTATTTTGGCATAACTTAGAAATATGATGATGCAGACCCAAACTAAAGTTCAAACACTTGTTGGGTATGTAGTTTTTCTTTTTTGAAAGGTATGGTTGGTATTGTACAGTTGAAGTAAACCCAAGACATTTAGTTATTTTTTTTTATTGTGCTTATATTTTTGTGTGGATTGCTAAGTTTTGCTTAGGTGAAAAGAGGGAAAGACATTGGGTGAATCTGCAGGCAATCTGACCTTCCTTATGTTTGAAAAATAGCTGTTATTTTCTAGTTTGCCTGCACGTCACACTTTGGTCTTTAATGGAAAAGTAGGCACGTTTGGAGTAGTGAGTGAATGCGGACTCAGTCAAGAGTGGTGTGGAGAGAAGGTCGCGTAGACGCCTCCGGAAGCCATAGAAACGAATTCTGTGCCTGTGTCTCCACGTTCTGTTAACACAGGGTGGTCCTGACAACCGTGGCTGCTGCTGCTCCTATAAAACATGGCATTGAGGGCTGGGGCTGTAGCTCCGTGGTTGAGCACTTGCCTCGCATGCGTGAGGCACTGGGTTCGATCCTCAGTACCACAAAAATATAAATAAATAAATAAAATGAAGATGTTGCATCCATCTACAACTAAAAAAAATTTAAAAATAAAAAGACAAAAACCCCATGGCATTGGGCACAGCGAGAGCCTAGGTCTTTCCTGGCACGCAGATTGGAGATCGCAGCTGCAGCTTTCTTCACTCCTGTCACCCTGTACCCAGAACAGTCCCTGGCACCCAGCGGTGCTGCATCCCATGTACTGAAGGGTGAGTTCATGAGGCTCTGAGGGCAGAGCGGGAGCTGATCAGGAAGGTCAGATGGTGGCCGGAGCCTCACCTGGAGGTGCTTTCCAGGGGTTCCACCTTTCTGTGGTTCTGTGGCAGCCCCTCCCGCTCTGCCCTCGAGGCAAAGCACTTCCTAGTCCTCTGACCCTGTCCCTGTCCACCTGGGCTCTTAGTTACAAGCAGCAGAAACAAACCCCAGATGATTTAAGCAGAAAATAAACATTGTTAAAGAGCTTTTGGGGGGCTGGGGTGGTGGCTCAGCGGTAGAGCGCTCGCCTAGCACGTGTGCAGCCCGGTTCGACCCCCAGCACCACGTAAAAAAATAAAGGCATTGTGTACAACTAAAGCAAATAAATGTTTAAAAAAAAAAAAAAAAGAGCTTGTGGGTGATTCACAATCTTGTGGGGAAGATCACAGAAGCAGGATCAGCGATTGCTCAACCAGAACAATCTCTAAGTCACGTCCCAGAACAAGTCCAGGAAGGCCCGCGCTGCAGCCCCTCCGCCTGCCCGCCTGGAGCCCAGGCTGGACTGCTGTGGGCCCCGCGGCCGGCCTCCACTGCGGAACACTCCCCTGCCCTCCTGGCTCTGGGTCCCAGGGGGTGGCAGGCCTGACTGGGCGCCTCCTCACCCACCCAAGCCGGCTGCAAGGGGCGCCCACCTGCGTCTCGCAGAGCTGAGGTGAGCTCAGCCTCCCTAAGACACCCTGAGTCTCCTCCGACTCCTGGTCCCTGGCTCCCTTCTGTAACCAAGCGCTGAGGTCAGAATGCACTAATCCCTCCCGACATCCCTGGAATGCTCTGAGAAGCTGTTTTTGTGGTGAGAGACTGAGTTACTCTGTGGTCACCATGGAATACAGACACGACGGCCAGACAAGTTGGAAATGTGTGTACTATCTTTTTTTTTTTAAAAAAAAAAATACTTATTTGCTTTAGTTGTACATGATGCGTTTATTTGTATGTGGTGCTGAGGATCGAACCCGGGCCGTGCAGGTGCTAGGCGAGCACTCTACTGCTGAGCCACAACCCCAGCCCCATTTGTACTATCTTGATAGATGGAAAATTGATTGAAAATTATACACATTTTAGCTTTCAAAAGGCACTGTGAATATATAAACACCAACGTCCAAGAGAAGCATGCAGTTTTATATTTTGAATTCATTTTTATGCACAAAAGTATGTATAAAGGTGATTCTTCAAAATGTACGATTTATCAACGAGAACACGTTTCTAATAAACAGTTTTTTCTTTTGGGGTGGGGGGCGTGCTGGGAATGGCGCCCAGAGCCGCGAGCTTGCTAGGCGAGCTCTTTGCCATCGAGCTACACCCACAGCTAACTGGTTCACAAAAGGTGTAAAAAGAATTTGGAAAAGAAAGGTATTTCAGTTTCAACTCATGGTCCCATCCTGTGCAGGATGACTACCACACAGGAGGAGTTTATGAAGACATCTGACCGGAACTCATTCAGCTCAACAAAACAAACATTATTTTCCCTTTTGGTTCATTCCGGAACAGTTGGGGCAAGTTTCTCCTTTCTTGGTGCTGCAACTCCAAAATCATAAACATAAAAAAGGAGAACTTGACACAGAATTACAGCAGTGTTCAAAACTGCTGTTCAACTTCTGTTTTCTTCCAGCTAGTGTTTCTAAACCCCTTCCTATTTTATTGTTCACATATGTGTCTGTATTTGCAGTGAGTCTGCTTTGTTCTTTGAAGTGGGGAAGAATTCCCATCCTATCTCAGGTATTCCTTTTTATTGGAAAGACATCTCGCGAGCATCTGCACAGTGTCTGGGTTGGTGTGTGGAGGGAAAGACCTGATCTCCTGCGTGTGTGGCGTGACTGTCTATGGCATTGTTCATGCACTAACTTCTGACTCCTGTGGGTGCAGCTGGCCAGCACCCCGACTCACTGTACTCAGAGAGTGGAGAGATGTCGCCTCTTAGGGGGTAAGATGAATCAGCAAGTGACTATGATCAGCACCCCAACTCCCTTTTCATGCAACCAATATGCAGAAGTGCCCAACTAGTGGGCCTCATTCAAATTCAAACTGGGTTTTCCCATGAAAGCAGAGTTGTAAAGAAGAATGAAATCATGGTGTTTGCTGCAAAAGCGATGGAACTGGAGAACATCAAGCTAAGTGAAATAAGGCAGAACTAGAAAGCCAAGGGTCAAATGTTTCATCTCATATACAGAAGCTAGAAACAAAGTAAGGAAGCAAAAAAAAGAGTATGTGCGTGGTGGGGCAGGGGATCCCATGAAAACAGAAAAGAGCCAGGCATGGTGATACACACCTGTAATTCCAGCGACTTGGGAGGCTGAGGCAGGAGGATTGTGCATTTGAGGTCACCCTCAGCAACTTAGTGAGGTCCTAAACAACTTAGCAAGACCCTATCAAAATAAAAAGGTCTGGAGATGTGGCTCAGTGGTTAAGCAGTTAAGTGGTTAACTGGATTCCCTCCCCAGTACCAAAAAACAAAGAAAGAAAGCGGGAGATGAATGGAGAGTGGAGGAGGCAATGGAGGAGGACTGAGGCGTGAATCTGATGGATCCTTCCTGTGCACCTACACGAACATACTGCAGCGAGTTCCACCGCATGCACATCCATAATGCACTGATTTTAAAAACTATAAATAAAAAAGCAAAGCTTTTTAAAAATGGAAGATATGTAGAGTTTAAATAATGCAGTGCTCCAGACACATTGTGAATGAAATGGGCCTGGGATGTCATTCGACATTTTATTTGTGTAGTCCAAGTTCCCTGGATGCCCATCCCCCAAAAGAGCGGAGCCTCTGCAAGTGTTAGCTGGGGCCCTGGGACCGCGCTCCGCTAATAACCAGCAGCATTTGATTCCTTGCACTTTTGGTCTTCACCTTGTGTTGCCGGCACTCTGCAGTCTCCCTGGCAGTGCTGCCCCCGAGTCCCTGCTGGTACCTGCAGGTGAGAGAGCTGCGCTTTACCACGTGACTGTGCCACCTACCACGTTCTGTGAAGCTTCTCCTTCCTCCTCTGTCTGGCCTCCTGTGGCAGGATTGGCTGTTAGGAGCGACTCTGGCCTCTACTGTTGTTTGCATGCTATTCTATTCGTTTGCTTTTCATTCTCAATACAAACCAGTACCAGACAGAGGGACAGAGAGAAATCAGAGGGATCTCTTAAGTGATAAGGGAGGGCTTGGGGTGTGGCTCCGCGGTGTCGGCCGCCTAGCGTGTGCCAGGCCTGGGCTCGCGCCCAGCACCACACAGAGAGAAGGACAGGACGGTGGTCAGCAGCCGCGGCTCTTCTTTCCTTGCACCCAGCGCCTCTCAGCGCGGCAGGCACTTCTGTCCCCTGCACGTTCCAGGGCTGGTTCCCGCAGACCCTGGTGAACCGAGAGGGATAGATGAACACACGCTGAAACCGCCGTATGGGAAAAGGGAGGGGGTTTATTGATTTACCAAAGAAACACGTGGAGGGGATGGGGTGAACCGCGAAGGAAACGAATGGGGGGAGGGAAAGAAAGGAAAAATGGGGGACGCAGGGGAACAGGGACAAGCGGGAACAGAGAGAGATTTCAGTCGGGGCTGGCTTAAATGGAGTGGGGGGTCAGAAAGCCCCCCCTGGAGTGAGTCCTTGCCCTATAGGCTAACAGAGGTCAGGAGGTAGTGCCCAGGGCACCTGCTGGTCAGGTTTGCTGGTCATGCTGAGGATCTTGGGAAGTGTAGTTTTTCACAAAGCACCTGGGGAGGTGTGGCCTTCTGCCTGGGAGGCGCAGCCTCCTGCCTGGAATCCAACAAACGGAGAGGGCGACTTGGGGTCCTCTGAGGCCGCCTGAGCAGCTCGGCTTGCTGGCTGGCCTCCTGGAGGTGGAGGAGGGCGCGCCGGCCTGGGAACCGCAGTCACTGGGATCGCCCAGACCAGGCTCTGGAGAGTGGAGGAGGCAATGGTGGAGGACTGAGGCGTGAATCTGATCGAATTTGTTGTTGCTGTTTTTTAATCCGTCCCTGAGGAGGGACGCAGCTCCTGCTTAGGGAGAGGGCCCGAGGGCCACGGGGAGTGGCGGGGGAGCACGGGAAAAAGTGGACTGTAGAAACCCTTTCCTCCCCGCTCCTCCCCGACTGGCAGTGGTTTTAGTTTTCCTTTGGCCTCACTGAATGGTGGCTAACGGAGGCCCAGGACGGAGGCCGCCTTCCCACTCAACTCTACTTCACTGTCTGAGTTCCACTGGGTTTCCTATTGGGGTTGCAAAATAAAAGGAACAAAGGACACTTAAAAAAAAAAAAAAAAAAACTGTATTCAGTATTTCCCTTTTTAAACATAAAATTAAATATATGTGGCTATTGTATTTTTAACCAGTAGAGCCGCATATACAATGAACAGCATGTAACAGTAAGCAAAACTCCCTCCCCCCCCCCCCCCAGGGTTAGCTTCTCATAAAGGACTTTTTTTTTTTTTCATGGCCACTCACTTTTATTTTCTTTCATAATCACTCGATTCTCTTAAAAGGAATTTGTTGTTGTTGTTTTTTAATCCGAAGTTGTTGTCTATATAACAGCAGCATGCATTACATTTCATATTACATATACACAGAACCTTTTTAACATAACACTGTGTGTATACGAAGCATATTCATACTATTAATGTCTTCAATCATGCATTTAGGATAACGATATCCATCTCATTCTACCATCTTCTTTTTTTTCCCTTCACGCCCCCTTGCTCCCCCCCCCCCCCCCATTGGCCTTTCTAATGTTCCTCTAATCCTCCTGTGCTCCCTGACCCAACCCCACTGTGAATCAGCCTCCTTATATCAGAGAAAACATTCGGCATTTGGATTTTTGAGATTGGCTAACTTCACTTAGCATTATATTCTCCATCTTTATCCATTTACCTGCAAATGCCATGATTTTATTCTCTTTAATTGCTGAGTAGTATTCCATTGTGTATATATACCACATTTTCTTTATCCATTCATCTACTGAAGGGCATCTAGGTTGGTTACACAGTCTAGCTATTGTGAATTGTGCTGCTGTAAACATTGACGTGGCTGTGTCCTTGTAGTATGCTGTTTTTAAGTCCTTTGGGTATAGACCCAGGAGAGGGATGGCTGGGTCATAAGGTGGTTCCATTCCCAGTTTTCCAAGGAAACTCCATACTGCTTTCCATAATGGCTGCACCATTTTGCAGTCCCACCAGCAATGTATGAGTGTCCCTTTTCCCCACATCCTCTCCAACATTTATTATTGTTTGTGTTCTTAATAGCTGACATTCTGACTGGAGTGAAATGAAATCTTAGAGTAGTTTTGATTTGCATTTCTCTAATTGCCAGAGATGTTGAACATTTTTTTCATGTATTTGTTGATTGATTGTGTATCTTCTTCTGAGAAGTATCTCTTCAGTTCCTTGACCCATTTATTGATTGGGTTATTTGTTTTTTTTTTGTTTTGTTTTGTTTTTTTGGTGTTAAGATTTTTGAGTTCTTTATATGTTCTAGAGATTAGTGCTCTATCTGATGTGTATGTGGTAAAAATTAGTTCCCATTTAGTTGATTCTCTATTCACCTCACTGATTGTTTCTTTTGCCGAGAAGAAGCTTTTTAGTTTGAATCTATCCCATTTATTGATTCTTGATATTAATTCTTGTGCTACAGGAGTCTTATTAAGGAACTTGGGGCCTAATCTGACATGTTGGAGATTACAGCTTACTTTTTCTTCTATTAGGTGTATTGTCTCTGGTCTAATTCCTAGGTCCTTAATCCACTTTGAGTTGAGGTTGTGCATGGTGAGAGATAAGGGTTTAATTTCATTTTGCTGCATATGAATTTCCAGTTTTCCCAGCACCATTTGTTGAAGAGGCTATCTTTTCTCCAATGTACATTTTTGGCGCCTTTGTCTAATATAAGATAACTGAAATTATATGTATTAGTCTCTGTGTCCTCAATTCTGTACTATTGGTCTTCCAGTGTATTTTGATGCTAATACCATGCTGTTTTTGTTACTATTGCTCTGTAGTATACTTTAAGGTCTGGTATAGTAATGCCACCTGTTTCACTCTTCTTGCTAAGGATTGCTTTAGCTATTCTGGGTCTCTTATTTTTCCAGATGAATTTCATGACTGCTTTTTCTATTTCTTTGAGGAATGTCATTGGGATTTTGATCGGAACTGCATTACATCTGTATAGTGCTTTTGGTAGTATGGTCATTTTGACAATATTAATTCTGCCTATCCAAGAACAAAGTAGGTCTTTCCATCTTCTAAGGTCTTCCATAATTTCTTTCTTTAGTGTTCTATAATTTTCGTTATAGAGGTCTTTCACCGCTTTCGTTGATTCCCAGGTATTTTATTTTATTTTTTTGATACTATTGTAAATGGGGCAGTTTTCATCATTTCCCTTTCAGAGGATTTGTCACTGATGTACATAAATGCCTTTGACTTATGTGTATTGATTTTGTATCCTGCTACTTTGCCGAATTCATTTACTAGTTGTAAAAATTTTCTGGAAGAGTTTTTTGGTCCTTCTAGGTATATTATCATATCATCAACAAATAGTGCTAATTTGAGTTCTTCTTTTCCTATCTAGATCCCTTTAATTTCTTTCGTCTGTGTAATTGCTCTGGCCAGGGTTTCAAGTACTATGTTAAATAACAGTCGTGAAAGGGGCATCCCTGTCTTGTTGCTATTTTTAGAGGGAATGCTTTCAATTTTTCTCATTTAAGATGCTATTAGCCTGGGGCTTCGCATAAATAGCTTTTATAATGTTGAGATATGTTCCTGTTATCCCTAGTTTTTCTAGTGTTTTGAACATAAAGGGGTGTTGTATTTTGTCAAATGCTTTTTCTGCATCTATTGAGATGATCATATTTTTTTTTTATGTCTACTGATGTGATGTATTAAGTTTATTGATTTCCGTATGTTGAACTAACCTTGCATCCCTGGTATAAGCCCTACTTGATCATGGTGCACTATCTTTTTTATATGTTTTTGTATTCAATTTGCCAGAACTTTGTTGAGGATTTTTGCATCTATGTTCATTAAAGATATTGGCCTGAAGTTTTCTTTTTTGGCTGTGTCTTTGCCTGGCTTTGGAATTAGTGTAATACTGGCCTCATAGAAAGAGTCTGGAAGAGCTCCCTCTTTTTCTATTTCCTGAAATAAGTTGAAGAGTATTGGTATTAGTTCTTCTTTGAAGGTCTTGTAGAACTCGGCTGTGAACCCATCAGGACCTGGGCTTTCTTTGGTTGGTATCTTTTTGATGACGTCTTCTATTTCCTCACTTGAAATTGATCTGTTTAAATTGTGTATAGCCTCCAGATCCAGTTTAGGCAATTCATATGACTCTAGAAATCTGTTAATGCCTTCGATATTTTCTATTTTATTAGAGCATGTTTTCAAAGAAATTTCTAATTATCTTCTGTATTTCTGAGTTGTTTGTTGTGATAGTTCCTTTTACATCACAGATGCTAGTAATTTGAGTTTTTTCTCTCCTTTTTTTCGCTAGGATCGCTAAGGGTCTGTCAATTTCATATTTTTTTTTTTCTTCAAAGAACCAACTTTTAGTTTTGTCAATTCTTTCAATTGTTTCTTTAGTCTCAATTTTATTAATTTCAGGTCTGATTTTAATTATTTCCTGTCTTCTACTGCTCTTAATGTTGATCTGTTATTCTTTTTCTAAGGCTTTGAGGTATGATATTAAGTCATTTATTTGTTGATTTTTTTTTTTTTCTTTTAAGGAATGAATTCAATGCAATGAATTTTCTTCTTAATACTGCCTTCATAGTGTCCCAGAGATTTCTATACAGTGTATTTGTGTTCTCATTCACCTCCAGGAATTTTTTAATCTCCTCCTTGATGTCTTCTGCAACCCCTTGTTCATTCAATAGCATGTTGTCTAGTTCCCATGTGTTTGGAATAGCTTTTTTTATTGCTTGTTTTATCATTGATTTCCAATTTCATTCCATTATGATCTGATAGAATGCAGGGTAGTATCTCTACTTTTTTTATATTTGCTAAGAGTTGCTTTGTGACATAATATATGGTCTATTTTAGAGAAGGATCCATGTGCTGCTGATAAGAAAGTGTATTCGGGGGCTGGGGTTGTGGCTCAGCGGCAGAGCCCTCACCTCGCACGTGCGCGGCCCTGGTTCGATCCTCAGCACCATGTACACATAAATGCATTGCATTGTGTACAACTAAAGTAAATAAATATTAAAAAAAAGAAAGTGTATTCGTTCACTGAGGGATGATGAAATATTCTATATATGTCCATTAAGTCTAAGTTATTAATTGTATTAATGAGGTCTAAAGTTTCTTTGTTTAGCTTTTGTTTGGATGATCTATCCAGTGGTGAAAGAGGTGTGTTGAAGTTCCCCTAGAATAACTGTGTTGTGGTCTATTTTGACTCTTGAACTTGAGAATGGTTTGTTTGATGAATGTAGGTGCTTCATTATTTGGGGCATATAGATTTATAATTGGTATGTCTTGTTGATGAATGGTTCCCTTAAGCAGTAAGAAATATCCACCTTTGTCCCTTTTGATTAGCTTTGGCTTAAAGTCTACTTATTTGACATGAGGATGGAAGCCCCTGCTTGCTTCTGCAGCCCATGTGAGTGGTAAGCTTTTCCCAGCCTTTCACCTTCAGTCTGTTGATGTGTTTTTTTCTATGTGGTGTGTTTCTTGGAGACAGCATATTGTTGGGTCATTTCTTTTAATCCAGTCTGACAGTATGTGTCTTTTGAATGATGAGTTTAGGCCATTAACATTCTGGTTTATTATTGAGACATGATCATATTCCCGTCCATTTTTATTTGTTTATGGTATTTAACTTGATGTGGTTTCCTCTGGATGGTGTTTCCTTTAGTTTAATCATTCCCTATGCTGATTTTCATTGTTATTTTTTCTTTTCTTCTTCATGGAATATTTTGCCCAGGATGTTCTGAAGTGCAGGCTTTCGAGTTGTGAAATCTTTTAATTTTTGTTTGTTGTGGAAGGTTTTTATTTCATCTTCAAATCTAAAGCTTAATTTTGGTGGATATAAGATTCTTGATTGACGTCCCTTTTCTTTCAGAGCTTGAAATATGTTGTTCCAGGATCTTCTAGCTTTTAAGGTCTGGGTTGAAAAATCTGCACATAATCTAATTGGTTTCCCCCTATAAGTAATCTGATTCCTTTCTTTTGTGGCTTTTAATATTCTCTCCTTGTTCAGTATATTAGGCATTTTCATTATAATGTGCTTATTGTGGATCTGTTGTGATTTTGTACATTTGGTGTTCAGTAAGCCCCTTGAACTTGGTTTTCCCATTCATTCCTCATGTTTGGAAAATTTCCTGGTATTAGTTCATTGAATAAATTACTTGTTCCTTTGGTTTGGAACTCTGCACCTTCCTCTACCCCAATCACTTTTAAATTTGGTATTTTTTATGCTATCCCATATTTCTTGAATGTTCTAATCATGATTTCTTAACCATTTTCACTGTGTTTCTACATTTTTCTCCAGATTACATATTTTGTCTTCATTATCTAAGGTCCTTTCTTCCAAGTGGTCTGATCTGTTGGTGATGCTTTCAATTGAACATTTAATTTGGTTAATTGCTTCTTTCATTTCCAGAATTTCTGTTTGGTTTCTTTTAGAACCTTTATCTCCCTATTGAAGTAATATTTTGCTTCTTTTTTTTTTATGAAGTTCTTTGTCAAAATGATTTTTTACTACCTGTATTTGCTCCCTCATTTCATTCTTGAATTCCATGAACATTTGGATTATGTATCTCCTAAATTCCTTCTCTGACATTTCATCTACTGTGCTTGCCAGGGAATCTGCTAAGGAGGTATGTAGATTTGTTTGGGACACTTTCTTCCCTTGTTTTTTCATGTTGCTTGTGTGACTTTTCTTCTAGTGCTGTGGAACCTTGACTTTTATGTTTTCACCTTAAAGCCTTATAATGCTCCCTGTAGTATATTTTGCTATCAGATCCACTTATAAATACTTTACACTTTAAAACCAGACATTTTGGGCTGGAGTTGTAGCTCAGTGGTAAGAGCACTTGCCTAGCATGTGTGAGGCCCTGAGTTCGATTCTCAGCACTACATATAAATAAATAAATAAAATAAAAGTCCATCAACATCTAAAAAAAATTAAAAAAAAAGACATTTTCTATTCAGATAATAACAATTTGGTCACAATGTGCAGAATAAGTGAATTCAGATATTGTCTCCAATATACTCCGTATGTTTGTAAAGGGGTTTATAATTTCAAATATTGGACACAGAGGTGATATGCTTAGGAGGAAGGAAGTTAGGATATTGCGTTGTTTTTTTCTTAGGAAGTGCGAAAAGAGAAATCTATGGAAGTAGTTTAATATCAGCAGAAGAGAGAGGAAAGGAATTGGAGTGAACAATTTAGTGGGAAGACTGATGCATATATAAACCAAACTTATGTAAATGTTGAGAGAAATAAAAAATGTCAAAGTAGTAGAAATTAGTGAAAAGAGAAGAAAGAGAAAGTGAGTCAAAAAAGTAGAGAAGAAACTATATATAACACCGTTTTGATGTATCATTCAGTTGCCCCAGTTCTAAAAAATCCTAATTCCTGTATAAAAACTTGTTTTTGCCTCTGTTGAGAGTGCAAGCGTGGGTCTTAAGTAGGAAGGATGAGGGAAGAAGAAAAGAGAAGGGAAAAAAAAGCGAACAAAAAAAAGTTGAAACCAGAAAATAAGTCTCAGACAAGCAACCTTTAGGGAAGCTTTTCTGTTTCACCCTCGGCTGTTAAGCTGGTTGTGGGAACACCCCGGCTGGTGTCGAGTAGCTGTGGGTGGGGTCAAGTCTGCACACCTGGTTACCAAGGAATGGCTCTGGGGGCTGGGGCACTGGGTGAAGGGCACCCACAGACGTCTCTCGGGAGGCGTCTAGTCTCCAGCTCCTCTGCCATTGCAGAGTCGGGGGCCACCACGCTGGACTCCGATGCCTAGCCCACCGGCTGCCGAGGCTCGCCCAGGAGTGTGCTGGCCTCAGGACACTGGTAGCTTCCTCGGAGGCCGGCCTCTGCGCAGCTGCTTCTCCTCCTCCCTTCCTCCTTCCCCCAGTCCACGCAGCCCTTTCAATCCTGGCCGTGCTGGCTCTCCTTGGGCTACAGGCACCGCCGACCTGAGTGTCCCTGTGCTTGTCGCCCTGCCAGGCAACCTGCTTGAAAGCACGCTGGGCCGCAGAGTTGTCGCGGAAGCTCCTGCCTGTCCTGCGGCCCCCTTGACGCCTGGCCGGGCCTTGTCCCCGCGCCTCCCGCGGGCTCCACTGCATCCCTCGCGGCCGGTCAGTGGCCTGGAGTCTCACCCTCGCTGTGCTCCGCGTCTCGCTGTCCCGAGAAGCACGCGTGCCCCGGCTCCCTCGCAGTGGCAGGGACACTGCTGGCGACTCAGCCAAACTCCCCCATGCCTGTTTCAGTGACTGACCCCGAAAGCACCTCCCTCCTGTCCGCCTCTTCCTGTAAGCTGCCTGGTACCGTAAACCGGGATAAAAAACTCTCGGGGGCAGAGTTAAGCTTTTACTACTTTTACTTCTACTTTCTTAGAGCTTAGAGAGGGAAAGAAAGATTTTCTTCTTAGAGTCTTAGAGAGGGAAAAGAAAGATTTTTCTTAGAGAGGGAAAGAAAGATTTTTCTTAGAGTAGAAAGAAAGATAGAGTAGAGCTTAGCTTAGAGTAGAGTAAGATTAGAGCTTCTTTCTTCTCTTCTTTCTTCCTTCTTCTTTCTTCTGTCTTCTGTCTTCCTCAGGAGCCTCGGCCTAACTCTGACCAGTCATTACTTCTTCTATCTGGTTTCTCTTCTGTAACCGCTCTGCCTACGTTCTGGCCGCTCTGATTCTTCTGACCGACCGAGTGACTGCCCGGCTGACTGAATTCTCCGTTCTCCTAACTCGGACCGCTTTCACCCGGTTATATACCTTCAGCTTTGCGGGTGCCTACAGGTGCGTCACATACATATCAGGCGGAACTTATGGCTTCCAGCTAGCTGCAACAGCCCTTCCTAATTAGGGCTCCTTCATCTTCCCAGCCCACAGAGGCCTTTCAGGCCGGAGTCAGTCTTCCCAACGCGAAGGGCAGCACCGCGGCGGGCGCCCCCAGGACCCCTCGGTAGCCGCAGCATGCACGTGAGCAGCCGGCCTCCCTCCTGGAGCCCGGTCTGTGGCCCGAGGACGAAAGACCTGAGCGCCCGGGCCTCCTCCACCTTGCTCAGAGCAGGGGGACGCGCCAACGTGGACACAGGCCGAGACCAAGACCCGAGGTCGGCGCGAAGCTGGCCCTGGCTTCCCCTGCACACCCTCGTGGAGAGCCTGAGGCCCTTGAGGCCCCTCGGACAGGTCTGTCCCTTGTGCCGACCTCCACACAGCGTGCTTCCTCCTTTTCTCCCCTGCAGGAAGAAGACAAGCCCCCGCTGTACGTGTTCAACGCTGTGACCCAAGAGAGGGTGCCAATAATGGAGAGCGTTTCCCTTCTTGGCAAAAGAGTGTCTGACCTGAGGACCCTGGTGACTCTGAGGTGCGGCCTCCCTGTGAGCGTCTACTGTCTGCGCAGCCCTGCTGGCTTGGAGATGTACGACTGCAACACCCTCCGGGACTACCAGACCGGCCTCGGTAGGGCCTGAGGCGGCTGCACTGCCACTCAGCACTGGGGTCCTCTGATCCCAGCCAGATTTTTGCATTTTTTCAAAAGAAAATGGAAATCTGCATTTTTAAATGCAACATGTTGATTTCATTTGCTTATTTATTTTAACATAGTTGATAGAGTTACATGGTTTTAAAATGTCAGAAGTGTAGAAAGTTATGGAATCTCGCATCTCCTAGCCCCTGCAGGTAACCAGCATGGCCAAGGAGACTGAGAATCAAAAGCATTTCTAAATTGAGTCACAACAAACGGAGGAGTTGTTTCTGAATGGAAACCTCTGTAGAACAGCGTGGATGTGATTACCAACTCTTTGCTCCCCTGCCTGTAGACTAAGAAATGAGGAAGGTCCCAAAGTCCTGCCAACTCTTGTTCTTTTTTTTTTTTTTTTAATATCTTTTTAGTCAGACATGGACACAATATCTTTATTTTGTGTATTTGTTTTTATGTGGTGCTGAGGATAGAGCCCAGTGCCTCCCCTGTGACAGGCAAAGTCTCTGCCACTGAGCCCCAGCCCCAGCTCTTGTTCTTGAAGCGGGATTTGTTGATATTCTCAGGTTAGGAAAGCAAAACTCTGACCACTTTATCTGTCTCTCTTTCAAAGTATATTTCAAGTATATACAGGAGTAAATTAAACTTCATATTCTTCCCCCCATTTTAATGCAAGGGGTAGCATTCAGTGTCCACTGTTCTGAATATTGCTGTGTACAATCTCATTCTAAAATATGACCAGTTACATAAAAACCATCTTTTTAACATCGGGATGCCAGGATTCGCGGTGAAGAGCTGCCTTTAGCAGACTGCATTTGCCCCTGATAGATTACAACTGCTCTTTCAATACTGTAATCCAGATCACGTGTGGTGTAGCGAGACATCAGTGAGAAAACCTCAAATCTGACAAGCCATCAGATTTGTTTTTAATCTCATTAGAAAATGACTTGAACCTGAGATTATCACTTGAGGTGAGTGAGTCCTTGCTGAAAGGGCCACAGCTGCAGGAGGGGTGGCACTGTTAGATTGCTTCTCCCTGCATATACACAGAGCTTTCCATGAGTTCCAGTTAAGGGGTTTTGCTTCTAAAAACTGCTAAATCTGTACTTTCTCCCGAATTGTATTGGTTTAGCATTATTCCTTCATGACGTTTCAAATTGAGGTTCTCAGAACTTTGCTGTCAATCATTGTCCCCATTTTTGATCAGAGGAAGAGAAGTTGTAGGGTCTGTCCCCAGAGTGCTCCTCTATAGAGCCTGCTCTGCATGCTGGCTGGAGGCCGAACCCTCCCTCGGATGTGCCAGTGTGGCAGGGCACACTGTAACATTTGTCCCCAGGCAATTGTAATTGGGTTAGTTAATATCAAAAGACAAAACAAAACTAGCATAAACTCTGGATGATCGTTTTTTGGTCCTGTATTATGCTATGACATTTTAGAGAATTTTAGAAATGACTTCACAGATTTAAAGAAAAAGAAAAAAAAAAGTAAATTTTCTGGAAGCGAGGTGAGGACAACGCATCAACCTCTTAAAAGGAGCCTCTGAGGACAGGAGCTTGTGGCAGAGGGTTTCAGAGACCAGGCTCAGGACCAGTACCCTCTGGGTGGGCTGCTTTGGATGCAGGGGCTCGCAGGGCCCCAGAGGCCAGGCCAGGAGCAAGGGCCGCACCCTGCACCCCTGCTTAAGGCATAAACCAGGTACCCCTGCTCTCGGGCTGCCAGCACACCTGGCCTTAACCAGAGGGTGAAGGGCCCTCGGTGAGCTTCTCTTCCACATCCTCGGGTCCAGTCAATGAGTCACCCCTGTGGTGCTCAGGGGTTGAACCTTGACCCCTTTTCCAAAAGCAGTGAAAAATCCAGGTTTTGGGAGAAGCAGTCAAGCCCACATTGAAAATCAAAGATGTAATGGCCCAGTGGTCGCTGGACACACTGGCTCCTGCAGGATGCGCGCGGCTCGGGCTGCACGCCCTCCCGGCACCTGCAGCTGTTGGTGACAATGGGGCAAGCGGGCGCTCCGTCCAGCCACCGGGCATGGGCTGCGGGGCCCGGCAGTGGGGGGGATACAGAGGGGAAGGAGGAGGACCTGTGGCAGGGCGAGGTGTTGAGTGGCAGTGTTAAGTGATTCCACCACCAACGGCGAGACAACCGGAGTGACGACAGGGAGAAGATACAGAAGGTCACACTGGACCCACATCTAGGAAAGGGAAGGAGCAAGGCTCTGACGCTGGGACGGCGGTGGGGAGACCAGGGACGGCAGCCGTGCTGGGTCACGGCGTTAGGTAGGAGGAGGTTCGCAGCGGCTTTGTTTAATGCTCAGCTCCTGGGGCCGAGCTGTAGGTACCCCGAGTCTCCCGTTCTCCTGTGTGGCGCACAGGGAGTGCCGAGTGGTCACAGATGTGGATGGAGGGGTCCTGCCCACAGGTGGGGCGAGGCCTGGGAGAGAGAGGTGTAGAGAAGGACTAGCAAGGGCCGAAGGGCAGCGCTTAGGACGCCGCCAGCAAGGCAAGCAGACCTCAGGGGAGTCAGAGAATGGCCCGTGGAAACTGCCAGTGCAGGGAGAACCAGGACCCTGGGTCGGAACAGAGGGAGGGCTGCGGTCAGGGTGCTGTGAGAGCCCAGCAAGTGCGTGGGCAGTTGGTAAGTGCCAGCCAGTTGTCAGTGGGGCAGAAGATGAAAGGTGCCCACATAGCAGGCTGGATCATGGCAAACCAAGGCCACACGCTGGCCAGAGTCTTGGTAGGACAGATGCAGGAGTTGAGCAGGTGCAGCCTGTCAGCCCAGAGGGGAGAAGATACACAGAGACGTGGGGAGGTACAGTTGATGAGGCTCTTACCTAAGGATCCAACAAAGCCAGTTTGCTTAGTTCCCTTTACCAAAAAAGCAGCTTCAGTTTACATGGTAACCTGTACCTGCGAAGTCCACAGGGCTACTTTAAGAGGGCTGCGGGGAACTTCAGCCTTGTATGCCCTGGCCCTGGAGGTGAGGAAACAAAGGTGCACTTGAGCCGAATAGCTCTTCCAAGCCCAAAGGCCTAAACTGAAAATACCATCTCGGCTCCTTTTCCCAGGTGACTTTCCACTGTGCGTCCAGCCCCTGCCTCCGTTGGAGGAGAGCCATCATTGAAAATGTTAAGCACTGCCAAACCACAAGGTCCGACTTGAGCTGTGACCGCCTCTCTGTGTCCACAGGCACGACGCTGCGCCTGGATGTCTGGGACGGATGGAAGGAGTTTCTCGCGGGCTGCCTCCTAGGGCAGAAACTCCAAGTCCAGCGCTACTTATCCAGAGAAGGACCAGTGCTCAGGTGCGGGGAGGGGCGCACGCGGAGTCACACCCCTAACTCTTCGCCAGCTCCCATCACCGGGAGGCTGCTGTCCTCTGCAGCTGGGCGCTGCTCAGGCCGGCTCACCTCCCACGACTCCAGCCGTTCTGCGCTGGAGGCTTTAGCTGGAGCAGGAGGCAGCTTGCCACCCGGGCCCACGGCCCTTGGTGACGGGTCGCAGTGATTGGAAATACTAACAAATCAGGTGACTTCAGTTTGATCTGGATATCGGACTTCTAGACATCACTTTAGTCATTCTACACTTTCCAATCAACTGGCTGCGAACCTGGTCGGCCGCGGTCTGAGCTCGCTCCTAATGTTTTAAAGCGCATTTCGCACACGCAGCCGCTGGGCCTTTAGGAGCATCAGGAGCCGAGCTGCGCCTGCGCGCAGGCGGCTCGGGGACCCCCTGCGCGGTTCCGCCACGACGACAAAACAGCGCCCCTCGTGGGCTGGCTGGTACGCGCGGGCGCGCCCAGGGCTGGGGACCGACGGAAAGCAGCTCTCACCGTCTCGGGAACGGAGTACCTGACCTCCCTTCTAACGGGGATGGCGATGAGTCTCTTGGTTCGCGTTCTGAATCCAGAGAAATGGCCGCTTCGCCTTGCTACCTTCAACACAGCGCACGCACCCAGGGCACTCTGATTGACTGCTGTGTCTGTTGCCTGGTTTCTCCTTCGGACAAGGTACGAGGTGAGTGCTTCTTATCTTGTACAACAGATGAGGAAACCGAGGCTAGGAAACGTCCCCAGTGTCACACTGCTGCCAAGGACGGGCGGAGCAGCATCTCGGATCCTGACAGGTTTCACCTCTAGTCTGCATGTGCTCAGCCATCGCCCCTGGACTTGATATTCCAAGTCCCAGAGCTGAGAGTGGATGTGGTCAGGATGAACAGCTCCTGATTCCAACCCCCAGCCGACAGGTGTTTGTCCAGCACTTGCTGTGGCTGGCAGGACTGGCCTACAGCAGTGAACCATGGCCCTGTCTTCAGCAAGCTCAGCGTCCAGGGCACAGACAACAAGCAGCCAGTTCCTGGAGAGGCAGAGTGGAGGAACGCTTGGGAGTTCCACTCCAGTGCCCCGTGCCCTTCCTGGTCGCCACACAACATGGGCGAGCTATTGAACATCACATGCCTCAGCCTCCTGTGACGTGGACAACCATAGCAGGGTCTCCCTCAGAGAGCTGCGTGAGAGATGAAACGCCTCTGCGGTCATCAGGACTTGAAGGGTGCTGGAAGCCTCGAGCGAGGGTCAGGCTTTGCTGCTGTGGACCGCCCGTGTGCCCTGGGCTGCAGGAAGGGCTCAGGGCAGCCTGGCTGAGGAGCGTAACGGGTGGACGATTCGCCCCACCAGGGGGTCAGCGAGGCAGCCTGAGAAGGGACGTCCTGGTCGAGGCCTGGAGGACGGTACCCAGGAGGTGGGAGGGAGGAGAGAAGACAAGGATCCCAGACAGGTGACAGAGCCCAGCTGCAGGCGAGCATGTTCGTGGGACTGAAGCTGTCCCCCTGGAGGCTGCAGATTGAGAGGAGCTGGTGGCTGTCGGCTGGAGGGTGAGAGGCCAGTCCCCTGCAGCCCATGGCACAGTGTAAAGGGTTTGGACTTGATCTCTCCGGTGGGGAAGGCTCTGAGGGAGGGGAGGCGCAGGATGGGCTCGGCATGTAGGAGCACAGCCCCACCTGCCCTGTGTGGGAGGAAGCCTTCCAGGGGAGGCAGCCAGCCAGGCCCTGGCAGGACAGGCGGGGCTGAGGAAGGGGGTGTGTCAGGACAGGCGGGGCTGAGGAAGGGAGTGTGGGAGGACAGGCGGGGCTGAGGAAGGGGGTGTGTCAGGACAGGCGGGGCTGAGGAAGGGGGTGTGGGAGGACAGGCGGGGCTGAGGAAGGGGGTGTGGGAGGACAGGCGGGGCTGAGGAAGGGGGTGTGGGAGGACAGGCGGGGCTGAGGAAGGGGGTGTGGGAGGACAGGCGGGCTGAGGAAGGGGGTGTGTCAGGACAGGCGGGGCTGAGGAAAGGGGTGTGGGAGGACAGGCGGGGCTGAGGAAGGTGGGGTGTGGGAGGACAGGCGGGGCTGAGGAAGGGAGTGTGGGAGGACAGGCGGGGCTGAGGATGCGCGTTTAAGGGAGTGTGGGAGGACAGGCGGGCTGAGGAAGGGGGGTGTGGAGGAGGACAGGCGGGGCTGAGGAAGGGGGTGTGGGAGGACAGGCGGGGCTGAGGAAGGGGGTGTGGGAGGACAGGCGGGGCTGAGGAAGGGGTGTGTGTCAGGACAGGCGGGGCTGAGGAAGGGGGTGTGGTCAGGACAGGCGGGGCTGAGGAAGGGGGTGTGGGAGGACAGGCGGGGCTGAGGAAGGGGGTGTGGGAGGACAGGCAGGGGGCTGAGGAAGGGGGTGTGTCAGGACAGGCGGGGGCTGAGGAAGGGAGTGTGGGAGGACAGGCGGGGCTGAGGAAGGGGGTGTGTCAGGACAGGGGGGCTGAGGAAGGGGTGTGTCAGGACAGGCGGGGCTGAGGAAGGGGGTGTGTCAGGACAGGCGGGGCTGAGGAAGGGGTGTGTCCAGGACAGGCGGGGCTGAGGAAGGGGGTGTGTCAGGACAGGCGGGGACTGTGGTGAAGGGGGGTGTGGAGGGACAGGTCGGGGCTGAGGAACGGGGGGTGTGGGGAGGACAGGCGGGGCTGAGGGAAGGGGTGTGGGAGGACAGGCGGGGCTGAGGAAGGGGTTGTTGTGGAGAGGACAGGCGGGGCTGAGGAAGGGGGGTGATGTCAGCACAGGCGGGGCTGAGGAATGGGGGTTTGTGTCAGGACCAGGCGGGGCATGAGGAAGGGGTGTATGATGTCAGGACAGGCGGGGCTGAGGAAGGGGGTTCCTTGTGTCAAGGACAGGCGGGGCTGAGGAAGGGGGGTTGTGTCAGGGACAGGCTCGGGGGCTTGAGGTGTCACCATGGGAAGGGGTATGACAGCCTCAGCTGCCCAGAGGTCCCAGGGGCTTCCCACTGGCACATTCCAGGAGCAGGGCTCCTCAATCCAGATGCCCAGATGGGGCCACCTTCAGAGAGGAGGCGCCGTCGCCCTGGTGGAACCTCTCAAAGTTCCACATCTGAAGCTGGTGTTTCCTGCACGAAGGCCAGCGTCCTGACTGTTCATGTTATCATCAAATGGCCCGTGCAGGGGGCAGAGCGCTTCACCCGTCCAGGGAGGCACATGGGAAGCTGCGTGCCCAGAAAAAGGCAGGGGCTGGTGTGCAAGTGGACGATGGGGGTGACGCTGCGTGGGCCAACCTGTCTCCCATCTCTACAGGGGGGGACAAGTCCCCCCCTGCGCACGAATGTGTCCCTTGTCGAAGGTCCCTGCCTCCCTCGTTCGTGCCTTCTGAACCCCTTTAATCAACCTATCCCCAGCTCATGCCTTGGGCTGAATGGTAAGGAACGGTGGGAAAAGACAAGGTGTGGCACCAGTCCAGTGGAAGCGTGGACAGAGCAGGAGAGGGAACTAGCAGCCAGGGAGTTCCAGGCAGGGTGGGGGGGAGTGGGGGGAGGCCAGGCTGTGGCATCAGGAGAGTAGGCAGCAGAATTTGAAGATAGACAGGAACATATTACTGTCCAAACAGACAGAGACCAAACACCACCAACTCTCAAATGTTCAAGTGCTCTGGATTGCTTACTCCCGTAAACTCACCGTTCTACTTACATACGCCTCACCGTTGTCCTGAGCATGATGATTTTACATTTGACAACCACTGCCAAGGGAACCGGTTTGGATCATTTCCCCGCGGGTGGGAGGAGAGTGTGTATCAGCAGGCCTGTTGGAGCCAGCCAGGTGCGGTGTAGGGAAGAGAGCCCTCCTGACGGGGACGCGTCTTGTGAGTGCCTCTTCAACTGACCCTCCCCCACTCGCTTCCTCCCTGCAGGTATCAGTGGGAAGGCAAGGGTCGCCCATGTACATCGCTGCCTTCTGTGGCCACGCTGAGCTCACCGAGTGGGCCCTGAAGCAGGGTGAGCGCCGCCCCACACGAGGCGGTGGGTGCCCACCCCTTGCCTACGAGCAATGGTGCCATAAAAGCCCTCCAACCGCGGACGTCTCCAAGTGCACCGTTCATGCAGGCTGCAGA